>CM042868.1:1510360-1525360 GCA_023658055.1 Thaleichthys pacificus | reverse complement strand
TGATGCCAAGCCCCACGCTGCTGTCAGTACCCATCCCACATGAACAACCCTCACCCTCTGAGTCACGCATTCAAGAGTCACTCGTCACCGACCAGATCCCTCACACACAAAGACACTTAATCAGATGTGTATGTCCTTTCAGGGTTAACAGGGCCCCAGGCCTTGGGCTGCCTCGTCCCTCCATGTACCATGTCTGTCCCAAATGTTGTATTTTTCCGTGGACGTTCTGGAACCCGGTAGTGTTAGCGCAACAGAAGCACAGCAACGCCACGCCGAATCTTTTAACACCTCTCGGCTGTCCTCGCCTCGGAGCCAGACAGCCTGTTGTTTTCCCGTTTCCTCTCGTACAGAATAAGTGTGTGAATGTCAAGCGGAGGCGTCTTGCCCAGAGTAGCTGCTAAACAGCACAGAGCTAGCAACAGCACCTCTCTGTAAGACTGGCTCGGGAGAGACCAGTTTACCACACAGTAAACCCCAAAAGACAAATATAAAAACTACATGTGCAGTCCCCCACGACTACATTCACATTTACATTCAGTCATTTAGCAGACGCTCTTATCCAGAGCGACTTACAGTAAGTAAAGGGACATTCCCCCCCCGAGGCAAGTAGGGTGAAGTGCCTTGCCCAAGGACACAACATCATTTGCCACAGCTGGGAATCGAACTGGCAACCTTCAGATTACTAGCCCGACTCCCTCACCGCTCAACCATCTGACTACAACCAAAAGGAAGAGAAAATATGTGTTAGGGTTATGAGTAAGCAACCGTTCTATGGTTTCTATGGTTTCTGAGGTCCTGAATAACATGAATGCCGGTGTCTGAAGTTTGGAAGGCATTGCAGGTGTGTTAAAAATATCCTGGCAAATTGTAGACTTGTTGTACAGAAAAGGCAACGTACAGTAATGACTTCATGCTGCTGTGGTGAGGAGGTGCTTCAAGTGCACACCCTGAGGAGAGGGGGAGAGGGGGAGAGGGGGAGTGCAGGGTGACAAAAGGATTTCTGGCTGACATATTGTCAGTTTTCTATCCTCAAATCTGAAATCCAGGAGGGGGTGGCTCTCTCTCCAGCAGAACACGAGATTTCAGTCTGGCTTTCTCTCTCTCTCACTCTCTAAAACACACACACTGTAACCCACTCTCTCTCTCTCTGTTAACCTGACATCTGCAAAGTTTTCCCTCCGGTCCGAAAGCCATTTCTAATCCCACCTAATGTAGATCCTTAATGGCCCCCACTTAAAACCTCCCTGCTATTTCTTATGTTCTCAGCAGTGGCGGTTCTAGACAAATTTTGGGGGGGCCAGGGTGGGGCCAGTGTTTAATCAGAGGGGTACATAAAAAATTTAAACATTAAATACTTTAATTTTGCTTTACATTAAAATCATACAAACGGCTCTGGCTCTCCCTCTTCCAGCTCCTCAGCTCTCTCAATACTTTGATATGTTTCTCTAACTTTTTTATTTACTGGGGCAAAAAAGGCTGCAATGTCCCTTCCTCATTTCATGATGACTACTAGAAGAAGAAAAACTTGTAAAAAAAAAAAATTCAATTCTAATTATTCAGTCAGCTCAGGGGGGCCACAGGGGGGGCCAGGGAGGCACTGGCCCCTGTAGGCCCCCGTGTAGAACCGCCCCTGGTTCTCAGCCTCCCCACAAGTGTGATAAGCCACGTCGCAAAGGCTCCATGATGATGGCTTCCATCACAATGACCAGTTTCTACAACATGAAGGAAGGGTTAGTTCAATCGCTGTGTCATGGTGTTCTATGTTCTTCTAAACCAACTGATTTCATCAGCTAACAGAAAGTTTCACTGTTTGGAAAATCCGATCAACTTGCATGCTGGGAAGTATAAAGTGACTCAAGGCCAGAAGATCCAATGAGAACAAAGAATCTCCAGAAATTCCGTGTTGCCATCCAAGGGTCTCAGGGCACAAGGCAGATGAGGACAGTTTGACTGTTTGTTGCTTAGATATACTTTGTAAAGGAAGACAACCAACTGTAGAGTTGCTTTCAAAGCAGAAACACAACTAAACAAAACTGTAATAACAGCTCATTATTGAAAAGAAACCAAGTGTACCACTTTTTTTTCCACCAAGTATTTTGTTCAGTTCAAAGAAGACCCAGTTCTAATTGTATTTTCTCTCCTCCCATGAAACCATCATTCTCTCTCTCTCTCTCTCTCTCTCTCTCTCTCTCTCTCTCTCTCTCTCCCTATCTCTCTCTCTCTCGTCTTTTCCGCATCACCAGATGGCCTTTTTAATTCAAGTGTGGAAAGCCTGCCAGCCTCTTACCCACTTCAAATCAGACAGTGTGAAGGAAAGAGGAGTGGAGAAGAGGAAAGGAAAGTGGGAGGAGGGGGAGGGGAGGAGGTGGGAGAGGGGAGGAGAGAGGAGGAGGGAAGAGAGGTGGGGTTGCCCTCCCCCCCTCCCCCTCCCCCCCCTCCTCTCCCACCTCCTCCCCTCCCCGATAAAGAAAAATCAAATTTCCTGCTGACAAAATCTGTGGATCTGGGTGGAAGAGAGGGGGGGGGTGGGGATGGTCTGCTAATGGGAAACCTGGGAGCTCCCAGGGTGCTGCGAGTGTTCCCATCAACCGAACCGAACAATAAATCAAACTCCAGCCGTCCAATCAGAGCGTCCCCTCGCGTTACCGTGGGAAACGACACCATCAGCATCTAGAATATGTTTCCTTTCTCTCCTTCAGAGACATTTCCCTGTCCCCCTGTGATTACATACACACAACCGATTTGGAATAACATCATCGAAGACCAAGAACTCTCAAGTCAGACGTTATAAATATTGTGAAATAGCTACTGGTTAAATGTCTTTTATCTGTTCTGATGAGGTATTCTTACTGGAGAGAATGAGAATATTCCTAGTGGTTTCCAGAGTGTCTGGTGCAAGGCCTGACAGGTGAGGAGGAGATGAACACAATTAGTAGACAGAGAGCAGCCTTCCTCCCTCTAAATTGGGCATAGCGGTGTTGAGCATTAGGACTCTGCGTTGGGCGACTACATGGGTTTGACTTTAGGCTTGAACACATTCTCAAAATGCCTGATCCACAGTGTTTGTCGAGGGATCTTTTTTCTCTCATAGGTGTGGCTTTGGTCACAGGTAGGCAGAGTCAGAAAGGCATCAGGTGATGTTGCTGGCCTGGTGTAGCGTCATGTACGAGCGACAGACAGCACTCTGGGGTAGAACAACTCTCCAATCAAACTCTTCATATTAACTTAAGCCTCTGTGAGGCTTGCAGTTTCCGCTGCAATTTCCTGCAAGGTTTCCCTCTCGATTATTGGGTTTAATCTTAATTTCCAAATTAAAATGATAGCATTTAAGGCCAATACTTTTTTTAAATGCTTTTAAGTGTGTTAAAAAAAAACAGTTGAATTCAGTCCCATTAATCTAATCATGGAAGACTGGATCGATGTGTTAACCAACCAAAGCAGCTCCAGCAAAAAGATAAACTCGCGCTCAAATGAGGCCCACTGACCTTTTCAGATAAGGTCATTATGGATATAAACAGCAATTAAGAAGAAAAGAGGAAATTGAAGTGTGAATGATATCAGCCCATGCGAGGCCAGCAGCCCTGAATGGGAGACAGTGTGAACGGCAATTAGAGAGCTGTCAATCAAAACCCCAGAACTCTCGGTTTCACGATCTCTCTGCGAATGTGTTTGCTCATCGCAGAGCATACAGTTGATGAAGAAGCACAATCTAAATCAGTGGAGCATCTTGAAAACAGGGTTTAATGTTGCCTTCAGTGTGTGCGTGTGTCTGTCAAGGATGGATTCGTGTTTTCAGAGATATTAAACCCACAAACTAGGACCAAGCTGCCAATTTAATTCAAATCAAATATATTTTTTGGATTAAAAAAATGCAAATACAAAACCACTGCAAATTACCTATTCATACCTGGGGGAGAATGGTGGAAATCCCCTGAATGCATCTCCCCTCCCCCGCACCCCCCACACACACACTCCCCCCCGCACACACACTCTCCCCCCCACACACACACACTCTCCCCCCACACACACACACTCTCCCCCCACACACACACACACTCTCCCCCCACACACACACACTCCACCCCCCACACACACACTCCACCCCCCACACACACACTCCCCCCCCCGCACACACACTCTCTCCCCCCACACACTCTCCCCCCACACACACACTCTCCCCACACTCTCCCCCCCACACACTCTCTCCCCACACTCTCCCCCCCCACACACTCTCCCCCCACACACACACTCTCCCCACACTCTCTCCCCCACACACACTCTCTCCCCCACACACTCTCCCCCCACACACACACTCTCCCCACACTCTCTCCCCACACACTCTCCCCCCCACACACTCTCTCCCCCACACACTCTCTCCCCCACACACACCTCCTCCCCTCTCCTCCGTCTCAGGAGCAGCACCTGTACTTCTCCCTCCCCGTCTCCCTCCCTCATCAAACATTCATCCTCTCTCCTCTGGGGCGGCTGTTAGCGCTTTACTACCAGGCCTCTGATTGGCCCAGACGCCGGTGATGGATCCTGTGTACCGTGTGTTTCAAGTCAGGTTTTCGTTGTATCGTTACATTATTCATCACCACCAATGACAGAGGGCTACAGAGACGACATCCAGGTCTTCCCCAACCCTTGCCCCACATTCCCTACATCAGAGACGCCTTCAGATGTATGGCCTCCTGAACGTCAACTAAGAAAAAACGATACTGTAGATATGGGACATGCACAGTAGGAATCCTCAACACCTCAACAAACGTGGAAGATATTTCATTCTTCAGTTCACAGATTCCCCCTTTCCACCCCCCACACACACAATTACACTCCTCTCTCTCTCTCTCTCTCTCTCTCTCTCTCTCTCACACACACCATTTATTTTCTCTTCTCTTTCTCTTCCCTCTTTTTTTGTTCATTTGCTCTCATTCCTTCCTTTGTCGCTCCTCCTTTCCCTCCCTCCCTCCCTCCCTCCCACCCTCCCTATCTCTCACCCTCTCTCTCACCCTCCCTCTCTCTCACCCTCACTCTCTCTCCCTCTCTCACCCTCCCTCTCTCACCCTCTCTCTCCCTCTCTCACCCTCTCTCTCTCACCCTCTCTCACCCTCTCTCTCACCCTCCCTCTCTCACCCTCTCTCTCTCACCCTCCCTCTCTCTCTCACCCTCTCTCTCACCCTCCCTCTCTCACCCTCTCTCTCTCTCTCCCTCTCTCTCTCACCCTCTCTCTCTCTCCCTCTCTCACCCTCCCTCTCTCACCCTCCCTCTCTCACCCTCTCTCTCTCGCTCTCTCTCTCTGGTCCTCCTCGGCAGAGCTCCACGGTCCCCATAGCAGCCTCTGTTAGCTCTATATCACACTTGTCAAGGGACACACTCCCATCTGCTTCCTGTCCAGAGGCATTATCAGAGAGGGAACACACCCTCGAGCAGAACTCACACTAGGAACACGCTGCAGTCGCAAGAGACAGTGAGACGGTTCTCTCATCCGCAGATCCCTGTCGTTGACCAATGACGGACACACAGAGTAACGTTTTAAGTTAAATATTGTGTTATGAAATATGGTTTGGACCTAAATGTGTATTGCCGTGTCTGAGATGACATGTTATTTACCAGACGGTACGACAGACAGGTGGACTGTATGTGTTTTAAACACGGTTGATTAAATTCCAACAGTCTGTACTGTGTGTGTGAGTGCGCATGTGTGTGTGTCTTTGATTAGAATCAGATCAGTGTGAAGCCGTAAGGGAGGTTTAACAATTAAGTTGTCGTTGTGTAATGGGAACACAGCAATTCATCATTCAGAAGTTTAATTACACACGACAGGTCTCTAATAAAGAGCCGGTGTGTGATAACAGATCGGAGTGACAGTCATACACTGAAGTTGAGGTCTGTTTTCATTCCTGGCTCCAGAAACGGATTTGATTGAGCCAGAGATTGAGATAGAATGTCAACCAACAACATTCACAGGGGGGGTGACAAGCTCTATAAAATATTTGATGATGCCTGAAATATCACGGCCTGCTTCAAACGTCTGTTGGGTGCTTCAAACGTCTGTTGGGTTCAGGAAAAGTGTACAAGGACTAAGACAGTCTCGCCAACTTGTCGACATTTGGCAGGAACCACTCCTATTTATTTTTTCTTTCATGTCAACCATCAAGGACATCGGCGTCAGCCTTCTAACCCGGCTGTAGTTGTGTGAAAAACGCATGTTTTTCTCTACGTACATCTCTGCACCTGGGAACGCAGTCATGCAGGTTAAGAATTTTACAGGTGAACTTCACCACACACCCTAATGAACAGCTACAGCGAGCAAGCTTTGGGTGAAGACGGTTGTATTCTTTGCTGATAAGAAGGCTTTTTACACGCTTTGCGCGCGACAGCAGCACTCTTTCACGCACTCGATCGATGCGATGCAGCACCGAGAGACTCCTATGCACCCAAGGGGATTTTAGCGAGTTCTGTCCAAATGCTACACTGGGAGATGCCCCTGGCGCGTGTACGCTTAGCCCTAGGTCACTTCCCACTGTCGCGACTCGCTACCTTCAGGTGAAGCTGATTCCATAAGAACTAAAAGGCTAGGTGCATTAAGATCCGCGCCAGACAAACCTTCTTTTATGTGCCTTCTCTTTCTGCCCGGGGCAAGAGAAGATAAAAGCGCATACTCCTGTACCAGTCATTTTTAGATGGTCTATTTATTTTCGTTGAAAACTCCAATGATTCGTTTTCAAGAGGGTTTTTTGCTTTGCGATATGGCTTTCATTTGAAGTAACGCTTTTTTTTGTCCCGCCGTTGCTGTAGCCTATGCTCTATAGGTTTCCTACCACAAGAATTCCTGAGCCTGCATTCATATCAACTAAAACACTGTCTGTCCTTACAAGTGGATTACAGTCTCACATTCTCAATTCATTTTGGAATCTTAAAAGCAAACGTAGAACAGACAATACTAAATAATTGGGGTTGCCTATTTCATCTATGACATGGGATTTTGACTTTAGAATTGTGTAGGCTAAATTTTTATCGTATTTTATGCGTGAGAATTTGGCTAGCCTACTAACTGCGAACTGTGAACGTTGTCTTTTGATTGTAAACCACAGGTGTTTTTTTCTTGTCAATAAAAGACAATAAAGATAATAAAAATAGGTGTGTCCCGCCCCCCATTCAAACGCCAGCTTGAACAGGAGCTGGTTAACATAACTCATGCCGCTACGCATTTACATCCAAATTAATTAACTCTATTTAGTGGTAAATCTGTTTGCACTTCGATGTTCTCTTGTGGATCAAATAAGGTGGCTATTAAATGAGTGATGGAACCACAGCGCATAGCTCATGTTAAAAGACACCTGTCGTATCTTTTGTTAACGTTTGGTCATATGTCAGGCATATTTTAGGATATTTCTTGGTATTACATTTATATAGAATACACCTGTACACTGTCATTCAAATGAGTTATGGGGGAAAAGGATGCAATCCATTCATGTCATTGTTTATCGTGAAAATGCTTACCTGTCCGGTGTTCTTCACTTCCTAGCGTCGCCACGTCCAACGTTACTCTGATTCTGTGAAGCACTTCATATCCTTTATGATACTTTCGATAAGTTGGGGGTTTTGCATGAGATTTTACAGGATAAACAAGAGCCTGCTTGTTTACAATCCTGCGCTTCTCACAGCTGAGAGAGAGAGGAATCCGCGCGTGGGTGAAGTTTTCGCGCCTCCGAGCTGCAGCGCGCGTGTGGAACTGTCCTTGGTTCTGAAGACTCCGACGAGCGCGAGGATTCCTTTAGATTTCTACCCAGCGGTCACTGGAGTAAAGTCTTATTGAACCCTCCTCTTAGCACATACTGCATCTTTTGAAAGAGACCAAACTAATCAAAAGTTAATCAGTAATAACTGTTTGATTGGATGATAAAACAAGATCGCACAGTAAGGAACATTTTAGGCTGTGTCGAAGGATACATTGCCCTGATTTTGCATGACTGCAAGAACATTTGAGATCGTAAAGGCTGTAATTTTAAAAGCATCGACGAGTACAAAAACCGTTTAATATTACTTTGGCACCCGATGGTCAAAACGCCTGTCTCTATAGGGTTGACCAGGTTCCCGTTCAGAAGGACAAGACAATCGGCGCAATAGCCTAAATACTTTCGAATTATTGTAATTTTATTGTTGTTGAAAGTCGATCACGTCACGTCGCCGATAAAAGATGAAACTCAGTTTTAAACAGCCTAGTTTGTAAAGCCTATTGTTCGGAAAGCAACTGGGCTTCAAAGAGAGGACCTGGTGTTGACGCTTCGTAGTGCGTGAATGTGGACGCTTAGGAAATTGCTTTGATTTTGTTCGATTGGACAAGCAAAACTCCAGAAGACTTTGGAGAGTGATCGTAGCTTCGTTGCTACTGGGTCGATATTTCCCGGTCCAAGCTCAAGTTCTGACACGCCAGGGGCAACCGGGAGGTGGCTCCCGGGTGGTGCTGTACTCGCGTGGGATAGCGCTTTGGAGATCACCATAGGATACGTTGAGACCTCATCCCATCTCGTGACAAAACGGATTCTCACAAGGTGGAGCCAAACAATGATTATGCGACGTCAGTCACCGTCCTATTTGCACCGAATAGTAATAAGATTGATAAGTAACTCCATTGGATGGCCATAATCTCTATGTCGTCAAAGCTCCAGCAACTCGTGAGTTACACAATTAATTAAGTCAGTTTTCGACCCCCGAGTGTCATTATAGATGTCAGCTGCATCTCCAAACGTGCCTTTAAGGTGCCAAAAAGCAATTAGAGCAGACATTTCCTGACGGGATCAACAAGACCAGACTCATTAGACACCGATATTAACCAGCGTCTGTACACTGACCACATCCAGCAGATGTCACAGATCCATCTGACAGATCATTTCCCTCTTTTCTCTGAATCAGCTGACAGTGTTGCGCCCCAGTATCATAGGCAGCATCCAGTGATGCCAGATGAGTCTCCCGGTAAGGAAGGTGAGATTGACGTGTCACAGTCGCCTGTTCAGAAAGAGCTTGAATGGATTGACAACTGTTGAGAGAAGAACCGGTTGGATCCTCAGTCGGTTGACATTTCACAGTCATCAAACTGGGGGGGGGGGGGGACATTCTGTGGAGGTTCTAGACTATTTCAACTGGGGGGGCCAAGCTGGGGCCAGTTGTACTGTTAGAGGGGCCAGTTACATTCAACATTACTGTTGTCATATCGTTTTCTTCACTGCATTGCAGGCATTAACAGGCAAAATACACAATGTATTTAATTATTCAGACTCTACATTTAGGGGGCCACAAGGGGGTCCAAGCTTGTGAGCAACTGGAGGGGGGGGGGGGGGGGGGGGCTCCCAGAACCAACCCCAGCAACATTACAACTGAATACAACAACACAGCCGTTGCGTACTTAAACAACACACAGTCCTGAATGAATCTAACACCCATGTTCATACCACAGTTCAGCGACGATAATGAAGATAGCCATCTGTACAGACCTTTTATCTCATCTGACCCCGGACACGATGACCTAAGTGTGAAAACAGAGGACAAAGAGTTCTGTGGAGAGAGACCCCTGAAGAACTGAGAACTGGCCGTTTGAAAAACCTTCACGTTCCATTCAGTTCCTGATTGTACCCTCCACCATCGCTGTTCTCTACAGTCGCTCCCATTGTGTGTGGTGCGTATTGATTCTCTCTTCAACTCTAAACACGTGCTTCTTCAAGGGGAAGAGAGCGCTAAGGGGAAATTTGTCTCTCACAAGGACTTGTCTTGCGAAGGCATTGTGTCGTTTGAGACACTGCTGTCCATCTCTGTTTCCCTTCATCCTTCCTTCCACCGTCTATGAGGATTGGAAAGTGTCAACAAAACGGTCAAAACTACGACAGCAAAAAGTGTAAGTGCCTGTGACAGCAGGTGGTACAAAATATGTTGTTTATCTGAACCCTGCTCAGAATTCCTTCTCATACTGTAATAACCCCCGTCTTCAGTGGAAATGTGAATTAACCTTGTTTTTCAGCATTTGCTTTGAAATTAAGAGACTGAACAACAAATTAAGGGTTCTCCAAATGTAGCGGTTTAGGACATGGTTTCAGGAGGGCAGGAGGAATGAGCAAAGTGGAAAAGTGTGTGTGTGTGAGGCATCTGTGTAAGTGTGTATGCATGTGTGTGCATGTGTGTGTGTGGGGGGCATCTGTGTAAGTGTGTATGCATGTGTGTGCATGTGTGTGTGTGTGGGGCATCTGTGTAAGTGTGTATGCATGTGTGTGTGTGTGGGGCATCTGTGTAAGTGTGTATGCATGTGTATGCATGTGTGTGTGTGTGGGGCATCTGTGTAAGTGTGTATGCATGTGTGTGTGTGTGGGGAATCTGTGTAAGTGTGTATGCATGTGTATGCATGTGTGTGTGTGTGGGGCATCTGTGTAAGTGTACAGTTCAGCATATTTTATCCACATGTATATAAAAAAGAAAAAGGAACTTATGACCCAATGGGTTAATGTTAGCAATTTAATACATATACACACAGACACCTCTCTGGCATTATACACAGTCCTTGGTCTCAGCATGGCTGGAGAACCAAAGCAAGTCATGTGACAAGTCATGTGACAAGTCATGTGACAAGTCATGTGACAAGTCATGTGACAAGTCATGTGACAAGTCATGTGACAAGTCATGTGACAAGTCATGTGACAAGTCATGTGACAAGTCATGTGACAAGTCATGTGACAAGTCATGTGACAAAAGTAGAGCGAGTCAACTGGATTCACCACAGGGGATCAATAACATGCTGAAAGGCTGTGATAATATTAAAAACAGGTAGATTACCTTGAGTCGAACACATCCCTGATTTAGCCAGATAATAAGGAGGAAACTTTATTATTATTTTATTTTTTTACTTTACTACTCTTGAGTATAGTCATTATCATAAGAAGTATTCCCATGATCCAATTGATAGAGAGCAGGTTATCTTGTGGGAAACATTGGTGGTGTGAGTGCCTTTGATGAGGAGATTTTACAATAACGTTGACTGAACATGTTGACCTACCTTGTTAAAATGTATAAAGCAAACGTTTCTTTATGTTTCAAAATGTATTTCCTTTTAAACTCTAGAGTTTAATGTTGATATATGCATCAGAACTGCTCCTGTAGGAAATGCGTGACAATTTCACTTGGCCACAGCACACAGATTTATACCATTCATAAAATCACTAAATTCCTTCATTTCAGATTGGTTAATTTGACTTTGTGTGAAAATGGCACAACCCACATGTCTAAACAACAAGTCCTTCAAGTTAGGTTACAACGTCGACAATTTAAATAGGAAAACAAGAATTATTGTATCAGATCTGATGCATTCTGAAATCGTGTTTAAGATACAGGAAGGAGTCGCTCACAATGTATTACACAATTCAAATAGTTTTACACTAATTACAAAGACTCAGGTACTTGAAGGTCCGGAAGTATGGCGAGTCTGTGATGAGAAGTACAATATGGCTATAGATCCACCAACATGTTAGCATGAACAATAACCAACAATAGCGACAGCCTAAACGTTTTCAACAGACACAGCCATCATCTCTCCATCCCTCTCCCCTCCATCATCCATCATCTCTCCATCCCTCTCCCTACTGCTCTATCATCTGTCCATCCCCCCTCCCAACATCTCCACCCCTCTCCTCTCCATCATCCATCATCTCTCCATCCCTAACCCATCATCTCTCCATCCCTCTCCCTACTCCACCTCCATCTCTCTCTTATCATCTCTCCATCCCTCTCCCTACTCACTCTCCATCTCCATCTTATCATCTCTCCATCCCTCTCCCTACTCCACCTCCATCCCTCTCTTACCATCTCTCCATCCCTCTCCCTACTCCTCTCCATCCCCTACTGGCTCCGTCCTCTCCTCCACTGGGCCCCCTTGCGGAGCTGCCCCCACCTGGGTGTCCTCCTCCACGACAGGGCCCTCTGCCTCCTGTCCCAGGCCCTCCCCTTCCTCCAGGCCCTCGTGCTCCACCACCAGCTCCAAGTCCAGCTCCTCAAAGGAGGATCCGCTGCCCACGGAGCCCCTGTCGCTGTACTCCCGCTGGGGCCCCTGCTCGTCCCCGTCCCCCTGGTCTCTGGGAGGAGCCGGTGGCAGGAGGCTGGAGGCCAGGGTGGAGGTCAGGGAGGGGGCCAGGGAAGACTCCCTGCTCTCCCCGGGCTCGGCTCCACTCACCCAGCTGGCCTCGCTGTTGGAATCAGCACCTGAAGGCGCAGCGGGGGAGAGAGAGGGAGGGATGGAGGAGAGAGAGAGAGGGAGGGATGAGAAGAGTGTGGAGAAGCGGAGGCTGTTTGTTGGACGTCTGTCTGGGCAGGGATGGACAGACAACGCTGAAAGCTTGTCAGACAGAAACTTCCATCTATGTGTTTGTTTGTCTTTATTATTCCAAAAATGTGGAAGAATGGAAAATAGAGTGAGAGAAGGGGAAAGTGTTTATGTGTAAACACATGACAGAGAGAGAGAGCAGATTGTAGTTGAACAGAGCTGAAATCTTCTATCTGGTTAGATTTGGCTCAGAGAGGAATTCTTTACTGACTTCAGTAAAGCGGGAAATACAATTAGGATAAGATACAGGTGTACGGTTTGGCCTGTGCCGTCTTAACAGCTTAACCTTCTACATCCTCAAATACAGTTCGACATTTTCCCTCAAGAAGGTCTCAACACAACTCCCTACTTAGGGCCCAAACACTGCACTAACAGTCTTCTGGTAAACCAACAGTCTTCTGGGAAACTACATACAGCTAAATACAGCAGTGTGGCGCAGTAAACACACATTTCCTACAAGACCCGAGACCTACGGCTGGTGGAAACGCAGCTAGACCGTCAGGGTGGGCTGTCAACGACAGATTGAGGTTCAGAGGAAGAAAATGGATGTTTAAAACAGCACCTCTGTCCCAGCTGGTGGGATGGGAGCTGACAGTATGCAGACACACACTGCACATCTTTCCTCCTGAGAAGGATGGTGTCTCACTGTGGGAGAGGGAACCTTTGATTTGATGCCCAGCTATTGTAACCACGTTCGGAGTGTGTGTGTGTGTTTGTATGTGTGTTCTGTGTGCCTGTGCATGTGTGTCTTTGTATGTGTGTGTGTGAGAGAGAGAGAGAGAGAGACAAAGAGAGAAAGAGAGAGAGAGGAGAAAGAGACAAAGAGACAAAGAGAGAGGAGAGAGAGAGAGAGAGAGGAGAAAGACAGAAAGAGAGAGGAGAGAGAGGAGAGAGGAGAGAAAGAGAGAGCATGTGTGCGTGCCTGCTTCACAGTCTAGTCTGTATGTATTATTACCTTTCCATTCCCTCGCTACCCATCAATGTAAAACCAGACCAGCCATGGTGATATACGCTCATCCATATAAAGATAAAGCAAAACCCCCATGCACATTAGCTATTAATCAAGCAACACTGCCTGGAAATGCATGTTTCCAATTCTTCAACTGGTTGTTCTACCGGAGGAGGAAGACCCCTCCTGCAGAAATGATAGAATTTCACCGTTTAATTAGCAGGATGGTTCCAATAACTTAATGTGATGGAGCGCTCCTCAGTAGTGTGATGAAGGGCTCGGGGTTTTCACAGGGATTAGGACATCACAAAAGCTGCATCCATACAGCAGAGAGAGAGAGAGAGAGAGAGAGAGAGAGAGAGAGAGAGAGAGAGAGAGAGAGAGAGAGAGACGATAACTACTTACTAGCCAGGTGCTATTGACCTGATATAGCAGATTATGACGTAATCCCGTGGACTAAAATCAAATGACTTTTTGTCTCTGCTGCGCCTTGCCAACTGTCACCTTGGACAGTTGGCTGTCTATCTATTTAGAGAGAGAAAGACAGAGCGAGAGAGAGAGACAGAGCGAGAGAGAGAGACAGAGCGAGAGAGAGAGACTGAGAGAAAAAGAGAGGCTGAGAGAGAGAGAGAGAGAGAGAGAGAGAGAGAGAGAGAGAGAGAGAGAGAGGGAGACAGAGAAACGGATGCTTCCCTAGTCATCTTTCTACTTGCAAGTTAGTGTCTCAATCAGACCAAAGTGGCCTTCCTACTGGCTGAAAACACTCAGGCGGACTAACGGACACAGAGACGAGAAACCTTTTAGGATTGTTTAGTGTAACACCTTCCCTCTCCATCCCACCTCCAAAACACACTGGAAATGTCACTCAGACCCCAGGAGAGAGGCCCTGAACAGGTCTTTCTCTGGACTGTAAAACAGGAGGAGAGGGAAGTGGAGAGGAGGACAACAGAGCAGAGTGGAGGGAAGGAGGAGAGGAGAGGAGGAGAGGGAAGGAGGAGAGGAGAGGAGGAGAGGGAAGGAGGAGAGGACTGGGGAGAGGAGAGGAGGACTGGGGAGAGGAGAGGAGGAGAGGGAAGTGGAGGAGAGATAAGAAGAGAGAAAATGAGAAGGGAGAGAGAGAGAGAGAGAGAGAGGAGGAGTGGACAAAAGAGCAGAGAAGAATAGAGGAGAGGAAATGAGAGATGAGGTGAGGAGAATAAACGCTCATCTTAATAACCCATCATTATGCAATTCCCTGTTGCACTCTACAATACCATACGAGTCATCTCCCTACCATGTCATCTACGATCCAGGCAGCCACTGCCACAGCGCGGTGTGAGGGTGTTACATGCTGCCATTACGTTGGGTTGGGCTGAAGGTCAGGGGTTAGGAAAAACAGGATTTGGGGACTGAATTGTGGGTTAGGGTTAGTCACACCCCATAACACACTCATGCACACGGCCAAGCGTGTTCTGAGGCACTGGGACAAACACAAGTGGGGTGTGGGACCCCACAAGGACAGAACAACTCCCCTCCCTCCCTTCCTCCTTCCTCCCTCCCTCCTCCTCCTCCTCCCTCCCTCCCTCCCCTTCCTCCTTCCTTCCCTTCCTCCTCCTTCCTTCCTTCCTTCCCTCCTCTCTCCCTCCCTCCCTCCCTCCCTCCTCTCCCTCCTCTCTCCTCCCTCCCTCCTCTCTCCCTCCTCTCAGAGTTA
>CM042868.1:1471962-1510260 GCA_023658055.1 Thaleichthys pacificus | reverse complement strand
ATGTCTTGTGTAAATTACACAGACTAGTTCCTATTCAATTGATTTAAGTTTCGAAAGGTTGATAAAATATTAGTGAATTGTTTTTTCCCCTGGTTACCCAGTGTAACCCTGGTTACTCAGTGTAACCCAGGGTACCCAGTGTAACAGGGTAGCAAAAATATTGTTTTTTTTTTAGTTTTGAAAGGTTGAAAAATTATAATTAAAAAAGGTTATGAGAGGTAAAAAATATTTTTGAAAAAAAGGGTTAGATTTTTTTTTGAAGGGTTGAAAGATTTTTGGGGAAAAAAATGTTTTGCTGGGTTTAAATTATTATTTCAAAAAGATGTTTCGAAAAAAGTTTCAAATGGTTACTAAAATACTTTTGTATGCGTCAGAGCCCACACTTCTTTATTTTAACTTGAGTGAGGGGGTTAGGGTTAGTGTAGTCAGTACTTAAACTTTTCAAATAATCTTTTTAAACATGAGTTGGCCTATCTGTACTTCTTCTTGAGTGATGCATGGTGTGTACTTCTGCCATCTCTGTATATAACAACCGTTTGCGTTTAACCAGGTGTTTTTAGACGAAGGGTACCTACTTGAAATGTACACCCATGATTTTCTTTATGGTTCAACAATATCGTGCTGGCCTTCTGAGAGAAAGAGAGGATGAAATGGTAATGCGGCGATGTGTTGCGAGGGTGTGGAGGAGGTGAGGATGAGGGCTGAAAGCCATCTGTGACCTCCTGTGTGCCAGTCTCAGAGAACAGAGAGCTGCCTCCACAGAAGCCCTCTCTGCATCCCTCCATCTCTCTCTCTGCATCCCTCCATCTCTCTCTCTGCATCCCTCCATCTCTCTCTCTCTCTGCATCCCTCCATCTCTCTCTCTGCATCCCTCCATCTCTCTCTCTGCATCCCTCCATCTCTCTCTCTGCATCCCTCCATCTCTCTCTCTGCATCCCTCCATCTCTCTCCCTCTCTGCATCCCTCCATCTCTCTCTCTGCATCCCTCCATCTCTCTCTCTGCATCCCTCCATCTCTCTCTCTGCATTCCTCCATCTCTCTCTGCATCCCTCCATCTCTCTCTCTGCATCCCTCCATCTCTCTCTGCATCCCTCCATCTCTCCTCTCTGCATCCCTCCATCTCTCTCTGCATCCCTCCATCTCTCTCTCTGCATCCCTCCATCTCTCTCTCTCTCTGCATCCCTCCATCTCTCTCTCTCTGCATCCCTCCATCTCTCTCTGTCATCCCTCCATCTCTCTCTCTGCATCCTCCCTCTCTCTCTGTCATCCTCCTCTCTCTCTCTCTCTCTCTCTCTCTCTCTCTGTGCGACATCTCTCACTACCTCCCTCTCCTCTGCCTCTCTCTCTCTCTGTCACATCTCTCACTCCCTCTCACTCCCTCTCTCTACCCCTCTCTCACATGTCTCTCTCACTCACTCCCTCCCTCTTTCTGCCTCTCCTCTCTCACACACACATCTCCTTCTCTCCCTCCTTCCTCCCGACCTGACATCTGCCTCCTCTCAGCAGACAGACTGAGCCTTGTGTGATTGACAGCTCGCCATCTCATCTACCCCACGCACACATTGTCACACCAACGCACGCACAGAGAACCACACCAGATGGACGCCTGCTTGGTATGCACACACACGCACACGCACGCACAAGTGTAATCGGTTTTATCAGTCCTCTCGTGGTTTTCAACCCTCAGTGGACTGACTGTCTCGTCAACATGGATTTACATGAACAGAAAAAACAACTGTATTTTAACTTTTTAACTTAACTTGGGGTCTGGGGGTGTGGGTGCGGGAATGTGAACAAGCTGTCTGCATTTGCTATTTGTAATGTATGTTATGTAATTCTGTCTGTAGGTGTTCAGTAATGTTGTATTTGTGTCAATAGGAACCCCTCAAGGGTCCTTTCAATAAATTCAAAATGTTTCCATTTCCCTCTCTCCTCCCCTTCCTACTCGCCCCCTCTTTCCTCCTCCTCCCTCTCCCTCTCCTCATCTTCCTCCCACCCCTCTCTCCTTATCCTCCTCTCCCTCCTCCTCCCCCTCTCCTCCTCCTCCTTCATCTCCCCTCCCCCCTCTCCTCTCTCCTCCTCCTCCCCCTCTCTCCTCCTCCTCCTTCATCTCCCCTCCCCCCTCTCCTCTCTCTCTCCTCCTCCCCCCTCTCTTCTCCTCCTCCTCCTCCTTCATCTCCCCTCCCCCTCTCCTCCCTCTCTCCCTCCTCCTCCCCCTCTCTCCATCTCCCCGCTCCTCCTTCCTCTCCCTCTCTCTCCCTCCTCTCTCAGAGGCCAGCTGAGAAGTGTCGCTACGTGGTCGGCAGCATCCTGAGCCAAGGCCAGGAGAAGCCGGATGAGGAGCTGCAGAAACTGTACGAGAAGTTTGGCTTCAAGGTGTTCTCCATGCCTGAGGTCACCCACGCGGTCACCGCCTGCTTCCCCTGCACCACCCCCCTGTCCCACCTGCTGGGGCCCCTCAGGGTGTACCCGGAGCTCTCCTGCTATGTCCAGGTACGCCCCCACAACACCACCCTCGCAACACCACCCTCCCAAACACCACCCTCGCTGGAATGAGGGATCGACAGTGAAGAGTGATGGGAAACGTAGGGGAGAGAGAGAGAGGTGTGTAGGACATGCAGGAAATTGTCGGGGGCCGGATTCGAACCCAGGCCCCTGTGGTGAGGCTTGGGCCCACGTGGTACGCACACTCGACCGGTGAGCCTGCCTGCTCTGACAACATTTATTCACATCTCCCTAACTCTCTAACCATCCTCCCCTGCTCCTCCTCAAGTCCTTCCTCTGCTGTTGTTGAATTCTTTCCACGAGCAGACGAGCTCTTTAAAGGCAGATTAAGAATAGATGAAGTGGGTGGAAATGGTGGCCCAGTGTCCAGGGCCCATATGCTGGAGCCTTATGTCTGCAGGGTTGCCTCCAGAAAGCAATTGACATTTACTGATGACATTTACACACATGGATTCATCTTGGGCCACCCCTCTGCATGCTTAATATTCAGTGTGAGTGTGCGTGTGTCCGTGCATGTGTGTGTGTTTGTGCATGTGCCTGTGTGTGCGTGTTCATCTTTGTGAGGGGCCCTACACACTACACACTACACAGAGCACAGTAACATCTCCCTAAATAAGCATGGAGCCACTCAAGTGATAGTCACTCATCACACTTTGTTGCGTAGCTTATTTGTGTGTGCTTGTGTGTGCGTTCGAGGATGTGCGTTATGTGCTCATGCTTGTGTGTGTGTGTGTGTGCATATTGTGGTGATGTCAGCGATGCGGACAGCTTCAGTGATGTCGTTTTCTCGCTGAGCTGAAGGGCTGTTGACCCGGGAGCCGATCATTAAGGAGGCCGACTCCCTCACACTGCAGCCAGCCAGCCTGTCAGCCAGGCAGCCAGCCAGGCAGGCAGCCTGTCAGCCAGCCTGTCAGCCAGCCAGGCAGCGAGCCAGTCAGCCAGTCAGGCAGCGAGCCAGTCAGCCAGCCTGTCAGCCAGCCAGGCAGCGAGCCAGCCTGTCAGCCAGCCAGGCAGCGAGCCAGTCAGGCCAGCCTGTCAGCCAGCGAGCCAGCCTGTCAGCCAGCCAGGCAGCGAGCCAGTCAGCCAGCCTATCAGCCAGCGAGCCAGCCTGTCAGCCAGCCTGTCAGCCAGCGAGCCAGCCTGTCAGCCAGCCTGTCAGCCTGTCAGCCAGCCTGTCAGCCAGCGAGCCAGCCTGTCAGCCAGCCAGCCAGCCTGTCAGCCAGCCAGCCTGCCAGCCAGCCAGCCTGCCAGCCAGACTGCCAGCCAGCCTGTCAGCCAGCCAGGCAGCGAGCCAGCCAGCCAGCCTGTCAGCCAGCCAGTCAGCGAGCCAGCCAGTCAGCGAGCCAGCCTGTCAGCCAGCCAGCGAGCCAGCCAGTCAGCGAGCCAGCCAGCTGACCACCTCTGAGAGATGGAGCAGGGAGCCATGGCTGTGTGTAGCTACCCACGTTAGTGCCAGGCTAATGAATAATGGAGAGGAACGCAGCAATGCTTCTCTGTCTGTGATGTTCGGGAGAAACTGGGGTAAACTGCACTGTGTATTAATATTAACTAAATAGGTCAAGTTCAGTGACAAATTAATAAAGTTGATAAATCAATTACAGGGAAAACACGTTACAAAGTGTTTTCCTTCTCAGCTGCTCTTTCTCTCCCAGTAATAATGAGAAGGATAGAGAGAGAGGGAGAGGGAAAAGAGACAGAGAGAGAGAGAGGGAGAGAGAGGGAGAGAGAGAGAGGGAGAGAGAGAGAGAGAGAGAGAGACATGAGTGAGCCAGCCATCATCTTATTAGAGCCTTGTGAGAAACCTACATCTTGGTCCATACATCAGCCGTCAGAAAGCTATGCAAGATGAGTGTCACCAACCACGAGCCGTGGAAACAACAGCTACTAGATTAGTGTTAGGATAAAGGCAGTCGAGGAAGCTCTCAAGCAACTCCAGTCTTCAGCCGAACACAACCATGGCCAGCTCTCAGTCCACAGAGGATGCAGTTAGAACATCCAGAGGAGGAGTTCAGTGAATACAGGAAGGTCTTTTATACATAGTTTATTTCTATCCTTATCGCTTCTGCTTGCTCATTTTACTCTACTGCTAAGCTAGTCTAGCTTATGCTGGCTGTGTTAGCTCATCAGTGCACACTATCCTATTTGCTCATTTCTCTAACCCCTGCACACACACACACACACACTGTGGATAAAAGTGTTCGCTAAATGACTAAATGTACAAAGATTCAGAATTAGAGAGCAATTTAGTGATTAGAAATGGAATGTAGCTTGGTCAGGCTGTCACAGGGTATGGCTTGTGTGTGTGTGTGTGGGTGGGGTGTGAGTGTGTGTGTGTGGTGGGGTGTGTGTGTGTGAGTGTGAGTGTGTGTGAGTGTGTGTGTGTGTGTTGTGTGTGGTGGGGTGAGTGTGTGTGTGTGTGTGGTGTGTGGGGTGGAGGAACAGACTAGGGAGAGAGGAGGGAAGATGAGAGGAGTAAAACAGGCCACAGAGGTCCAGGGGATTTCAGCTCAGACTGATCTGTCTTAATGCACCTTTTCAAGACCTGAGGAACGTACAAACAATCACTGCCGGTGTTATTTTCGGGGGCTGAGTCATTCAACACCCCCCCCCCCCACCACACACACATACATGCACACACACACACATCTTCTAAGCAGCCCCTCAGGTAGAAGGGTGAGGAGACACAGATCTCCGGTCCGTTTACTAATGCAGCTGAAGATCGCACATGTGGTGTCTTTCCATCATGTGCGATTGTCGTGAAACATTGTCAGACTCTTGACAGGAGCCATTTTGGTGATGGTAGGACAATTAGGTGACAACCTAATGTGCTGTCGTTAGGTCATTCTCTCCTTGTCTCCGGTGACTCCTGTCTGTCAGACATCCTGAAGTCTCCTCCTCCATATTCACCTGTCAATCAACACAGCAGTCAAAGAGGACACTTCTTTGCATTCATATATAACAGTTTTACCCGCGGGCACAGGCAAGAAAATATCTTTACACAAAACACACGCGCGCACACAGGCCCATAGACCCGCACACACAAACACAAACAACAGGCACACGCACACTGTCATACAGGCACACACAGACGGACACACACACACAGGAGAGAGTGGATCTGAGTCCCAACTCCCATAGATTCTGATTGATTCACTGAGGGCCATGTGGTTTCAGAGAGGCCGTCGTGATTGGTTGTGAGGGTTCATTCCGGTTTCTGTCTCTGCCATGATTGGTAAACAGCCCATTGTACTCAGTGACAATGCATCATTTCAACAATAATAATAATAATCCCTTAATTATGCTGAGAGCTCAGGGCTGTTATCCACCAATGGATAAGGGCCACTCCAAGCATGTTTATCATAATTGCAGTACACTGTGAAATAATTTAATTTGACCTTCGAGTAAAATCCCATTGTGTGCAGAGAGAACTTTTTGAAAGCTGTAGTCGTGCAGAATTAGAAACTTATTGTTAACTTTTCTCCTCATCAAAACTCTCAAAGCAGCCTGTCGGCAGTGGCACCTCTAAGGGGGGGCTGGGGGGCACGGCCACCCTGATGCTAGGGTAACACCTCAGGCTTCATCTGAGGATGCTGTGGTCAGGATCCACATCACAAGCCCAGCCAGGGTGCAGCGACAGCTCCCTGGATTCGAACCTGTGAACCGTAGGAGTGAGGGCCAGGCTGTTGTAGATGCAGCATCCTGCGACACACTCTGCCGTCTCCTAACCCTCCTCCTCCGACAGCAGCTTGCGTGTGTGTGTGTGTTTTGTATGTTGTGTGCGTGTGGTTTGTATTTGTGTGGGTTTTAATGTAGTTGTGTGTGTGTTTTTTGTGATGTGTGTGTGTGTGTTTGTGTTTTGCTTATGCGTGTGTGTGTTTGATGTGATGTGTGTGTTTTGCCTGATGTGTCATTGTTATTTGCATGGTGTGTGTGTGGTGTGTGTGTGTGTGTGTGTGTAACTCCAGTGTGTGGGTCACATCTTCCTCTGACCCAGTCAGCACCACCCTCTTCTCTCAAACGCCAGCACAGGGTTGCCATGGAGATATCGCTTGAATGTAGTCCGCATGCAGGCGTGCCGCATCGCCCTGGGAGACCAACACTGGCCGAGCCACATGAAATAGATCTAACGCACGCACACACACACACACTCACACACACACACTCACACACACACACTCACACACACACACTCACACACACACACTCTCACACACACACTCACACACACTGTGGCTTCTGTGCAGATGCTGTTTGTGTCTAAGCTCATCAGAGGCGTAGTTGAGTCAGTCCTAAACATTTGGATTTGACCCAAATCATGTTAACCTTTCAGACGAGTCCTCACCAAACACTTGTTTTCGCATCTCTTGTAGATCAGACTCTGTTGTCAAGGATGAACATCCCTTTCCCTGTTACCACACGACCACGCTCTCCACTCTCTCTGTCTCTTCCTTCATTTCTCTATCTCTCTCTGTTTATCTATGTAGAGAAAACAGCTACGATCAAACAGGAAACAGCTACGATAGGATGGAGACTCACGCTGAACATAGAATTGGTCTTGTTCTTTGTAAAGCAGGTTGGGTTAACTGGGTAGGGTAACCTGGGTTAGGGCTAACCTGGGTTAGGGTTAACTTGGGTTAGGGCTAACTTGGGTTAGGGCTAACCTGGGTTAGGGTTAAACTGGGTTGGGGTTAACCCGGTTACCCGGTTAACCCCACCCAGTTTAACCCTAAACCCAGGTTAACCCCAACCCAGTTTAACCCTAACCCAGGTTAGCCCTAACCCAGGTTAGCCCTAACCCAGGTTAACCCTAACCCAGGTTAACCCAACCTGCTTTACAAAGAACAAGACCAAGTCTATGTTCAGCGTGAGTCTCCATCCTATCGTAGCTGTTTCCTGGTTTGATCGTAGCTGTTTTCTCTACATAGATAAACAGAGAGAGATAGAGAAATGAAGGAAGAGACAGAGAGAGTGGAGAGCGTGGGCGTGTGGTAACAGGGAAAGGATGTTCATCCTTGACAACAGAGTCTGATCTACAAGAGATGCAGAAAACAAGTGTTTGGTGAGGACTCGTCTGAAAGGTTAACATGATTTGGGTCAAATCCAAAATGTTTAGACTGACTCAACTACGCCTCTGATGAGCTTAGACACAAACAGCATCTGCACAGAAGCCACAGTGTGTGTGAGTGTGTGTGTGAGAGTGTGTGTGTGTGAGTGTGTGTGTGTGAGTGTGTGTGTGTGAGTGTGTGTGTGTGAGTGTGTGTGTGTGTGCGTGCGTTAGATCTATTCATGTGGCTCGGCCAGTGTTGGTCTCCCAGGGCGATGCGGCACGCCTGCATGCGACTACATTCAAAGCGATATCTCCATGGCAACCCTGTGCTGGCGTTTGAGAGAAGAGGGTGGTGCTGACTGGGTCAGAGGAAGATGTGACCCACACACTGGAGTTACACACACACACACACACACACACACACACACACCATGCAAATAACAATGACACATCAGGCAAAACACACACATCACATCAAACACACACACGCATAAAGCAAAACACAAACACACACACACACACACATCACAAACACCCACAAATCACAAACAACACACACACAACTACATAAAACCCACACAAATACAAACCACACGCACACAACATACAAAACCACACACACACACACGCAAGCTGCTGTCGGAGGAGGAGGGTTAGGAGACGGCAGAGTGTGTCGCAGGATGCTGCATCTACAACAGCCTGGCCCTCCCTCCTACGGTTCACAGGTTCGAATCCAGGGAGCTGTCGCTGCACCCTGGCTGGGCTGTGATGTGGATCCTGACCACAGCATCCTCAGATGAAGCCTGAGGTGTTACCCTAGCATCAGGGTGGCCGTGCCCCCCATCCCCCCCTTAGAGGTGCCACTGCCGACAGGCTGCTTTGAGAGTTTTGATGAGGAGAAAAGTTAACCAATAAGTTTCTAATTCTGCACGACTACAGCTTTCAAAAAGTTCTCTCTGCACACAATGGGATTTTACTCGAAGGTCAAATTAAATTATTTCACAGTGTACTGCAATTATGATAAACATGCTTGGAGTGCCCTTATCCATTGGTGGATAACAGCCCTGAGCTCTCAGCATAATTAAGGGATTATTATTATTATTGTTGAAATGATGCATTGTCACTGAGTACAATGGGCTGTTTACCAATCATGGCAGAGACAGAAACCGGAATGACCCTCACAACCAATCACGACGGCCTCTCTGAAACCACATGGCCCTCAGTGAACCAATCAGAATCTATGGGAGTTGGGACTCAGGTCCACTCTCTCCTGTGTGTGTGTGTGCCCGTCTGTGTGTGCCTGTATGACAGTGTGCGTGTGCCTGTGTGTTTGTGTGTGCGGGTCTATGGGCCTGTGTGCGCGCGTGTGTTTGTGTAAAGATATTTTTCTTGCCTGTGCCCGTGGGTAAAACTGTTATATATGAATGCAAAGAAGTGTCCTCTTTGACTGCTGTGTTGATTGACAGGTGAATATGGAGGAGGAGACTTCAGGATGTCTGACAGACAGGAGTCACCGGAGACAAGGAGAGAATGACCTAACGACAGCACATTAGGTTGTCACTAATTGTCCTACCATCACCAAAATGGCTCCTGTCAAGAGTCTGAGAATGTTCACGACAATCGCACATGATGGAAAGACACCACATGTGCGATCTTCAGCTGCATTAGTAAACGGACCGGAGATCTGTGTCTCCTCACCCTTCTACCTGAGGGGGCTGCTTAGAAGATGTGTGTGTGTATGTGTGTGCATGTATGTGTGTGTGGTGGGGGGGGGGGGTGTTGAATGAGTCAGCCCCCGAAAATAACACCGGCAGTGATTGTTTGTACGTTCCTCAGGTCTTGAAAAGGTGCATTAAGACAGATCAGTCTGAGCTGAAATCCCCTGGACCTCTGTGGCCTGTTTACTCCTCTCATCTTCCCTCCTCTCTCCTAGTCTGTTCCTCCACCCCACACACACACACACACACACACACACACTCACCCCACCACACACACACACACACACACACACTCACACACACTCACACACACACACCCCACCACACACACACACTCACACCCCACCACACACACACACACAAGCCATACCCTGTGACAGCCTGACCAAGCTACATCCATTTCTAATCACTAAATTGCTCTCTAAATTCCTGAATCTTTGTACATTTAGTCATTTAGCAAACACTTTTATCCAGTGTGTGTGTGTGTGTGTGCAGGGGTTAGAGAAATGAGCAAATAGGATAGTGTGCACTGATGAGCTAACACAGCCAGCATAAGCTAGACTAGCTTAGCAGTAGAGTAAAATGAGCAAGCAGAGCGATAAGGATAGAAATAACTATGTATAAAAGACCTTCCTCTATTCACTGAACTCCTCCTCTGGATGTTCTAACTGCATCCTCTGTGGACTGAGAGCTGGCCATGGTTGTGTTCGGCTGAAGACTGGAGTTGCTTGAGAGCTTCGACTGTCCTTTATCCTACCTAACTAAGTAGCTGTTGTTTCCACGGCTCGTGGTGTGACCTCATCTTGCATAGCTTTTCTGACGGCTGATGTATGGACCAAGATGTAGGTTTCTCACAAGGCTCTAATAAGATGATGGCTGGCTCACTCTGTCTCTCTCTCTCTCTCTCTCTCCCTCTCTCTCTCCCTCTCTCTCCCTCTCTCTCTCTCTGTCTCTTTCCCTCTCCCTCTCTCTCTATCCTTCTCATTATTACTGGGAGAGAAAGAGCAGCTGAGAAGGAAAACACTTTGTAACGTGTTTTCCCTGTAATTGATTTATCAACTTTATTAATTTGTCACTGAACTTGACCTATTTAGTTAATATTAATACACAGTGCAGTTTACCCCAGTTTCTCCCGAACATCACAGACAGAGAAGCATTGCTGCGTTCCTCTCCATTATTCATTAGCCTGGCACTAACGTGGGTAGCTACACACAGCCATGGCTCCCTGCTCCATCTCTCAGAGGTGGTCAGCTGGCTGGCTCGCTGACTGGCTGGCTCGCTGGCTGGCTGACAGGCTGGCTCGCTGCCTGGCTGGCTGACAGGCTGGCTGGCAGGCTGGCTGGCTGACAGGCTGGCTGGCTGGCTGGCTGGCTGACAGGCTGGCTGACAGGCTGGCTCGCTGGCTGACAGGCTGGCTGACAGGCTGGCTCGCTGGCTGACAGGCTGGCTGACAGGCTGGCTCGCTGGCTGACAGGCTGGCTGACTGGCTCGCTGCCTGGCTGGCTGGCTGACAGGCTGGCTGGCAGGCTGGCTGGCTGACAGGCTGGCTGACAGGCTGGCTGGCTGGCTGACAGGCTGGCTGACAGGCTGGCTCGCTGGCTGACAGGCTGGCTGACTGGCTCGCTGCCTGGCTGGCTGACAGGCTGGCTGACTGGCTCGCTGCCTGGCTGGCTGACAGGCTGGCTGACAGGCTGGCTGACAGGCTGGCTGCCTGGCTGCCTGGCTGGCTGGCTGCAGTGTGAGGGAGTCGGCCTCCTTAATGATCGGCTCCCGGGTCAACAGCCCTTCAGCTCAGCGAGAAACGACATCACTGAAGCTGTCCGCATCGCTGACATCACCACAATATGCACACACACACACGACCGCACGCACACACACACACACAAGCATGAGCACATAACGCACATCCTCGAACGCACACACAAGCACACACAAATAAGCTACGCAACAAAGTGTGATGAGTGACTATCACTTGAGTGGCTCCATGCTTATTTAGGGAGATGTTACTGTGCTCTGTGTAGTGTGTAGTGTGTAGGGCCCCTCACAAAGATGAACACGCACACACAGGCACATGCACAAACACACACATGCACGGACACACGCACACTCACACTGAATATTAAGCATGCAGAGGGGTGGCCCAAGATGAATCCATGTGTGTAAATGTCATCAGTAAATGTCAATTGCTTTCTGGAGGCAACCCTGCAGACATAAGGCTCCAGCATATGGGCCCTGGACACTGGGCCACCATTTCCACCCACTTCATCTATTCTTAATCTGCCTTTAAAGAGCTCGTCTGCTCGTGGAAAGAATTCAACAACAGCAGAGGAAGGACTTGAGGAGGAGCAGGGGAGGATGGTTAGAGAGTTAGGGAGATGTGAATAAATGTTGTCAGAGCAGGCAGGCTCACCGGTCGAGTGTGCGTACCACGTGGGCCCAAGCCTCACCACAGGGGCCTGGGTTCGAATCCGGCCCCCGACAATTTCCTGCATGTCCTACACACCTCTCTCTCTCTCCCCTACGTTTCACCCTCACTGTCGATCCCTCATTCCAGCGAGGGTGGTGTTTGGGAGGGTGGTGTTGCGAGGGTGGTGTTGTGGGGGGCGTACCTGGACATAGCAGGAGAGCTCCGGGTACACCCTGAGGGGCCCCAGCAGGTGGGACAGGGGGGTGGTGCAGGGGAAGCAGGCGGTGACCGCGTGGGTGACCTCAGGCATGGAGAACACCTTGAAGCCAAACTTCTCGTACAGTTTCTGCAGCTCCTCATCCGGCTTCTCCTGGCCTTGGCTCAGGATGCTGCCGACCACGTAGCGACACTTCTCAGCTGGCCTCTGAGAGAGGAGGGAGAGAGAGGGAGAGGAAGGAGGAGCGGGGAGATGGAGAGAGGGGAGGAGGAGGGAGAGAGGAGAGGAGGGAGGGGGAAATGAGAGAGGAGGAGAGAGGAGGGAGAGAGGAGGAGAGGGGGGAGGGGGATGAGAGGAGGAGAGAGGGGAGGAGGAGGGAGAGGAGGATAAGGAGAGAGGGGTGGGAGGAAAGATGAGGAGAGGGAGAGGGAGGAGGAGGAAAGAGGGGGCGAGTAGGAAGGGGAGGAGAGAGGGAAATGGAAACATTTTGAATTTATTGAAAGGACCCTTGAAGGGGTTCCTATTGACACAAATACAACATTACTGAACACCTACAGACAGATTTACATAACATACATTACAAATAGCAAATGCAGACAGCTTGTTCACATTCCCGCACCCAAACCCCCAGACCCCAAGTTAAGTAAAAAGTTAAAATACAGTTGTTTTTTCTGTTCATGTAAATCCATGTTGACGAGACAGTCAGTCCACTGAGGGTTGAAAACCACGAGAGGACTGATAAAACCGATTACACTTGTGCGTGCGTGTGCGTGTGTGTGCATACAAGCAGGCGTCCATCTGTGTGTGTTCTCTGTGCGTGCGTTGGTGTGACAATGTGTGCGTGGGGTAGATGAGATGGCGAGCTGTCAATCACACAAGGCTCAGTCTGTCTGCTGAGAGGAGGCAGATGTCAGGTCTGGGAGGAAGGGAGGGAGAGAAGGAGATGTGTGTGTGAGAGAGAGGCAGAAAGAGGGAGGGAGTGAGAGAGACATGTGAGAGAGGGGTAGAGAGAGGGAGTGAGAGGGAGTGAGAGATGTGACAGAGAGAGAGAGAGGCAGAGAGAGGGAGGTAGTGAGAGATGTCGCACAGAGAGAGAGAGAGAGAGAGAGGAAGAGAGAGAGAGGTGACAGAGAGAGAGAGAGATGGAGGGATGCAGAGAGAGATGGAGGGATGCAGAGAGAGAGAGATGGAGGGATGCAGAGAGAGATGGAGGGATGCAGAGAGAGAGATGGAGGGATGCAGAGAGAGAGATGGAGGGATGCAGAGAGGAGAGAGATGGAGGGATGCAGAGAGAGAGATGGAGGGATGCAGAGAGAGATGGAGGGATGCAGAGAGAGATGGAGGGATGCAGAGAGAGAGATGGAGGGATGCAGAGAGGAGAGAGATGGAGGGATGCAGAGAGAGAGATGGAGGGATGCAGAGAGAGGAGAGAGATGGAGGGATGCAGAGAGAGAGATGGAGGGATGCAGAGAGAGAGATGGAGGGATGCAGAGAGAGAGATGGAGGGATGCAGAGAGAGAGATGGAGGGATGCAGAGAGAGAGAGATGGAGGGATGCAGAGAGAGAGATGGAGGGATGCAGAGAGAGAGATGGAGGGATGCAGAGAGGGCTTCTGTGGAGGCAGCTCTCTGTTCTCTGAGACTGGCACACAGGAGGTCACAGATGGCTTTCAGCCCTCATCCTCACCTCCTCCACACCCTCGCAACACATCGCCGCATTACCATTTCATCCTCTCTTTCTCTCAGAAGGCCAGCACGATATTGTTGAACCATAAAGAAAATCATGGGTGTACATTTCAAGTAGGTACCCTTCGTCTAAAAACACCTGGTTAAACGCAAACGGTTGTTATATACAGAGATGGCAGAAGTACACACCATGCATCACTCAAGAAGAAGTACAGATAGGCCTACTCATGTTTAAAAAGATTATTTGAAAAGTTTAAGTACTGACTACACTAACCCTAACCCCCTCACTCAAGTTAAAATAAAGAAGTGTGGGCTCTGACGCATACAAAAGTATTTTAGTAACCATTTGAAACTTTTTTCGAAACATCTTTTTGAAATAATAATTTAAACCCAGCAAAACATTTTTTTCCCCAAAAATCTTTCAACCCTTCAAAAAAAAATCTAACCCTTTTTTCAAAAATATTTTTTACCTCTCATAACCTTTTTTAATTATAATTTTTCAACCTTTCAAAACTTAAAAAAAAACAATATTTTTGCTACCCTGTTACACTGGGTACCCTGGGTTACACTGAGTAACCAGGGTTACACTGGGTACCATGGGGAAAAAACAATTCACAAATATTTTATCAACCTTTCGAAACTTAAATCAATTAATAGGAACTAGTCTGTGTAATTTACACAAGACATGTAGACAGGCTCTTTCTGTGGACGTGGATCATTTCTGGGATAGACGATTTTAGCTCCTGACACATTGAGCCAACAAGTTTAATACCGTGTTACACAGTATGTACTGCCTGGCTGTAAACCTGGACCAACAGACCACCAGCATTATGGTGTTGGTTTCCAGAACAACCTACACTGGCCGGCCACAAGGATGGGGTTTTTGTCTTGTGTGGTAATTTATGATCCATTCATTGTAAGTTAGACGTATCTCGTCCCTGTGCATTGCCTACCTACAGACAGGAAAGCAATAAAAGTGTAGGTCCGTCAACAAGGATTCTGGGTAATGGCTGCTTCCTGTCAACACTGGCAGGCTATGATAAGACATGGCTTCATCGATCTGGAGGAAGAAAGGAAGACCATAGGCCTCCCACGGTCTGGCTCCACAATCTAACCATCCCTCTCTCCCCCTCTCTCTCCCTCCATCTCTCTCCCTCTATCTCTCTCCCCCTCCCTCTCCCTCCCTCTCTCCCTCCCTCCATCTCTCTCCCTTCCTCTCCCTCCCTCCCTCTCTCTCCCTCCATCTCTCTCCATCTCTCTCCCTATATCTCTCTCTCCCCCTCTCTCCCCTCTCTCTCTCTCTCTCCCTCCCTCCCCCCCATCTCTCTCCCCCCTCTCCCTCCCTCCATCTCTCTCCCTTCCTCTCCCTCCCTCTCTCTCCCTCCCTCCCTCCCCCCCATCTCTCTCCCTCTCTCTCCCTCCCTCAAGCTCATGGACATGAGCTTGTTACTCCAGCCGAGCGCAGGCTAACGATGCCATTCAGAGATCCAGCTATCACTCACAGCCTCACACTCCCACCCACCCACACACACGGACAACAACACTAAATCTCATCTCTTCTTTCTTCCACCACTTCAGATAACACACCCCAGAGACTACTGGCAATTAGATGAGAGAGTCAGAGAGTCAGAGAGAGAGAGAGAGAGAGAGAGAGAGAGAGAGAGAGAGAGAAGGAGAGAGAGGGACAGAGAGAGAGAGAGAGAGAGAGAGAGAGTGAGTGTGTATTCCAGTGTGGGTAAGGTAGATTTGGTATAGTTTCGTCAAAAACAGGAAGAGTCTCTGCTTCCCACTGAAAACAGGCAGATGGACTCTATAAATGATGATCTTCAGAATGCGTCTCCGAGATGCAGACAAGCTTCACAGGCATTCACACAGGAAGCAGAAGAGATTTGGCAGTGTCCACTGATTGGCCCAGGCAAAGCTCTCCACTCCCCTAATTGGAAGTAAGTTGTCGAATCGCTCCCACCGAATAGCAGAAGACAATACACATGACACGGCTGTGTTCCACATCTCAGCCAAGAGAATCTTCATTTCCCCCTCGAGGGCAACAGCATTCTAAAAGGTGAAGCTATTATTTTGGTGGTCAACTTTTCATTACATTTCTTATCCTTGGTGCTCTGACTGGCTCTGCCAGGCAGAACTGAAGGTCAGGTCTGAACAGGAGTCAGATGGCTGAGATTCCCGGCCATGTCAAATGACGTTGTGTTCTTGGGCAAGGCACTTCACCCTACTTGCTTCGGGGGAGAATGTCCCTGTACTTACTGTAAGTCGCTCTAGATAAGAGCGTCTGCTAAATGACTAAATGTAAATGAACAACAGGACCTTCAATATGGCCGCCGCAAACTAGAAGCCAACCATTCCCATCTCCACTCAGTTCCCCTAAACCAGGTTTCCACAGACCTGTTGGGAAGAAAAGTAATTTCAAAAGCAATTCTTTCCTTGGAATTGCAAGAGTCTGCTTGTTTTTTTATTTGTTTTTACACAAATCTCCCCCCGGACGACAAAAAGGTTGGTCTGCTGGAGGTAATTCTTTATTAGTTGATGTCTAATGAGGATTTACTCCCCTCATTCTTCTTTTATCTCTCGTCCTTTGCCCTCCCTTCCTGGCTATGACTTGTTCTACAAAATTCATTGTTCTCAATATCAATCATTGCAGAGCCATAAGCAGTTTATGGGCAGGTTGGGGTGATACACACTTGGTCTTCCTCTAAGCTACAGCCTTACAGCAGAAAGCAAATATCACCACCCAAGTGTGATTGTGTGTCGATAAAGACTGAATCCTCCACTTCGCTCCGAGATCTGAACCTGTCTCTTTCTGCTGCAGCACAAACAGACATTTCATTTCATTTCGTCATTTAGCAACAGACATCAACATAATAAACAAGACTCCAGCTCGCCAGCAATCGTCACAACAACAAAACAAAGAAGATTTTTTACTTTACTGGCGGGAACGTTTAACCTCCTGATGAGTCGATGCCGGGGGACTTAGCGGGCATGCAGGGGCATTGGGAGCTGAAGCTGATTGGATGAATCCTAACATCGGGCCTGCCGTGAGTGCAGAAGCTCCTCAGTGAAGAAGGGTTACTTTATAAAGCCTGCCACAGCACTCACCAATCTCAAAGAAAAAGCTATTAACTACAAAGAAATTAAAATAAAACATATGCTGCAGTTTGTTCTTTCTCAATCAGCAAGTGTAATCAAAAACAAACCGGACCTGAGAGAGTGATCCAGAAAATGGGTGTGTTGGCACCGTCCGCAACAAGAGCTTCCATCACAACCAGCCCCTTTATGATGTCACCAGCCTCTTTATGATGTCACCAGCCCCTTCATGATGTTACCAGCCCCTTTAAGATGTCACCAGCCCCTTTATGATGTCACCAGCCCCTTTACGATGTCACAAGCCCCTTTACGATGTCACCAGCCCCTTTAAGATGTCACCAGCCCCTTTATGATGTCACCAGCCCCTTTATGATGTCACCAGCCCCTTTAAGATGTCACCAGCCCCTTTAAGATGTCACCAGCCCCTTTATGATGTCCTCAGCCTGGACAGCAGCTCCCAGGCTGTTGATCCTCTGGGATATGAGAGGATTTGAGTCAATACGATAGTCTAACACTGCTGCAGGCTTCTGCTTGTCATCTTCACATCGATGTCTTCAGCGGAGGAGGAGGAAAACCTCAGGCTCCACAGCTGCACACAGTCAGGAAACACAGTGTGTCAGTGGTGGAGTTGAGTAAATAACCCCCTAAACGCAAACCAAGAGAGAGATCCAGTTGGTTAGAGGCACAGATGGAAACCACAGTTGTCTCGAGTGACTGTGAAGAGCTTCTCTGTGTGGCGGCACAAAGATATTGTAAAAGACTCGTATCTCGGCTTTGTGACGCTAGAGGAGAACGTCTGTTTTCTTAATTTGACGTAATTTGAATGCATTACTCATTAATTTCCATGGTAGAAATGTATTTGTAGAGAAGCGTAGAGTGTGTTTGACTATCTCCACAGAGAGCTGTCGCAGCAAACAGACCGTATGTGATGAGCTGTCATGAGAAGCCAGAGGAGCAAAACTATTTCCCGCCATTTTGAGGTGTCACTTCAGCGATGAAAAGCATCCTGTTGGTTGCTGTCGTTGTGAAACATGGCAGATTTGAGGCCATTAGCCCCATAATGGGCGGAAGCAGCAGCAGCTTGACTCCTACACACCTGAAACTGAAACTAATAGAAGAGACTGTAGGTATGTTTACGTGTTTGGGGAAGAACTATTGTGCCAGTAAATAAAGAAAAAAGAAAAAGAAAAAGGAGAAACAGTGGGGGAAACATTAAAGTCACGGTCAGAAAATGAATTTGTAGCTAATATGTGGCATATATGCAACAAAAGTCCACCACACATTTGCTCACCAGTAGCAGGGGTGCACGCAAGTTTGGTGTTAACATAGTAAGGTCACAATCCCTAAATCTCCCCGCCCCCTCCCCCCCTCCTCCCCACTGTTAAAATGAAGTGATTTAGGGGTAGTCCCCCATGTGCATTTCGCTCATGGGACCGACAAAGAACAGCCAACCGTTTCAATTAGAAAGACATTCATTAACTGATACCAACTGATTCCAATAAGGCAGACTCCACCAAGACTGCATTCCTGGGACAGGGTGAAGTCAGAGGTTAGTCTTTTCTCAGGACCTAAAACGACCATCAAAGGCCATTACACACATTAATATCCATTTGGTATTTGAGGTTAAGAGCTAAAAATCTATTCATCTAAAAGAACAATTGCTATCTAACAATTTACCTCATCCTCTAGTCAACCAAAGGTAGCTTGCAAAAAACCTTGAATACTTAAAGAATATAATAAGGCTGTAAAGTGCCTATAAGTACTAGTGTTTATCATTAATTTTTTTCAGCTACGTTAACACATTTCATCCCTTTAAGTGTGCAATTTACAGTAACTTTCATCCCTCAGTATGAGCAGTATGGCATACGATTCTTGAACACCAATATTTTAATATATTCTACACTGATTGACACTGTAACAATTGATTTGATGATGACCTTCCTTTCCCTCTGCAGTATTTGATGAGGCAGATCAGGATGCAACAAACAGCCAATCAAATGAAGAGCCGACAGCCTCCGTATGCTAAATGTGTGCCGTCTTAGGGCCCGAGATAGTTTTCATGTAAAAAAGAAAAGATGAACCCTAACAATATCAACCCCACAAGCTACCAGAACAAAACCACAAACGCCCAAAACCTCCTCGACTGGTGACACTCTGGCTTGTAGTGACAGACGTGTGCATAAAGCAGGTGACAGTCATTACAATTCTCAGTAATAATCCTAATCTTATTACTAATCTTATTACTAATCCTTCTCCTCAACCCTTTTCTCTCTGGCTCTCCTACACCCCTCTACCCCTCTATCCTTCTCTCGCTCTCCTACACCCCTCTACCCCTCTATCCTTCTCTCGCTCTCCTACACCCCTCTACCCCTCTATCCTTCTCTCACTCTCCTACACCCCTCTATCCTTCTCTCACTCTCCTACACCCCTCTATCCTTCTCTCACTCTCCTACACCCCTCTACCCCTCTATCCTTCTCTCACTCTCCTCTATCATTATCTCTCTCTTCTGCCCCACTTTCCCTTTACCCCTCCATACTTCTCCTCCACACTCTCTCTCTCTCCCTCTCTCCTCTGCCTCTTGCGTTCCGTCTCCTGAGTGCAGCAGATTGGCTCCCAGCTCCCTTCCCTGGTAATTACACACAGGGTGCTGTAGATGTGGACGTGTATAATTACTGGAGAGGATGTGCTGCTTGCTGGAAGCCGGAAAGTCTCTCTGTTTCTTTCCTCATGCACCTCAACACTGGTGTGGAAACGGTAATCACTGTCCACCTGGGTGTTCAACCCTGCAGTGTTTAAGGCCAAAAATATCGAGCATGTGTAAGACCAAGATATGTTATTGCCTAAAAGTATTGAATCACTTATAGGCATGGGCGGAGCGGGTGGTGGAGGTTCTGGGGCTTGAGCCTTGAATCTTTTAGGTTAAAATGTAAGTCCAAGGCAGGGGCAAATCTAGGTTCCCACTTTTGGGGGGGCTAAGCCCCTAGATAAAACCTATTATCTTTCCTGTGACCCAGCAAAACTAGGGGGGTCTGGGGGCATGTTCCCCAGAAGACATTTTGAAAATATCCTTTTAAATAGTGTCCTCTAGTGGGTTTTAGGAAGAGAAATTAACACATTTAGATTTAAAATATGAAGACAAAAAAATGAATTTTTTAATATTTTTTTTTGGGGGGGGCTAATGAAACTTTTTGGGGGGCTCCAGCCCCCCCTAATGTTTACATCTGGCTCCGCCCCTAATGTTTACATCTGGCTCCGCCCCTAATGTTTACATCTGGCTCCGCCCCTAATGTTTACGTCTGGCTCCGCCCCTAATGTTTACATCTGGCTCCGCCCCTGCTTTAAGGACCGGCCAAATATAGTGTTACACAAGGCCGTAGCCATGGTTACGGCCTTGTGTAACACTAAAGTGTTTAAAATGTAAATGCTTCCTCTCTTTCTGTGGCCTAGATTAAGAATTAATTCTTGATTGATAAAAACGAGGGTGGGCAGATCAATGGTATTGATCCTTTTTTTTCTTTGTATTTACATACAGTGTGGCAGGTGAGTTCAGCCCGTTGGGAAACTAGGGGAGTGTGCATTTCCATAGTCGTTTTCTTCCTAAAACTAAAATTGTATTCGTCTGGTAATGCAGTCCCTCTCTCCCAAACGTCCACACTCTAAGGTACTGTGTGTTGACTCGTACAGAGTATCTTTTAAGAGCCGGCCAATTCACCCAGCGTTTGAGGAAAAGAAAAAAAATCTTGCCAGAAGCCCTGCTTTCATGTTACCGTGGCGTTGAAAGAAGCGTGTTCGCGACAGTGGAACGCAAATTTGACTGATAGTGCGGCGGAGCTCTGGTCGCTCTCTGATCTAGGATTCCGTTGCTAGCCTCAATAGGTGTATCCGATTTTTGGCAATTTACACTCCGCCTCAGCAAAGGCTGCCTTCCAGTCTCGCCTCAACACCACACTTCCCCGAACCGTCAGTCACAGCTAGCTTCTGCACCTGACAATCCACTTTCCTTGTTTGTGACAAGTTAACTGGTTAGGATAGGGTCGAAAGTGGAACTTCTTTGTGTGAAAAGGATTTTGTGAGGGACCTGCTACAGACTGGGCATCTGTTCAGCATCAGGTGCAACTGTGAACGTTAATCGCCCTACCTGCCTCCCATAGCCAAAGCTACCGTGCTAGTCAGCACACTCCAGGTACGGTACAGGTGTGCGGTAAGATCATCCTGGGCTATTCAGAATGGGGGGTTGCATACCGGTAAAGTTAACATTTTGAGTAATAATAAATTCCAGACAATATGTGACTGGGGTGGGGGAATCACTCGTCCGGTGTGACAAGATGTTGGCTCTGTGTGGTCTGAAGTGAGTGTACCAGGGTGGCTGCACCCTCCCTGACAGTGCCACTGCAAGAGGCCTGTTAACATGCCCTAGTCTGGATGCTAATGACATCACACAGCATTCCATCAATTACAACTGCACGCACACACACACAAACTAACACACACACACACACACTGTGACTCACACACACACTGTGACTCACACACCAGTGCACTCAGGGGGGAAAACACACTGACAGGCATCATGCGTCATCAAGCATGGACACCTGGACAGCCAGACCTACACACCTGGACAGCCAGACCTACACACCTGGACAGCCAGACCTACACACCTGGACAGCCAGACCTACACACCTGGACAGCCAGACCTACACACCTGGACAGCCAGACCTACACACCCACACACCAGGACAGCCAGACCTACAGACCCACACACCAGGACAGCCAGACCTACACACCTGGACAGCCAGACCTACACACCTGGACAGCCAGACCTACACACCCACACACCTGGACAGCCAGACCTACAGACCCACACACAACCCACACACCAGGACAGCCAGACCTACAGACCCACACACCAGGACAGCCAGACCTACACACCTGGACAGCCAGACCTACACACCCACACACCTGGACAGCCAGACCTACATACCTGGACAGCCAGACCTACACACCAGGACAGCCAGACCCACACACCAGGACAGCCAGACCTACAGACCCACACACAACCCACACACCAGGACAGCCAGACCTACACACCCACACACCTGGACAGCCAGACCTACAGACCTACTGCTAACTGATAGTCTGTTGGCCAGCTAGGACTTCCTGCCACAGAGCGGTGTGGGCTAGACACTCCAGCCCGCTCTCTTCAAACGCCCCGATGAACTTGCTGTCGACATTTTCAAATATTAATCTTTAATGTTGTCAGTACAATGCTTTCTATTTGTTATCTGTACCCATTTCATACCAAAGTGTTCACAATGAAATTGCTAAGAAATTGCTGATCGCCCCAGGACAGCCTCAGTACTGTCACTCATCTTGATGACACGTGTACACCAGAGACAGGATATTCCTGCCCGCCACATAACGCCAAGACGTATCTTTACTGCCACCTAGTGGTAGAATGCCGTTATTTGATTAATAAAAACATGGCGTCTATCATAACACTAGACCAGCTGATAATAATGAGACTAACAAACCCTTTGGAGTGAGTGTGACATGCTCTAAAATAGACTGGGTAGCGTATGTCAGCCTACGTCTAAAAGTAACATTTCACACTACTCTTGGATCACAGCATCAACTGTTTAACTACCGAAGGACCTGGACATCTCATCTGCCAGGCAGCAAATCTATTGACCCGCTTATTTAGAAAACTCGTCTATAAACAGTCTGTTTGGATCTGCCCATGAAACGAGAACAAATGGAAAATATACACTTCAGAGATATCTCCAGATCTGGCCTCCCTTGTCAGAATGATCTGGCCTATTCCCTGGGGAGGGGAGTTAGACATTGAGGACTCCATTTTCCCCCTTCGGATGTTTCTCAAACCACATTTTTTCCCTCTCTCCCTCGTCCGTTACGCTGTGTGGAGACATTAATTGTGTAGCCGCATGCATGTAGCTGTCACAACAAGCGCCATTAAAACATGCACTGGAGAGCACCAAGGCAGTGTGCCTCCCTTTTTCACGCATTTCCTCATCAAGAAGCTATTTGAATGACACACATGTGTAGACACACACACACACACACTCCCGCAGTGTGTTCCAGATGACGGCTGTGGGCTTCATCTTTCTGGATGAAACAGGTTAAGTATTAAAGGGAAACAGTTGAAACGGAGCCGTATAAAGTCTTGATTTACTTAAATATTTACAGCTGAGACGCATTGTGCATCAGGGATAGAGACGAGAGTGATGACAGAACTGTAGTGATGTCGGTAGATTTACATTTAGTTCAACTTTAAAAACATGAATTATCCCAGAGGGGCAGTTCGTTGAACCAGGCATTGTGAAGGAGACACTAACAGGACAGCCAGACAGGACAGCCAGACAGGACAGCCAGACAGGACAGCCAGACAGGACAGACAGACAGACAGGACAGACAGCAGACAATAGCCACGTGACAGAGACAGTAGCCCACAGTAGGCCTACACAAGTGACAATGAACATGAAAGTACAGTAGGCCTACACAAGTGACAATGAACATGAAAGTACAGTAGGCCTACACAAGTGACAATTCACAACGCTTCAACAGGTTTATGCAGTTAGACCCCTTGTCCATCCAGCTTATAGTATATTATAGAACATTTATTTAATATAGTCCGAGAGAGAGACAGGCAGATGTTAAGACTAATGAACCTGGTTCATAATGATAGACTGTAGCTTACAACTTAAATAATACTGTGACACAGTAATACTCTTGTGAGGCAAGGCACTGCTGAATGGTACCATCCGCAAGCTTAGAAGTTCTCCAATCTAATAGGGAGAACCAACAGCATCCCCCAAAAGCGATATATCGTGACAAAAACAGATGAGAAACGTAATCTACAGTAATCTACTTTAATGGCTCTGCCCAGTCCATCTTCAATGACAGTCTGGATTCATATTCTCACTCAGAGCCCACCACAATGACTGTGCCAAAAGTCCCTACTGTGCCATATGGTCTGTGGGACAGCGCGGTGCTTTCTGCCGACACACAAAGCCCTCAAATGTCACATGACCTGACGCGACACAATAGCTGCACCCAACTGCTCCACTGAAGCATTCATATCACAATACAAACAACTTCAGCCAGTCAAAAAGCCAGTCTACACAGGCCTACAGAGCAGCGGGCTGGGGCTGGGACCACGTCTCCGATTCAGAATCTGGAGATTTTATGGGCACCGTAGAATTGTTAACTTGTTGCTAAATCCTTATTTGTTCTGTCTCACCTCTGATGTTGACAGTTATATGGTGAGACTGTGTCGACAGCTTCCAATTGGTTTAGCTGCAGGGTAGTTTCTACTCTTATCAGCAGGGATCTTGGCAAACAGAAAGCAGACAGACAGCTGATCTGCAAACATCGTGTTTACTAAACATTGCGCCTCATGTGATAGGCGAAACTACAGGAATGAGGACTGGGTAGGAATGAACCGTCTGTGAAGGAATGACGATTCTCTTGAGGCCCACGACGAGCCACATTCATAGAGTGGAACCATAACATAAAACCTTTCAATGTTATCTGACGCCAGCAGGACAACACAAAGTGAACATATGATTCAATTAAGTAAATGCTTTCAGTTATTCTATCTGAAGGATAACAAAAAAACACTATCTCACTGAGTTTGAATCAGTTCATGAGAGGGCCCGTGTTTGTAGTAGTCTGACATGACATTTTATTAGTCACCGATGCCAAAGTAAACTAGAGGAGAGGAGGTGGAAATTCGGCAGAACTGCAACGTGGCGTCGAATCGCCTAAGAAACTAAACCAGAAAAGCAGTTGTTGGCTTTAAAGATGTACATTGGTAATTGAAATAGACTGATAACTTTCTCTCACCTCCTTGGGGTCATCGTAGAACACGCCGATGGAATTGAGTTTTGGTCCGATGCTGCAACTCTCGGTATAAGCTGCCCCACAGTCTTTGTATGAACCCTCTTTGAACTTGTAGGCAATGGTGACATTTTTGATAGGAGGCGACCCAGTTTTAATAGCAACATCTGAAAATACACCTGAATACAGAACAAATGCTACCACCGTTGCAATCAAACATATGATAAGAATGACTATCAGAGATAAAATAATGAAGTCTGACATCGTTTTCACTTCGCAGAGGACGTCTGCTAGCTAAAATTGTTTCGCCGGTGCCGTATCTTCTGTAATTTACAGTGACACTTAATAAAGTCAAGAGCTAGCCGTCTCTATGATGGCTTTTCTCAGTGCCACTTCACAAAGTAGCCTACCAAACGAGCAAAACACAAAATAGATATGAACAGGTAGGCCTATAAACGCTCGTATTAATGTGATTCTGAGGAGGAATGTCCGCAAAGGCTGTTTTATGAACAATATTTTCCGTGACAGCTGAAGGAAAAACGCTTTCGCTGGCTGAACAACCAAACAGTTTATTTCCCCAAACATAGAAACATGCTTCCTGGATAAACCATTCTATATTCTTGAAGGGGTGTTTTTATTAACGTTATTTTTCAATCATATCACATGTCAGAATAGTACAATTCTCGAGCAAGAAAACCATGTAGGAAAATACATGCGATTTATTTGTTTATTTTTTCCCATTTATCGATGAATCTGCTTAAATCAAAGACCCCAAATAATCCCCCTTTGTATAGAGTGTAATGGTTTCAACCAGGAGAGGGAGTTTTTTTAGCGAGGATTGATCACGGATCATCCCACAAACATCCCCACAGCAGTCACAAAGAAGCAAATTGAGTCATAGAAATACATCAATATAACATTAATATTAATACACCAACTTAAATGTAATGTTTTATTATTTGATAGAAACGAATATTGGATTCAAACTCTCACATTTCCAAACATTGATTAAAACATTCAAATGCGATTAACAAAAAATACAATGGGCTTTTGCCAACTTTTCTTTAGAACTCCACATGCATAATATTCTGTTGAGCTTATAGTTCATTTCCATCTGATAAACTTTCTTGCTTTGCAGATTTACAAAGTATCTTTTCACCCCCAGAAAATGAAATACAAAAAAATACAACAGAATATAATTGCACATACAATATTAGTGTTAAGATAGAATCCAGCACTTTACAATTTGAATGTGTTTTTTCAATGACAGTAAGGCACAACAGATCTTTGTGTCTCCAGAGGATCTGGGTGTCAAAGCTGCAAGGTCAAGAGATCACAGACCAGTACTACCAGTAGATCACAGAGTACACAGACCAGTACTAGACCAGTAGATCACAGACCAGTACTACCAGTAGATCACAGAGTACACAGACCAGTACTAGACCAGTAGATCACAGACCAGTACTAGACCAGTAGATCACAGAGTACACAGACCAGTTCTCCTGAACTAGTCATCATCAGAGTCATCTGTGACATCATCATCATCATCCTCCTCGTTCACATCAACCTTCCTTTTGTTTTTTGTAATCCTCTCAGCTTCCTTTTCTTGTGCCTGTGATAAAGAGGAGGAACACATGTACAGAGGGAGAAAGAGAAAGTGGGTCGGGGGTTTTCATACTGTCTCAATATTGTATCCACAGAGCTACAAAAAAACAAAACATACCTTACTCTTCCAAACTGTAAAAGCTACAGTGGATATTCTCCTGTGCCTGACTGTTTTAACTGGAGCTGCAGTGTGGAGATTAGCCTCTTATCTTATTGGTGTTCCCCACTCATACCACTACACTGCCTAGGCAGTTACAACTGCCAGTTGGGACTTATTTAGTTTTCAAAATGTATGCTTCATGTTTTGGCTACCCGCAATGTTTGGGGCTATCTCGTTGTTATGATCAGTGACCTATGCACTTTTGTAAAACTCTCTTTTGGAAGTCGCTTTGGATAAAAGCGTCTGCTAAATGCATAAATGGAAAAATGTCTGCTAAATGCATAAATGTAACCCATCGTGCTGAGTAAACCCCTCGCCCAGGACACTGTATAAATATCAGTGGAGTAAAGTTGTGTTTGAATACCACGTGTCTCTTTGCTTTTCTAATGTGGGTGGGACAGCTTTTCTTAACGACTGAGGATGCAGCCATTAAGTAAAATGTTCTTGATAAAAAGCGAAGGGGATGGGGACAGTGACAGGAGGGTTAGGGTCAGCCCCGTGACAGGAGGGTTAGGGTCAGCCCCGTGACAGGAGGGTTAGGTTAGGGTCAGCCCCGTGACAGAAGGGTTAGGGTCAGCCCCGTGACAGGAGGGTTAGGGTCAGCCCCGTGACAGGAGGGTTAGGGTCAGCCCCGTGACAGGAGGGTTAGGGTCAGCCCCGTGACAGGAGGGTTAGGGTCAGCCCCGTGACAGGAGGGGTTAGGGTCAGCCCCGTGACAGGAGGGTTAGGGTCAGCCCCGTGACAGGAGGGTTAGGGTCAGCCCCGTGACAGGAGGGGTTAGGGTCAGCCCCGTGACAGGAGGGTTAGGGTCAGCCCCGTGACAGGAGGGTTAGGGTTAGCCCCGTGACAGGAGAGTTAGCCCCGTGACAGGAGGGTTAGGGTCAGCCCCGTGACAGGAGGGTTAGGGTCAGCCCCGTGACAGGAGGGTTAGGGTCAGCCCCGTGACAGGAGGGTTAGGGTCAGCCCCGTGACAGGAGGGTTAGGGTCAGCCCCGTGACAGGAGGGTTAGGGTCAGCCCCGTGACAGGAGGGTTAGGGTCAGCCCCGTGACAGGAGGGTTAGCCCCGTGACAGGAGGAGAAGAGGAGACTGACGTACCTCGTCATCAGACTGGTCCCGAGGCAGCTGTTCATCATCTTCCTCCTCTTCCTCACTTTCCTGAGCTCGCTGAGAGAGGATCTCCTCACCCTGTAACACAAGAGAGGTTAGCTCACACACACACACACAGTTTACCTTCAAGTAGTGTTTTTTCAGGTTCTTAATGAAACACACAGTGTACCTTCAGGTCTCGGTTCTTCAGGTTGCCCAGCCAGAAGGCCTCCTGACAGTGGTTAAGTGTGAGCGTGGCCTTGACTCTGTACACAAACTGCTCCAGGCTTTTCTTCAGAGCCGGCACGTGATTGGTCAGCGTCGTGGCTTGACAAATCTGCGTTAGAGGGACGACACTCGGGTTTGCTCTGTGGAAGCCTGATAACGACCATCATTCATTTGAACCAGGTGTGCTGGAGCAGGGAACATCTAGACGGTTCCCTGTGCGGTTCTCTGTACCTTCGAGTGTCCACACATGTGATGCAGCTGTCTGGTGCTGAGTTGGAAGGTCTTCAGCAGGCTCTGAGCATCCTCCTGAGAGACCACGTTCAAGATCATTTACAAAACAAGACAGGCTGTAACCAAAGTGCTGCACAATACAAGTTAAAAAACATTCATATCAGAATGTTAAAAAGAACGTTAAAAAGGTACAAATTAATCAAACATTGTAAGACCACGATTTGAAGGCAGACTTAACGAATGTTAGCCTGTACTAGTAGCTACCCATGTGTGGAAGCAAATCAGTGACATGTTTTGAATTGAAAATAGCAGGAAATATGAATTTACTTTAATGTAATTCAGGTAGCTCAAATCCGAAAAGTTAAATTGAGATCCCCAAATTAAATGTGAAAAAATTCGAGCTTCAGAAATTCAAATAGAACAAAATATCAGGCTCGCTCAATTTTAATGGTGAAATTCAGATCCCAAAAATTCTACCCTAAAAAATTGGTTGTTGCACCGGATGTTGCAATCTGAATTTTTTCGGGTCAAATTCGTTACAGCTTGAATTTTACCATTCAAATTGACTAGCCTGAATTTTGTTCTATTTGAATTTCTGAAGCTTGATTTTTTTTTTTTTTTTTTTTTTTCGGGATCTCAATTTTACTGTCCGAATTTGAGCAACCTGAATTTCGTAGTTTTTTTTTTTATATTGACATAAATTCATATTTCAATTTCAAAGAGGTGAATTCAAAAACAAGAAATTTGGTGGTGTTTACATTTCTATATTAAGTATTCAATGCCTTTCAAATTCAAAACATGATGTCACTGATTTGCTTCCATACCCATGGTCTGAGTCCTAAGGTGGGTCAGTACCTTGTGCTCTGAGTCCTAAGGGGGGTCAGTACCTTGTGCTCTGAGTCCTAAGGGGGGTCAGTACCTTCTGCTCTGAGTCCTAAGGGGGGTCAGTACCTTCTGCTCTGAGTCCTAAGGGGGGTCAGTACCTTGTGCTCTGAGTCCTAAGGTGGGTCAGTACCTTGTGCTCTGAGTCCTAAGGGGGGTCAGTACCTTCTGCTCTGAGTCCTAAGGGGGGTCAGTACCTTGTGCTCTGAGTCCTAAGGGGGGTCAGTACCTTGTGCTCTGAGTCCTAAGGGGGTCAGTACCTTGTGCTCTGAGTCCTGAGGTGAGTCAGTACCTTGTGCTCTGAGTCCTGAGGTGGGTCAGTTCCTTGTGCTGAGTCCTAAGGTGGGTCAGTACCTTGTGCTCTGAGTCCTAAGGGGGGTCAGTACCTTGTGCTCTGAGTCCTAAGGTGGGTCAGTTCCTTGTGCTGAGTCCTAAGGTGAGTCAGTACCTTGTGCTCTGAGTCCTGAGGTGAGTCAGTACCTTGTGCTCTGAGTCCTAAGGTGAGGTCAGTACCTTGTGCTCTGAGTCCTAAGGGGGGTCAGTACCTTGTGCTCTGAGTCCTAAGGGGAGTCAGTACCTTGTGCTCTGAGTCCTAAGGGGGGTCAGTACCTTGTGCTCTGAGTCCTAAGGTGAGTCAGTACCTTGTGCTCTGAGTCCTGAAGGTGAGTCAGTACCTTGTGCTCTGAGTCCTAAGGGGGGTCAGTACCTTGTGTTTTTTAAAGCTGAAATCCAGCAGTGGCATCCCCAGCCTGAGGAAACACTCCAGGAACAGACGGCCGTACTGCAGGACACAACAAGCACTTCTTTTATAAAGAAAAAAAAATTTTTGGTGGCATTTCTGCCTTTATCATTTGATGATAAAGAGATGGCGTGTTTGGAGGAGACGTGGACAGAGAGGATGATTTGCGGTTGAGGGCCTGGGTTGGATTTGAAACCCGTCTGCCGCGAGGTCTCAGCTTACATGGCGCGCTCGTTATTCTTCTGACACTCACCTTTAGACACACGTTCAACACCGGCCTGCTGTCAAACACCTGGGGAGAGGAGAGAGGAGGAGGGTTACTGTCACTGCTGTGTCCTATCCATCTGTCTCTGCCACATGGCTACTGTTAGTCTGTCCTGTTCCTGTCTCCTTTACTAGATCTGCTTCCAGGAACTGCCCCTCTGGGATAATTCATGTTTTTTTTACATGAATTGAAAAGACTTGAGTGCCTTTTTCAGGTTTACACACACATGTACACACACACAAACACACACACATATACACACACACAAACACACACACACATATACACACACACAGCATGGTACCTTGACTAGGTTGACCAGGAAGTGGAAGTCTCTAACGGCCAGGTTCCAGACCAGCAGCTTCTCACTCTGGACCTGAGGGTGAAGCAGAGGACATGGGTCAGTCTCACACACACAGTTACAGACACAGTCACACACACACAGTTAGAGACACACACACACACACAGTTAGACATAGTCTCACACACACAGTCACACACACACACACAGTTAGAGACACACACACACACACACACACACGCTTACCTCAGTGCTGTCGTTGTGTTTCCCCGGTGGGATTTTCCTCACAGCTTTCTCCAGCTCTGCCATCATCCCCTTATAGAAGACCAGGAAGGTCTGCCTGGAGACAGGAGGTTGGAGGGTGTGTGGGGAGGGGGGAGTAGAGAGGAAGGTGGGAATGAGAGAAAAAGAGAGAGAAAGGGAGGGAGGGAAAGGGCGAGAGGGAGAAAGAGAAAAAGAGAGAGGAGAATGTGGAGGAAGGAAAACGGTGAGATCCAGCTGAAAGCGTGACACAGACGTGAGCCCCTGCAGCCCCTGAACATGTTCCCCCTGAGGGCTCCAGGCCAAGATGGCCACCAGGGAGGGGCGTGGCTCCCCTGGAGCTGTGCTGCTGCTGGCAGGTAGGAGGCAGTCCTACCTGGTGAGGGTGGGCCAGAGACAGAGGCAGTCCTACCTGGTGAGGGTGGCCCAGAGGCAGAGGCAGTCCTACCTAGTGAGGGTGGGCCAGAGGCAGAGGCAGTCCTACCTAGTGAGGGTGGGCCAGAGGCAGAGGCAGTCCTACCTAGTGAGGGTGGCCCAGAGGCAGAGGCAGTCCTACCTGGTGAGGGTGGGCCAGCTAGAGGAGCCGGCATGTTTGGCTGCATCCAGCAGCTGCGGTATCCCCTCTCCTGCTATCTCCTCGATGGCCTTCAGAACATCCTCACAGTGGCCCAGATAGATGCTGCGGGAGGAGGAGGAGGAGGAGGAGAGGAGGAGAAAGAGGAGGAGGAGGGAGTCATAACAGTTAACTTGTAGGACGTGAGGTAAATACCTGCAGACTGATGACACATACACACACACACTCTCATAGATGCACACACACACTCCTACACACACACACCTGAGGATAGCTGTGAGGCTCTCCTTGTACTTGGTCTCTCTCTCTCCGCTGGCGGTGATCCACTCCTGACTCAGGAAGTGTCTGGCCAGGCTGGCTGAACAGACAGGATACAGTCATCACACACGGGCCGACCCCCGTCACCCTGTCTGTTAGTGTGTGTGTGTGCGTGTAGGAGAGTGTGTGTGTGTGTGTGTGTGTGTGTGTAGGAGAGTGTGTGTATGTGTGTGTGTGTGTAGGAGAGTGAGTGTGTGTGTAGGAGAGTGTGTGTATGTGTGTGTGTGTGTGTAGGAGAGTGTGTGTATGTGTGTGTGTAGGAGAGTGTGTGTGTGTGTGTGTGTGTGTGTAGGAGAGTGTGTGTGTGTGTGTGTGTGTGTGTGTGTGTGTGTGTGTGTGTGTAGAAGAGTGTGTGTGTGTGTAGGAGAGTGAGTGTGTAGGAGAGTGAGTGTGTGTGCAGGAGAGTGAGTCCCACCAGTGTGTTCCCTGTATGCAGCAGGGCTGGGGCCCCTCCCAGCCACAGCAGACAGCAGCTGGGACAGCGTCAGGGCTGAGCTCAGACTGGGCACTGAGCAGCGGAAGTTCAGCAGGTACTCAAAACCACGTCTGCAGACAGGAGAACAGGTCACACAACCCCACGGTAACGTCAGGAACCTTCACACAACCCCACAGGAACCTTCACACAACCCCACAGTCACATCAGGAACCTTCATGATGGGGGAATTTTAAATAAATTATTTATAACGATGACCTACAAAAGAGACAAATGGCAAAATTTTCCTTTCCCAGTAGATGATGATCCTGTTGTGATAAACCTCCTAGGAAGAAGGGGGAGCCTGCATGGCTGACACCCTCACCCCCTCCCCCGTCCCCCCACACCCTCACCCCCTCCCCCGTCCCCCACACACCCTCCCCCACCCCCTCCCTGCCCCTCCTTGCCCCTCCCTGCACCTCCCTGCACCTACCTGGTGAGCTGGTCCAGGGAGGGCTCCGGGCCCCCCTTGTGCAGCTGGCTAGCCAGCACTCCCAGAGCCTCCTTCAGCAGACCTCGCTGCTGGACCTGGCAGAAGCCAGACCTGAGGACGGGGTGAGGTAGAGAGAGAGAGAGGTAGAGAGAGAGACAGAGAGAGAGAGAGGTAGAGAGAGAGAGGTAGAGAGAGAGACAGAGAGAGAGAGAGAGCGAGAGAGAGAGCGAGAGAGAGAGCGAGAGAGAGAGGAGAGAGAAGAATGAGATAGAAGTTTAACACAGGGCTTGTTGATGTGTTGTTGATGTTGTTGTTGTTGTTGTGGTGTGGCTGCTCACCAGCTGAAGGTGATGTGCAGCACCTGGAGCAGCAGCTGGTATGCTGTAGACATGAGCTGGTGCTCCTTCACATCCACCCCCCGACCATCCACCACCCCCTGCTTCTCAGAGAGCAGCGTCTGAACACACACACCACACACACACACACACACAGTTCAGACTACATCATTTCAAATGAAACCAACAGGCAGTATGTAGCGTGTGTGTGTGTGTGCAGGGCACCTGGAAGTAGGTGTGGCAGTTCTGCAGGTGTGAGCAGAGGGTGGGCAGCAGGGGCACACAGCACAAGGCGATGTCCCTGGAGCTCTTCTGCTGCAGGTGGGAGAAGCCCACAGTCCTGTCTGGTTTCACCTGGAGCACACAGGGATGGCACCAGACATGCCTTAGAGAAGGTGGGATTGTGTGTGTGTGCGTGTGTGTGTGTGTGTGTGTGTGGGCGTGCAGCACCTTTAAGAAGACAGGTCTCTTGGCTGGGCCGGCAGCAAGGCTGAACTCTAGCTTGTACAGCATGTCCTTTAGCAGGAAGACCAGCTCTGCTGGTCCCAGCTGGACACCCCCCCTCTCCTGGCAGGGCAGAGTCACACACACCTGAGTCTGCGTCAATGTGTGTGTGTGTGCTTATCAACAGGTTGCTGGTCGAGACCCACCTTGGTGCTGAGCTCGGCGTCCAGCAGGGGGCGTGTCAGCAGGGTGAGGACCTCCAGGTCCAGCTCTCTGAAGAACGGCCGGTAAGCCTCCAGGCTCACCCCCGGCCTGGGCTCCCTCACTTCCTGCTGGGCACACAGGGCACGCTATTCACTGTCAGCCTCACACAAGTGAGGAAGAACTACAAACAAGATGGCGTCTCTTCTGGGATTTAAGTGTGTGGAGCACAGTGTGTGGTCCAGCCCCTTTATTGGGGACTTGTAGTTTTCTGGGTGGTTGGTTACCTGCTGGGTCTCCTCTGTCTCCTCCTCCACCAGAGAGGCATCGGTGGACGAGTTCCCAGCTTTCCTCTTTTTTCCTGTGCTCTCTGATTGAAAGTGTGTATTGGACAGAAATTGTGTGTGTGTTATGTTGTGTGTGTGTGTCAAACAGAAGGTGAAAACGCAAACTTGGTCAGGTGGTTTTAAGTTGCCGTTTTCGCAAAACAAGAACTGACATCCAACATCCTCTGAGAGGTGTATGACCCGGCGACATCCTCTGAGAGGTGTATGACCCGGCGACATCCTTCCGGAACACTCTCACCTTTCTTTCCCTTCCTGGGCTGGGCGGCTGAGCCAGAGGCCAGAACCAGATCGGTGGTCTCCCCATCGAAGTTGGCGAGAGGTGGTGTGAAGCCAGGAGTCACTGAAACACAACCCAGCAGCTTCATACGGGAGCTGTCAGGCCAAATAGGCCTAGGACACTATTTGGCCTGACAGCTCCGTTCTGATCGAGGGAAGAGCAGAGGTTGTTTCCTACCTGCCAGAGCTCTCTCCAGTAGACTCTGAAGGTGAGTGATGTTCTGTATACGGGTCAGGACTCTCAGTTTAGACTCAGGGTCCGTCTGCCTGCAGAAGGCGTTCACCACCTGCAGAGCACCACACACACACACACACACACACACACACACCACCTAACTAACAAACTCACCATCTGTAAACCCACAAGTATTAACAACAGACACATACACAAGATGTGTGCGGCACGCAGAGCTGCAGTTACCTCTCTGAACCAGTTGATGATGTAGAACAGCAGAGCACAGAGGAAGTCTCTCTCTGGCCTGGTCAGGCTCTCTGCTTTCTCCAGCACAGTCAGGTCTGTCAGGACCAGAGGACAGCCTGGCTCACACACACACACACACACACCAATGATACCCAGATGAGAACATGTTATCTCACAGCTCTGTATGTGGTGGGGGTTCTCTGTGTGGGGTTCTCTGTGTGGGGTTCTCTGTGTGGGGTTCTCTGTGTGGGGTTCTCTGTGTGGGGTTCTCTGTGTGGGGTTCTCCTCACCCAGTAGGCCGTCTATGTTCTCCAGGTCTCCCTGGTTCTGCTGGCTCTCACACAGCCGCAGGAGCCGGAAGTAGGGGGCCAGGCAGAGAGGAGACACTCTCCTGACAGAGACACACACACACACACACACACTAGTACACCTCCTCCATATACACATGTGCTGACTGACCGGTTTGTGCCGGCCCTGCCTGGCAGGCTGTGTGTGTGAGCCAGTGTGCTGACTGACCGGTCTGTGTCGGCCCTGCCTGGCAGGCTGTGTGTGAGTCAGTGTGCTGACTGACCGGTCTGTGCCGGCCCTGCCTGACAGGCTGTGTGTGAGTCAGTGTGCTGACTGACCGGTCTGTGCCGGCCCTGCCTGGCAGGCTGGTGTGTGAGTCAGTGTGCTGACTGACCGGTCTGTGCCGGCCCTGCCTGACAGGCTGTGGTGTGAGTCAGTGTGCTGACTGACCGGTCTGTGCCGCCCTGCCTGGCAGGCTGTGTGTGTGAGCCAGTGTGCTGACTGACCGGTCTGTGCCGGCCCTGCCTGGCAGGCTGTGTGTGTGAGCCAGTGTGCTGACTGACCGGTCTGTGCCGGCCCTGACTGGCAGGCTGTGTGTGAGTCAGTGTGCTGACTGACCGGTCTGTGCCGGCCCTGCCTGCAGGCTGTTGTGGTGAGCCAGTGTGCTGACTGACCGGTCTGTGCCGGCCCTGCCTGACAGGCTGTGTGTGAGTCAGTGTGCTGACTGACCGGTCTGTGCCGGCCCTGCCTGGCAGGCTGTGTGTGAGCCAGTGTGCTGACTGACCGGTCTGTGCCGGCCCTGCCTGGCAGGCTGCTCATGTCGTCTCTGTGCTGCAGGATCCACCGCCAGCAGGGGGAGCAGGTTGATGGCAAAATCCTTCTGGTCGTCATCCTCCTCTAGGTCGTACATCTCACAGGGTGGGAACAGGAAGGAGCTGCGCACACACATCCTGTGTTAGTCATTACTGGGTTCCCTGGTGACATATTTGATCACAATCCGTCATCAAAACAAGGCTTTTGTTGCTATGGATGTTATTTTGTTTAGTGCTTATGTAAAGGTGCAACCCGTCTCTCTCTGTCTCTCTGTCTCTCTCTCTCACACACACACACACACACACCCTGTCATGTCTCCTCCGACATCCACGACAAAGTCCTTCTGGAAGTCTTCCATCACACTCTTCCCTATCCATGCCTGGTGGTGAGAGCAAAGAGCAAGGTCACTATCACATCATAAAAACTGTTGTTTGAAAGTGGGTCAGTTAGGCTGTAGCAAGGAAGTAGAAATTAAAATAAGTTAACTTGTAATAAAAAGTATAAAAGCTTGGGTGTGTCTGTGTTTGTCTGACAGAGTGTGTGTGTGTGTGTGAGTGTGTGTGTGAGTGAGAGTGAGAGTGAGAGAGAGCGAGAGAGCAGGCAGACCTACCTGCACCTGTGGGTCCAAGGTGTGGGTCAGTATCAGGTTGGCCAGCTCATCATAGTACAGAGCCTCCGCCTCGGGGGAGCTCCTGCTGCACGACTGGACCAGCTCCAACAGAGCAGTCACCTGATGCACACACACACCACACACACACACCACACACACCACACACCACACCACACGCACACCACACGCACACAATGTACACACTAGGGATGCAGCATTAACCAATTTTACTATTAACCGCAATTTAAAACGTCACGGTTTTGTAAACGTAAAGGCTAACAAGCAGAGACGGCAGCAGAGCTCCAGTCTGAGCAGAGACGGCAACAGAGCTCCAGTCTGAGCAGAGACGGCAGCAGAGCTCCAGTCTGAGCAGAGACGGCAGCAGAGCTCACCTGTCTGTACGTCTCCTTAGACAACGTGCTCCCTGCTGGATCCTCCACTCTGGGCCTGGACAACACACACAACAGAGCGGGTGTAGGTGTGTGTGTGTGCATGTAGGTGTGTGTAGGTGCGTGTGTAGGTGTGTGTGTGTGCATGTAGGTGTGTGTAGGTGCGTGTGTAGGTGTGTGTGCTCCCATGTGTGCTACCTGTGGGCTCCCATGCTCCCCACCACCATGACTCCTCCCATGATGCCCATCCTCTTGTACTTGAGCACCGGGCTGGACAGCTGCTTACGGAGCACTATGTGCATGTCATCCTGGATAGACACACACACAGGTAGAGAGACACACCGACACGTAGAGAGACACACACACACATCAGATAAGAGGATGAGACTTCTGTGGCAAAATAGTTAGTATACCCAGGTGAGTCACACTCAGACAGTGAGTGTGTGTGTGTGTCTCACCTGGATGTGTGTGGCCTGGTGCTGCTGTGTGCCAGCCAGGCTGCTGAGCAGGTGGAACAACCTGCGTATCTGCTGGGGACTCAGGTTGTCCATGTAGTCCAGCACGCCCTGGTGGGACAACAAGACACTTCTTACTCTTACTGCTCCCCCTCCCTCCCCCCCTCCCTCTCTCCCCCTCCCTGCCCCTCCCCCTCCCTCCCTCCCCCTCCCCCCCTCCCTCCCCCCCTCCCTCTATCCCCCTTCCTCCCTCCCCCTCCCTCTCTCCCCCTTCCCCTCTCCCTCTCTCCCCCTCCCCTCCCCCCCCTCCCTCCCCCTCCTCCTCCTCCTCCCTCACCTTGATGAAGGCAGCGTAGAGGCTCATCTCAGAGGGCTGATCCTCCACCAGGCCACACAGCAGCTCCAGGGCCACGCCCACCTCCCCGCCCACTCCACTGCACACATGTGTCACCAGGGAGCCCACCACCTCCTACACACACACACACACACGCACAAAGGAGCCGTGATCTACTGGAAGTGCTAACACATGTTTTGAAATTATGTTTTGAATTATCTTACACTCGTGCACAACCATGCAAAGCAACACAACAAATGTAATGAACTACTACTGCCCACACACAGCCAGCGCTGACCTGCTTGCAGTAGGAGTCGAAGGCGGTGAAGGAGTGTGTGTACATGGAGCCTCCAAAGGGCACTGTGCTGGCGTCAGGGGAGCGCAGCAGCGTCTGGGCCAGAGCCAGGATGGAGGGGAAATACCCCCGCAACACCTGCACACACACACACACACGTATATACACACACACACACGTATATACACACACACACATGTATACACACACACACACACACACGTATATACACACACACACATGTATACACACACACACACACACGTATATACACACACACACACACGTATATACACACACACATGTATACACACACACACACGTATATACACACACACACACGTATATACACACACACACACATGTATATACACACACACACACACACACATGTATATACACACACACACATGTATACACACACACACACACGTATATACACACACACACATGTATATACACACACACACACACACTCAGGTGTCTCAGGTGTGTGTCTCATGTGTCTGTGTCCTGTCCTGTGTGAGTGTGGTGTGTGTTAGGTGTGTGTGTGTGTGTGTTAGGTGTGTGTCCTGTCCTGTGTGTGTTAGGTGTGTGTTAGGTGTGTGTGTGTGTCTCAGGTGTGTGTCTCATGTGTCTGTGTTAGGTGTGTGTCCTGTCCTGTGTGTGTGTCTCAGGTGTGTGTCTCAGGTGTGTGTCTCAGGTGTGTGTGTGTGTTAGGTGTGTGTACCTGAGCGAAGCCTCTGAAGGTGCTGTGCAGCAGAGCCTCCTGGACCAGGCCGGTCCTCACCTTCTGCCTCAGGACCCTCTCCGCCCCCCGCCTGCTCTGGTTGGCGTTGGTGGAGTGGAGGATGAACAGCACCAGCAGGTCCATCACCTGATGCCACCACACACACACACACACACAACAGAGCAGAATACACATCAGAGCAGGATACACAACAGAGCAGGATACACACACACACCAACAACACAACAGAATATTTTTCAGAACACCT
>CM042868.1:1344462-1469462 GCA_023658055.1 Thaleichthys pacificus | reverse complement strand
CTTCAGCTCTCTGGCCACGTCTGTGTGCTGTGAGTCTTCAAGGATCTCCGGCAAGCTGGTGATGATGTCACGCTGCACCTCCATGGGCGCCACGGCGACCAGCTGCATCAGCTTGGCTGTTAGGTCCTGGAAGGATTTTCTTAATAAAAAAGTGTGTGTCTGTGTGCGTGTGGTGGTGGGGGGAAGGGGGCAGGAGAGGTACGTACATTGCTGTCCAGGACTCTGTCCAACCACTTCAGCTGGTTGACTATGACCCGAGGGATATTGAGGCCATCCACTGCAGAGCTATGAAAGAGAGGGAGGGAGGGTGAGAGGGAGTGGGGGAGGGGGAGAGAGGTTACATGGCTTAAGTTCAGAATTAGGTGCTAGACATGTCATCCATATTTATATGCTTCTAAGTTGGCATTCGCGCTTGTTTGTTTTTTTAAGAATCCTTCTTACCTATCAAACATGAACTCTGGAAGTTTCTCAAACAACGTGTTGATTATTAGAGTCTACAACCAAGAGGAAACCACAGAAGACACCGGTCAGGTTACTATGGAGACATAAGGTGTCCTAACACAGTTCATATAGAATCAGGGTTTCAACCAACCTGGCCTGTGCTTCTCTACCACACCCCTCTGCCTCCTCAGAGAGAGGGCCTCCTCAGAGAGAGGGGCTCCTCAGAGAGAGGGCCTCCTCAGAGAGAGGGCCTCCTCAGAGAGAGGGGCTCCTCAGAGAGAGCGCCTCCTCAGAGAGAGGGCCTCCTCAGAGAGCTGTCCTACCTGAAGCATCTCCACTCCCAGCAGCAGACGGATGAGACTCTCCTGGAACGAGCTGAGGCAGCTGTATCAGACACAAGCACACAAGCTGTCAGTTACCAACCGACACTCCCACACAAAAACAATGGCTTTAAGCTGTTGTTCAGAACTGGATGCCTGTTAAGCATCTTGGCTGCCTGTTCAGACATCCCAACCTGCAAGAACTCACTTCAGGGATGTTACTGCCCCCTCCAGCCACACACACCCTCCTGGGATGATTTGGGATGTCTGTGTTTTTCTACTCGAGTGTCTGTTGAACGTAAATAATTTCTACCTTGATACTCCGGCCGCCTGACGCGGAACACAAGGCAGGAGACAGTTCTTAAATCTCGCGGGGTCTTCGATGTGGGCTTCCAGACCCGTGATGAACTCCTTGACAATCTGTCAGACGAGTGGGTCATACATTGCTCGGTTATTCTTTGCTGTTACGAAAAAAACTGCAAATGCGTTTGTCTAGTAGTTAACAGTTGTAGGTAACACTCACTTCTGGGTATCTCGGACTCTTGCGCAGCTGTTGTTGCAATCTTTTATGGAAAACAACTTGGTCCACAGCTTGGGGAACAGATATTGTCCATCAATGTCGTATAGGTAGCATCTGTCATGTTCTGTTGATACTGATGTTGCCATGCTTACCCAGCTCATTGGACGCGCTACCCTGGCTCAGAGAAACACCTGCAGCCCGTAGGAACTGGATAAACACCGTCTCGTTGTTGTCGTGTTGAACACTGGCCTTGGATGACTGACGCCCGGTCATCCGGCTTTTCTTTAACTCTGAAAGCCAGCATGCAGTTTAGAAGAAAGTTACGGACTGCGCTGAATAAGTGACCCTCCCCTTGTCTTGTGCAGTAAGTTAACTACGCGTAATCAAAACATTGTTGTTACTTGATGCGTCAGTTGAAGCAGAAGTTTCATCTTTATCCACGGAGGAGCGTTTCTTCCTGTGCATCTTAACTGCAACGAGTCTGGGATGTTGTCAGTGGTTTAATTAATCTGGAAGTGAAACAATTTTTAGTGCTAAAGCGTTATGCGAGTGGCTATGTCACGGCAAATTACAACAAGGTAGCTGGGTCTTCTATTACATGTAAATAGATACATAGACTAATCTCTATCTGTTTCGGAGTTATGCGAATCTAAAAGAGTGGTCAAACTAGCACTAACCTCCAAGTAGATAACTGCAGCCACCAGTGCAAGCGTAACCAAAACAGTAACTTTCGCGCCAATATTTTGTAACGAAGTAAGGGATCTCAACACAACTACCAACTGTACAGAGAGCGTAACTTTACGTTGATAGATGTGCTTGTATAAACATGAGTTTCACACATAATCAGTCTAAATACAAGTAATTCTACTAATCAGCCCATAATTAATGAGACTCAATAGGTGGAAGTAGCTCAATAAATTATTTTGCAAAGATGTATAGTTTTTTTAGACGGTCCCTAAATACCTTGTAATTTCCTTGTGCGCAACAGTATAAAGTCTGGCGCCCCCGTCATTCCTTCCCACAGTAAGCTACAGTATCAACCTAACAGTACTTCCTGAGAAGTAACTAATCATGGCTGCCACAAAGAAATTCTACGAGATGACGGCGAAACTCTTAACAGGAGAACTGTTCAATTTCTCCTCTCTCCAGGGCAAGGTGGTGCTTATCGAGAACGTCGCTTCCCTCTGAGGTACGACCTGCAGGGATTACACCCAGATGAACGAGCTCCATGAACGGTACGCCGGCAAGGGGCTTGTGGTTCTGGGAGTGCCCTGCAATCAATTTGGACATCAGGTAAGAGGAGTAGGCTAGAGAATGTAGGCGTACAGGTGCGACCGCGCCGACATACTTCCTCGACACTTGCTTACTTTGAACTTTATGGAGACATATGTAGGCTATTGCCACTGCTCTGAAAGCTAGTAAAACAATATGTTCCCTTTGTGTATTGTAGAACTGCGTAGTAATTTACTTGCTATTATTAGCCTATAACTTTTTTTAATCAAGCTATTGTCGTGAGTCCACAGCTAACGACTCTCGCTTCTTTTCGTAGGAAAACTGCAAAAACGAAGAGATCCTTTTGTCCTTGAAGTACGTCCGTCCTGGAAATGGCTTCGAGCCAAAGTTCCAACTCCTGGAGAAGGTAGAAGTGAACGGAAAGGACGCCGACCCCCTGTTCCAGTTCCTGAAGGAGAAACTGCCGTTCCCTAGCGACGATCCCATGTCCCTCATGGGAGACCCCAAGTGCATCATCTGGAGTCCCGTCTGCAGGAACGACATCGCCTGGAACTTCGAGAAGTTTCTCATCGGCCCTGACGGAGAACCGTTCAAAAGGTACAGCCGGAGGTTCCTCACCAGCAACATTGAGGGCGACATCAAGAAGCTCCTTAACCTTGCTAACTAAAACGTCCTAGTGTTGTTAACGCAAAAGCTGTATGGGGGTTCACATTTAGGGACGTTTAGCAACACATTAAATGGGAACATAATTTAAATCCAGCAGGGTAGATGGTGTATTTTCTACCGTCCAAACAAAGCAAACTATCAATGACGATGACTTATGCTTTCTGACCACCTGTGCATCTGTATGTGGGACATTTACTATATGAAGACATCCTTTGAAATATTGAGAGGGATCTCTGATGAAATGTAAATGCTTTGGCATTGCAGTTGTACTGTGTCCACGAAAAGCATATGGCATCATGTAATTGACAAATAAATGTTTGAATGAATGTTGTTTGGCCTGGCTTGTTTTTTAGTGCCGGGGGGGGGGGGGGGGGGGGGGGGGGGGTGGAGGAGAGATCATGGGACATTCCAAGTCACGGTGAGAAGCCGTATTTTGTATTCTCCGTTCCTGTTATGATTAATATGTTAGTCATCAAGTTGAACAGTTCACAGAATTGGCTCATTTGGGCCAATAAACGAATTGTTTTCGCAACCGTTTAGTCCTGTTACTGTGCCTTGACCAAGGTCCCACAAACATGCTATGAGTCCGTGTTGCGGGTCGTCGGCTTGACGGTCTTCATTCATGGTTGGTGATTTGTTATCTATGGGAGCAAAAGGTTAGAGGAAGTGAGTTTGCAGAGTGATTCAGTCTGTTGGAATCAGGATGTAATGTTTCATCATTGAAAACAGGCGATTTCACAACGATACAGATGAAGCAATACACCTCAATATACTTCCAAGCATGCGCTGTAAAACCAGACATGAGCCATATTGAAGTTTCAGGCTTGTTCAGATGGCTTTTCACATCGAAAATACTTAATATATTGCCCTACTGCACTTGGTTATCAACCTCTTCCAAAAGAAACGTCCAAACATATGTCCATACATCCTTTTAAGCCTTCCAATCTTTATTGTATTTTCAATCCAAATAACTTCCCATTAAAAACAAATATTGCAGATATGGGCAATATGATAAATATAAGGACAGTTATGTATCTATCTCAAATATTGTGATTATTTACATCTAATAAATATTTTTAACAGCAAACTTAAACTGAAGTGTAGAAGTCGCTCATGATTTAAAGAAAATGTAAATATGTTTTTGGACAGCTGAATGTTTTTTTGTTGTTTTTTTTTACTGACTTTAGCGGAATATTACAGAGATAATATAAAGCTTTTCTATTCATTGGCATAAATATGGTTATAGTAATTAAAGTTCTCATCTCAGATGGGCCGCATCATTAGAGGGGTGTGTCGTCTGACAGACCTCTCTCTGAACATGCTGCTGTGACACATGGGAAAAGCACAAGACTAATGCCAAGGTGCATCAACTCTATCTTTTTTTTTTTTGATCCATAAAAGGTGTCACTGGTTATGTTCTCACAAGACTATTGGCTACTGAATCTGGGGTTGGTGATTTTAGAGAGACACTAGCTGCTGACGCATATTCTACTGTATTATGGCCATGTCAACAACAGCCTTCTTCTCAAACACATGTAGTTGGCATTAGCCAGCTTTGTATGGGGTACCAAGCTACAGCACATAGCAACAAAAAAAACTTGTTTGTAATTACTCGTTACTCTAACTGAATGTTCCCATTGACAAACAAGACTTATCTATAACATTTTATTTTCAATAGCGATTTCATTGGCCGAGTCATTTGGAAAAAGACTAAAAGCTGGACAGCAGGTGCCTGTGCCCAGCAGAACACACAGATCATTCAATCTCTGCTCTCCAATTCCTCCTGATGACATAAGATTGCTTATTGTTGATCGTCAGCAGTTTCAAGTAATAAAAAAAAAAAGCACCACTTTCTTTACTGGTCTGAAGTCAGCTTCACTCCACGTGCTTTTGTAGATATTGAAAACAGCCATACGAATGCAGAGCTGCAACACTGTACAATATAAGCCATCTGCACGTGTACCAGGGGGGAGCAATTAAGTATAGATTTCAACCGCTAGCTGTGAGATCTCTACGCTAAGGCCTTATCATACATCCCACATATTCACACTTTCCAAATGCAAACAAAACAAAAAGGTTTTAACCATGAAATCCTGTGACAACTAAAAGTTCCTCCTCTTCAAACAGGTTGCAAAACCAAAGGCCGCTGTAGCATTGTGTGAGTGTGTGTGTGTGTGAGTGTGTGTGTGCGTCAAGAGACGTTTTTTGTTGACTGGATTATTTCCCCTTGAGTCAAGGTGTATGAAAGAAACAGGAGCTAGCTAGCATGCTAGGCTTCATAACGAACGAGCAGTCGATCGGCTTGGAAGGGGGGGGGGGGGTGAGAGAGGGGGGGGGGTGAGAGAGGGGGAGGAAGGGAGTGGTGAGGTGAGAGAGAGGAGGAGGGGGGGTTGGTGAGAGAGGGGGAGGAAGGGAGTGGTGAGGTGAGAGAGAGGAGGAGGGGGAGTTGGTGAGAGAGGGGGAGGAAGGGAGTTTACACAGAGAAACAACCTGGACACAGCAACACACAGTCTCTTAGACCAATAGGAGTGTGTCTGCAGCGAGCTGAGACACCTCGAGCTGACAAGATCAAATCTCCACGCATCTGGTTAAGGTCACGCGTCAGTCCCAGCCACGTGCTGACCCCTGACCCCCTTAGCTCATCGCAATGTTACGAGCATGTTTGCATAAATTCTCCAAAACCTGAAAGGCTAACAAACATGACTTTTCTCTCATCCTCGACCCTCCAGCCTCACACACAAAGAGTTGGTACATTCCCTTTCCATGTATAATTTGGAACGCTTTGGTTGAAAACAAGATTTGGCTTATTTTTATTTTCGAACTTTTCTAGCGGGTAAAACAGAAAAGTCTGCGTTAAATCACTATGCATTTTTAGGTCACTTCTAACAATCTCATGTGTCCAGTGAGAGGATACTTCACCTTCTTCTATTCTCCTCTCAGTGGTTTCTCTCGCCCCCCCCCCCCCCTCCCCCAAACTAAGCGGACAACATCAGCAGCTCCAGGGGGAAGTCTCTTACGTTGCTCGTCTGACAGACAAGGTGTTCCGATCTCCGTGACGATGTATATAAGATCATCAAAAACAAAACACAGGGGTGCAGGGTGTGTGAGAAGGAATAATAATAATAATAATATTGACTCTGCAGTCTCACTGTCACTGAAGAAGCTCGGGTGTGTGTGTGTGTGTGTGTGTGTCAACGTGTCTCTCGTCGTGTCGTCGTCGTTTGCTTCAGTGCATGTCACGCCTCCGCCGGCCCCAGCGCCGCACGCTCAGTTGGTGTCCATGTGATAGTCGGCTGCTTCTGGGCCGGCGCCCCCCAGAGAGGGGGAGGCGGGCTTCAGGGGGGCGTCGCCCGCGTCACGCCGCTGGTAGAAGAGCACGTAAGCAGCTTTTGTCTGAGGGGAAAGATGAGACGGCTGTGTCACCAGGAAGGATCTGGTTACACCGACACACCACACCAGCGCTGGCAGGAAGCCACCACTGACATCACCATGCTAAAGACGTAAGCGTTTAATAACTACTTGTTGCTGCTAATAATAACCGTCTACTTGTGTGTGAGTACATGTAATAACCAGAGTCAAACTCCTTGTGTGTGCGGACACGCTTGTCCAGTAAAGCTGATTCTGTTAAGAGTTCAGGACATCATCAACATTAAACACTGTAAAAATGACATGATGGGTTAGAGAGATGAGAGAGATGGCTGTTGAAGAGGGAGATGTGGAGGTGATCTTACCACTATCTGGTCCTCCGATGCGGCAGACACGCTGCTGTCGTCAAAGTAGTGCCATTTCCCGTCCGCTTTGTTCTTGCCGTAGGCTGTGTCTGTTGGCAAAGAAAGAACATCTCAGTACCTGTACACGTACCTGTACACGTACCTGTACACATACCTGTACCTTGTTGGCAGTGTTTTTTTAGGAGGTCAGCTAAGGATCTCCTCTGAAGGAATGTGTTCATTTACAGACCTGGATTACCCAATATTTTGCTGAGCAACATTACATGTTGGACTGTAAAGTTCTGTGGGTTTCTGCACATGGTGGGGAACTTTACTACTTAGGCATACAGCTTTGAGCTCATCTTACTGTACGTGACCGTGCGAGATTCTGTTAACATAAACACTATCAGAGATCTTCAACCCTGGTTCTCAGGGCCCACTGTCCTGAAAGTTAGAGATGTTTATCTGCTCCAACACACCTGATTCAAATGAATGGTCGTTATCAGGCTTCTGCTGAGCTTGATAACGACGCTTCATTTGAATCAGGTGTGATAAAACCGCAGATAAACATGTCTAACTTTCAGGATGCTATTTCTATAACAGTTTGAAGTGAACTGTGACAGCAAAGGCAGGGAGAGATTGAGAGAAATAGATACTAGAGAGACAGGCAGAGGGGGAAGACATGTACGAAAGAGCCCAGGCTGGATTTGAACCCAGGCCTCAGCTGGTGAGGCCTCACCACTGAGGCCTCACACTGAGGCAGTGTGAGGCCTCAGCGGTGAGGCCTCAGTTGAATTTTAGGCCCCGTTTACACGGAGGAAAAACGCATATATTTTCATGAGGTTTGGCCTGAGGTTTTATCACGGAAAACGATCATTTCTAAAAACTCCGGCCAAAGTGGAGATTTCTGAAAACTCTGTTTTTGTGTTGGCATGTGCACTAGGTTAAACGGAGTTTTAGGTTCTCAAACGTCTCAGTATGCGACTAAAAATGCATCACGTCATGTGAGCGTCCTGTTTGTAGTCATGTAATGGGGTCATTTATTTGTGAATCGCGTTACATTTGTGAATCATTACTATTGAAAGGAAAAGGAAGTCGATCGTGTTATTCGTAGTTGTTGATTTTGAAAATTCTGATTGGTTTGCATGGCTTTATCCTTCTCGTTACACTGCCACCTACAGGTTTGGCATAGTTATGATAGCGCTCGGGGGCGTATGTATGCGGGTTTATGTAAACAGAAACATTTTTGAAAACGATCTTGTGTGTACAACGTTATTTTTGAAAACGGAGGGGCAGACATATTCGTTTCTGTAAATACCCGGCTATGTGTAAACGTGGCCTTACTCCAACCACAGCCGCGAGTGTCATTTACTCACAGTGGCCTCCGCCCATTCCTCCATAGTGGTTCGAGACAGCGATGAGGTCATAGATGTAGGGGCCGGCCTTGGGGTCGCACACAAACTCAGACATGTTCAGGTCCCTGCGGGCAAACGAGAAAACAGTCAGACGCACAAGTAAACAGTATTCTGTTTAATCTCTAAAATACAGACACTTGCTTGGGCACAACTGTAGGTTGTTCAGCATAAACGTGGGTGTGTAGTTCCAGCACTGACAGGTGATGGAGACAGAGAACAAAGAAGGTGTTGTGCTTTCTTCCTGCTCAGTAAGCATGAGTCAGAACTAAGATGCTGGACGCAGCTAGGGAGTCAGGTGGCTGAGCGGTGAGGGAGTCGTGCTCGTAATCTGAAGGTCGCCAGTTCGATTCCCTGGCCGTGTCAAATGACATTGTGTCCTTGGGCAAGGCACTTCACCCTACTTGCTTCGGGGGGAATGTCCCTGTACTGACTAAGTCGCTCTGGATAAGAGCGTCTGCTAAATGACTAAATGTAAATGTAAGCTAGCATAATACAGCTAGCACATTACAGCCTCCTAGTTCCTGCTGGGTAGTGTGACTCATGAGGGGTCAGGGAACAAGGTCTGACAGGGTTACACACACAGTTTTACATAAACACACACACATACTTTTCATACCACTGCACGTTCCATCTACCACATACCAAAAGAAACTCTCATTACTGGCTGTAAGGAGCTTTCGTGTCAGGTGAGATGAAACCGTGAAAGCACATTCACTATTCAAAGCAGCCATTGTGCCGTGTCATTCTAGAGTTACATGTTTAGGCTCAAGTGCTCACAGATGAGAGAAGTGAGACTTCCTTCTAAAACAGAGGAAAGAAAACTGTACACTTCAAACAATGCAAATGTGCTACTACTTTGCCTTGTTAAAAGTGCACTGTCAACTCCAGACCGATCACACATTCCCTTTAAATAAATCTTAATTTGGGAGTAAGTATTTCAAAAAAGGTATAATTTAGAAAAGAGGACTAAGTTATATCCAGCTTTCGGGCTTTTAAAATGTCAGGGCACTTCTGCTTCTTTGTGACGTTGTGTAATAGACTGACAGGAAGAGCGAGGGAGGACAGGGGAGAGGGAGGGAGGACAGGGGGGAGGGAGGACAGGGGGGAGGGAGGGAGGACAGGGGAGAGGGAGGACAGGGGGGAGGGAGGGAGGACAGGGGAGAGGGAGGACAGGGGGGAGGGAGGGAGGACAGGGGAGAGGGAGGGAGGACAGGGGGGAGGGAGGGAGGACAGGGGAGAGGGAGGGAGGACAGGGGAGAGGGAGGGAGGACAGGGGAGAGGGAGGGAGGACAGGGGGGAGGACAGGGGAGAGGAGGGAGGACAGGGGGGGAGGGAGGACAGGGGAGAGGGAGGGAGGACAGGGGGGAGGGAGGGAGGACAGGGGAGAGGGAGGGAGGACAGGGGAGAGGGAGGGAGGACAGGCAGGAAATACCCCAGGCTGGAATCGAACCCGGGCCCCCGTGTGACGTGGCTAGTGTACCTGACAGGGAAGTCCACCACGGTGTCCAGCTTGTCTCTCCAGCAGCGGTTGTAGGAGAAGCGTTTCAGGTGGACCACCAGGACGCGAGGCAGCGACCACAGGTCAAACTTCTTGGTGGCCTGTTGGTGCTTCTTACAGGTGGGGCAGTACCTGTGTGGACAGGTAAGCTGTTACAGTAACCCGGCTGGAGCAACACGGGAATTATGTTGAAGGATCAAAACTGTGATGGGGTTACAATACCAAGAACAGTTAGGGGGCCTGTTGAGTCAATCTTCTAGATGCAAATGGCCCCACAAACAAGCATCTACAAGTTCCCTATAGTTAAGGATGTTTTCTTCGAGGGATTTGAACAGGGGTGTTCGTCTGTTCTCAAATGTGTGTGGGACAGTTTATTAATAACGGAGGATGCGGCTGTTAAATTATGAAAAGTGGGAGGGATGAATTTGCCCTTTTCATGTATAATGAACCCTGGCACAAGACCCCAGGCAGGAGGTTGCAGGCTGGTAGGAGGGCACGAGGGGGATTTGAACCCGGGCACATGAAAAGCCCAGGCAGGAGGCAGGTGGTACCAGGGGTCGTGCTCCCCCAGCGTCTCCATGGTGGTGAAGAGCTCGATGCATTCTCTCAGAGCCACGCTGGCCTTCTTCTTCTGCAGCTGCAGCATGCTGTCGTGCTTCTCATAGGCCTGCGCACGCGCCACACACACACAACAGAAACACACATCAGAAACACATCAGAAACACATGTCAGAAACACATCGTCAGAAACACATCGTCAGAAACACTCGTCAGAAACACACATCAAACATGTATACACGCGCACACACACACACACACACAACAGAAACACTCATCAGAAACACTCGTTAGAAACACACATCAAACATTTATACACGCACGCACACACACACACATCAGAAACACATACACACACATGCCCAAGTTGAAGTACTGACCTCTTCCTCTCTGTCGTCGTAACACAGCTTCTTGGTGTCCGAGTCCCAGTCTATCGCCACGGTGGAATGTGCTGCGGAGACAAGAGGCTCCATTAACATCTCAAGCAACGAGCTGAACGTTCCCTTAGCAACTAGGGATGCTCATAATTAACCGTGTACCCGTTGACCGACAATACGAATGTTTACCGGTTAATAATATTGGTTAAAACAGTGTTGCAAATTTAGCGACAATGCTACTAGATTTAGCAACTCTTCACCTTCTCTAGGGACAAAGAAGTCGCATCTAGAGACAAATCTATATCGACTTACTGCTACTTTTGGCAATCTCTGTTTGCGTTGTTGAGCAGCAGCAAAATAATTGTGATTGTACTTCCATGTTGTCATAGCTGCCAATCATGTGGGTACAGCCGGCGCTCTCGGATTCAATGGGTTTTTGATTTGTTGTCATTTATGCTGCCGTTTAATAATAAACCCTTTTTGGGGATTTTTTTTATTTATTGTATTGGTATAACTTTTTAGACACTCGTCCATTCAACAAAAAAAAAAAATATTGTCGTTTAGTGGTTAATGGTCGTTAACGAGTGTCGGTTATCGCTCAATTAACTTTCTTCAAAGTGAGCATCCCTAACAACAACAACAACAAAAAACGCTTTACACGCTAATACAAGCCTCTACGGAAAACTCCAAACCCTGCCAAGCCTGTGTGAATACTGACTGTTGAGTTTGAGGACGTTGCCAGTCGCAGGGCAGGGGGCTGATGTTGGCGGTGCCGTAGGAGTTGACCATGCTGAAGCTGAAGAGTCTGGGAGGCCGGCTGCTGGACGGGCGCTTCTTCACACCGCTCTTCGGCCCGTTCTCCACGTCCGACGCCCCCCCTTCCTCCTCCTCCTCCTCCTCCTCTTCCTCGCCCTCCTCCGATTGGCCGTTCTCCGGCTCGGGGCTCACCTGGTGCTCCATGGCCTCCTCCTCACCTGGAAACCGTGACGACCGCATTCGGATGAGACACGCTGGGTCGTAGCATGTAGGGCGTGGCTTTGATTTACAATATCCTTCTAAGGCTGGTGGTCTTGCTATTGGCCTGATATTCAGGACCTTAAATGCAACAGGAAATAACGGACTGAGCCTATCAGAAGCAAGGTATGAAGTCCCCAGCTGCTAGTGTTGGGTCGTTATAAAAGCTCTGCAGAAGCCTGATGAGGACCACTCATTAGAAGCAGATGAGCCGGATCCAGGACACATCTAGAACCCCCTGGTCCTCAGGACCCACCCTGCTGCCTGTTCCCTCCTCCCACACACCAGGACACATCTAGAACGCCCTGGTCCTCAGGACCCACCCTGCTGCCTGTTCCCTCCTCCCACACACCAGGACACATCTAGAACGCCCTGGTCCTCAGGACCCACCCTCCTGCCTGTTCCCTCCTCCCACACACCAGGACACATCTAGAACGCCCTGGTCCTCAGGACCCACCCTGCTGCCTGTTCCCTCCTCCCACACACCAGGACACATCTAGAACGCCCTGGTCCTCAGGACCCACCCTGCTGCCTGTTCCCTCCTCCCACACACCAGGACAAAAAGAATGTGTGGTTATCGGGGTTTCAGCAGAGCTTAATAACGACCCATCCGTCTGAATAAGGTGACCCATCCGTCACCCGCCGGTGTGGAGGCGTGGAGCTCACCCTCACACACTCCGTTGGGTCCGTTGCAGGTCCCTGCATGGCTGCTGCCGTTGCTGGAGCCAGAAGGTGGGCTGCCGCACTTGGCCGGCCCCGCGTTGTGATTGGACGTCGCCGTGGCCACCGTGGAGCACTCCGAGGCCTGGCTGCAGCTGGCGGAGGCCGAGGCCCGGCCCTCGCCACCGGGGCTCGCCACGCGCTTCACGTATCGCCTGGGGACGGGGGAGGACAGGGAGCAGGGGGTTAGGCACATCGGGGAGCACAGGGGGTTAGCCACATCGGGGAGCACAGGGGGTTAGCCACATCGGGGAGCAGGGGGTTAGCTACATCGGGGAGCACAGGGGGTTAGCCACATCGGGGAGCACAGGGGGTTAGCCACATCGGGGAGCAGGGGGTTAGCCACATCGGGGAGCAGGGGTCTTCACCTGGTCCTCAGGGTCCCCCTGTCCTGCATGTCTCCCTGCTCCAACACACCTGGTTCAAATGAACGGGTCGTTATCAAGCTCTGCAGAAGCCAGTTAACGACACGTTCTTTAGAATCAGGTGTGTTGGAGCAGGGAAACATCTAGAACATGCAGGACAGGGGGGTCCCTGAGCCCCAGGGTGGAGCCCCACTGTAGCAGAGGGTGTGTTAGCCCAATCAAGGAGTGTGTTAGCCAAATCGTCATCTTAGCATGTGGTAAACGTAATTCAGTTTGTGCTGATTATATGCTAAAGTTCCACAGTATTAAGGCGGAGCAATGCACAGAAAAGTCACACACACACAAAACACAACCCCCCACACACCCACCCCCCACACACCCACCCCCCACTCACCCAATCCTTTCCAGCACTTTCTCGTAGAGAGTGTCGGCGACCAGGTTGTGCCTAGGCACCGTGATGAGCAGCGGCTGTCCAAACAGCATGGTGCCCGTGGAGCCCCCTGGGTGCTTGGAGTGGCGCTCCCTGAAGTACACAGGCAGGTTCATCCTCTCACTGTCCTCCTCCTGAACCTCGTACCTGGAACACCAGACGATACACACACACATGACCACCACGTACCTGGAACACCCCACACCAGACGATACACACACACACACATGACCACCACGTACCAGCTCCTGTTCATCTCCTCCACAAGTGTGTGTGTGTGTGTGTGTGAGGCTTACACAAAGATGTCATCTTTCTCCATGATCTGGTTGAGCCCGTCGTCTCGTCTGTAGATCTTGTGGAACCTGTGATTGTAAACGTCGGCCACCACCATCTGGACAAACAAGGAGAGCTGTTCACACCTCCGCTACTTGGTGACAGCTAAAAATGGACAGTTCACCCAAACAGGATATAACGGAGCTAGATGGTTGGGTCCATAGATATATATAAAGACTAGATGTCTTACGGCGGAGTCTAGAACATCCGCACATGGCGGCCATCTTGCTACAGTCAACTCGCTCACCCATAACATTGTGTTGGTGCTACATGTACTTTTTAAATAACCATAACTTGCTAAATTTTCAACCGATTTTGAAATGGTTTAGTTTGTTATCAACGTCAGAGATGTCGTTATGCCACTGCATACTTCTATTTTATAAAAAATAAAAAACATAATTATTCTTAAGTATGCAGTGGCATAACGACATCTCTGATATTGATAACAAACCAAACCGTTTCAAAATCGGTTGAAAATTTAGCAAGTTATGGTCATTTAAAAAGTACATGTAGCACCAACACAATGTTATGGGTGAGCGAGTTGACTGTAGCAAGATGGCCGCCATGTGCGGACGTTCGACTCCGTTGTCCGGCAACGCGGACGAGACATCTACCCTTTATATATATCTATGGTTGGGTCTAATAAAGCTGATTCCAAAGAGGGTCTGGAGAGTGAGTGTGGGACAGAACAGTGCTCTGTATTCAGCGGGTGCTCATTCAGGTTCATTTGACCAACAGGAAAAGGGCAAAGCTCTCACGTTCTCCGAAGGGATGCCAGAGAGTCTGGACAGAGCGGCGCACAGGTCTGTCACTGCTCCCAGCTTGGGGACCACCACTCGGTACTGGGGGAGAGGTGGAGAGGGCGGAGAGATGGGGAGAGGTGGAGAGAGGGCGGAGAGAGAGAGAGAACATGAACTGGACTACTCAGGTATTGATTTAGAATTCATATTAAAGTTACACACACAAAGGACATTTACAGATCCATCTGCAGCACACCAAGGAGGAATACTCTGTCATGATCTACCCATGTACAACACTAAATAACGCTATTAATAACATATTTACACAAACAAGACAAGTGTCTTCAGGGACCATGCCTGACAAGATCTGTTGACTAACTAAGATTCCTTTCCAGGTAAAAAAAACAAAACAAATCAAAGGCATGTTTCAGAACAGCAGTGAGATGGGAGCGTACCTGCGTAGGTCTGGACTGGGGGTCGGAGCGGACCAGAAACACCTCCATGGTGCGATCCTTCTTCATGGGCAAAGGCAGCGTGAGGTAGCAGAAAGGGTCAAAGGTCACGGAGACCTTGGAGCACTCCGGACACACCAGGGTGGACTTGAAGAGGCCGTGAAAGATGTCCACGATGATGGAGTCGTTCCGCAGCCGGTGGTTATTCCAGGCCTCCTTAGCTACAATCTGAGAAAGCACGACCCACGTTACCATGTAGTGAAGATCAAACACGCTGAGCCTTGCTCATGGCCGAAACCATCCAAGCAATTCAAACGGTTATACAGATATAGACTGCAGACATGCTGTATTCACACACACTCTCCGTAGCCAGGACAGATGTGTGTGTGTGTGTGCGTGCGCACCTCGTCGGGGCGGCCCTCTGCGTCTCTCAGGGCAAGGTAAGGCTTCTTCTTGACACGGTTCAGGTCCTCGTGGAGGCCATCCAGCAGGAAGGCCAGAAGCTCCTGGGAGTCCTGCTGCTGGTAGCCCGAAAACTGGGGGGCGAAGCGCCCCACCTGGGTCTAACACAAACACGGAGGGGGGATCAGGACCAGGGGAACCAGGAACAGGGGAACCAGGACCAGGGGAACCAGGAACATCGTAAGTGAACTTGGGAAAACGTCCAGGGGCTGTTGTCGGCGGAGGGGCGGCTCACTTTAAAGGTGCGGGGGGCTACGTAGCTGCTTCGGCTGAGCCACATCTGCTTGACCAGGTCTGCGTAGGCCTCTGCGATCTCCCCCCTCATCCCGAGTGGGTTCTCCCGGTTGATCTCTGCCTCGTACTGGTCGTCCAGGAAGTATTCGGTGAGGGGGGACGCATTGCTCAGGCACTGTGGAGCAGGTGGAAAGTACACGGTTTAGAAGTGAACAGCGCTCTGTCAGTCTGTGTGTGTGTGTGTGACCGCGTGTACCTGGAGGGCAGAGTTCATAAAGCAGGTGTTGCCTAGGTTACTGAGGCCACATAAGCCAGGTTGGGATGCCGACTCTCTGTAGTTGTAGGAGGAGCTGTAGGAGTTGTATCCCCCCAATCTATTGGAGCAGAGTAGATGTCAATCAAAGCCCCAACCAGTCACAGAAACAACCGATATGACACACAGAACTTCGACACCATAACAACAACTCTTGACTCAGCTTACAATCTTAGCCCGAGGATGATTAACGTAAGTTTAGCTCCTAGCAGTGGAAAAACCCAACAGTAAACGAAGCATCCTGCTCAACGAACAGCTAGCATAGCTTAGCATCCTGCTCAACGAACAGCTAGCATAGCTTAGCATCTGACGAGGCATGTGAAGTGTCCGTGCCTGTTTCCAGAGGAGGTGCTGTTGTTCAGCGTGTAGCCTGAGCTGCTGCTGCTGCTGTCTCCGTTAGTGACGGTGGAGGAGATGGGTGCTGAGGAGGTGGAGGAGATGGGTGCTGAGGAGGTGGAAGAGAGCTTTGGGGAGGTAGTGAAATTCCTGGAGGTTGCTGTACTAGATCTGGAGGGGAACACGCAGAGACACATTTTACAATCAAACCTCTGCGATAAAGACTTTAACATCAGTGTTTATCCTTCGACCGTACGGCCGGGGAGCGATGCTTGAATGAGTATCTCGGAGCAAATTCTGTGCTCGGTGTAGCCATAGTTTATATGAACACAGGACGTGGTAGTGTACGTATGATATGCCTTGATATTGTAAGAGTATTTTGTCGTTAGTGATGCCTAATTCGAGGCCATGTGATATTGAGACTTACTTTGGATGGGAAGCTTGTCTAGGCCAACTGCCGTCCTCATTCTTGCGTTCGATCACAAGCACCTATGGGCAACAAGCCAGATGAGCGTTGTCAGGCAAGCTGGTCCGCCCATCAAACAAACACAACCTGCCATGGCAACATTCCTGTGTGTTTCAAATACTCATGTCTGTCTGTGATGACGCCTGGTGGCACCCAGACACACAGCAAACATACCAGCCAATCAGATCTCAGCAACGTCTGATGTCATTTCCCGAAATAAACAAATGCTATTGTAACCCTGAGCTTGGTTTGTTAGTGTGGGGGTTATCAGCGAGGCGGAGGTCTACCCTCGTCAGGGGTGAGGTTCTGTACCTGACCCTGGGTGAGGCGTGTGTTCTGTACCTGGCCCTGGGTGAGGCGTGTGTTCTGTACCTGGGGGGTGAGGCGTGTGTTCTGTACCTGGGGGGTGAGGCGTGTGTTCTGTACCTGGCCCTGGGTGAGGCATGTGTTCTGTACCTGGCCCTGGGTGAAGGTGAGGCGTGTGTTCTGTACCTGGCCCTGGGTGAGGCATGTGTTCTGTACCTGACCCTGGTTGAGGCGTGTGTTCTGTACCTGGCCCTGGTTGAGGCGTGTGTTCTGTACCTGGCCCTGGGTGAGGCGTGTGTTCTGTACCTGGGGGGTGAGGCGTGTGTTCTGTACCTGGGGGGTGAGGCGTGTGTTCTGTACCTGGGGGGTGAGGCGTGTGTTCTGTACCTGGCCCTGGGTGAGGCGTGTGTTCTGTACCTGGGGGGTGAGGCGTGTATTCTGTACCTGGGGGGTGAGGCGTGTGTTCTGTACCTGGCCCTGGGTGAGGCGTGTGTTCTGTACCTTGCCCTGGGTGAGGGTGAGGCGTGTGTTCTGTACCTGGCCCTGGGTGAGGCGTGTGTTCTGTACCTGGGGGGTGAGGCGTGTGTTCTGTACCTGGCCCTGGGTGAGGCGTGTGTTCTGTACCTGGCCCTGGGTGAGGCGTGTGTTCTGTACCTGGCCCTGGGTGAGGCGTGTGTTCTGTACCTGGCCCTGGGTGAGGCGTGTGTTCTGTACCTGGCCCTGGGTGAGGCGTGTGTTCTGTACCTGGCCCTGGGTGAGGCGTGTGTTCTGTACCTGGCCCTGGGTGAGGCGTGTGTTCTGTACCTGGCCCTGGGTGAGGCGTGTTCTGTACCTGGCCCTGGGTGAGGGTGAGGCGTGTTCTGTACCTGGGGGGTGAGGCGTGTGTTCTGTACCTGGGGGGTGAGGCGTGTGTTCTGTACCTGGGGGGGGGGTAGGAGGCGTGTGTTCTGTACCTGGGGGGTGAGGCGTGTGTTCTGTACCTGGGGGGTGAGGCGTGTGTTCTGTACCTGGGGGGTGAGGCGTGTGTTCTGTACCTGGCGGGTGAGGCGTGTGTTCTGTACCTGGCCCTGGGTGAGGCATGTGTTCTGTACCTGGGGGGTGAGGCGTGTGTTCTGTACCTGGCCCTGGGTGAGGCGTGTGTTCTGTACCTGGGGGGTGAGGCGTGTGTTCTGTACCTGGGGGGTGAGGCGTGTGTTCTGTACCTGGGGGGTGAGGCGTGTGTTCTTTACCTGGGGGGTGAGGCGTGTGTTCTGTACCTGGGGGGTGAGGCGTGTGTTCTGTACCTGGGGGGTGAGGCGTGTGTTCTGTACCTGGGGGGTGAGGCGTGTGTTCTGTACCTGGGGGGTGAGGCGTGTGTTCTGTACCTGGCCCTGGGTGAGGCGTGTGTTCTGTACCTGGGGGGTGAGGCGTGTGTTCTGTACCTGGCCCTGGGTGAGGCATGTGTTCTGTACCTGGGGGGTGAGGCGTGTGTTCTTTACCTGGCCCTGGAAGAGACCGGCGTCCTGCACGGTGCTGTCCGGCTTGTTCAGCTGCTCGTACGTGTTGCTCATGTACTTGTTCCACAGCCGCGTCTCGCTTCCGGATGTGATCTCAAACAACAACCTCATCTCCTTCTCTATGGTGTCTGAGAGCAACCATGTGGCAGATATACACGCAATAAGGCAGGTGGGGTGGGGGGGGGGGGGGGGGGGAGAAGTTAACACATATGCAACATCAAGTACCAGCTGTTCATATATAGACAATTAACACTGACACTCAAAATGATTTAAATAGTGAATTTGAAATCTTTCCAGACATTTCCCTGTGACAGCAGGCGTTCTCTCACCTATGGTGTCGGCTTTGCTGAAGTGACGCGTGACCACATTGTCCATGTTGTTATTCTCACACAGGTTTAATTCCAACAGGTAGACTTCCACCTTACAGTGCTTCACAAACATGCCATGTTCCACCACCTAGGTGAAAAGTGTAACCGTTAGAGACGAGTACAGACAGATCACAGTCCGTGGAATACTAAGAGTCTATAGTGGGGGAGGGGGGGGGGGGGTCACACCTTTCTAACGATGGGCTGCTGGTCTTCAAGACACCCGTACCAGTGGACGAGCTTGTTCCAGGCCTCTGTGGGGACCAGGACATAGTCCAGTTCATCTATAAGGTGCTCCTTCAAGATTTGGGTCTCTTGGTCTGCAGATCAAAACAGAAAGTGTCATAACGTACGCAGCTGCTGACTAAGATAACACTTCTGCCTCGACTGGAAAGTCAAACGTAACAAGAAAACATGACAAGAGGTGTGTCTCATTTTGTACAACCCAAACCCAGCGCCTCCCTTACCCGAGAACAACCCAGAGTTGTCGATGGGTCCTGGGTAGAGACTGTGCTCTCCAACGTTGTACATATCCCAGCTGTCAAAGCCCACATACTTCTTCCACTGTTTAAACCATCTGCTGTCAATGAGGAACCTGAAAAAAATACATGTGACTTGATAAGGGAAACCAGGCAAATACGAGCTACAGTGTATTTTAATAATACCCGAGACTAAAACCTACCCTAAGACTGGTAGACATTAGACAAAGCTTAGTAAGACTTCTCGTTGTGTCTTCCAAACTCAGCCAAGATATTATGCAACACCTCCTAAACAAACAGCCTCATGCTGTAGGTAATTATTGCAGATATAGTAACAGCAAGCTGGGATGTCCTAATCTCATCCCAAGAAGGAATCTCCTCCACAGCATAAGCTTGTTAGCAACATTTTACAGTCCAACGTACATGAGTAAAACTTAACTCCATAGCACAACTTTCCATTAAGCAACTAGAGACATACTAATTGGGTTTCAGTGTTTACAACACTCATGTAACTTTAACACCGATTTGGGCTGGTGGAATTTAGGCCATTGGGCCCATTGATGTTGACCAATCTTTAATGCCATTTGGTTGAGTACCTCACAACAATGTATACAAACTGCTGATATCAAGGCATGTTGAAACTTAGCTATGGTCTTGGCGTTTTGTTAGCCCATTTGTCTATTCCGACGCCTACTTTCCATTCACGAGTATGATTTATTGTATAGTAGTACTTGACAATGTTGCTGAAAACTATACAAAACTATGGACAAACTCAACAAACAGTAAACTGTCAAGGAAACGGTTCCTGGGCTTTATCCAGTTCCAATGACAAAGCACTCGTCAGCTAGCTAGCTCAGTCGCAGTCATTGCACTTCTACACATTGAACCGAGGCCTGCTAAGGCTCAACCATCATCGTCATATTGTAACTAGCTTGCTAGCTAACTTATGTAATTTTGGCAGCAAATACTGTGATTGTATAGCAGTAAATCAAGAATGTGAATAGTCTCCTGTCTCGGTAGTTAAAGATAATGATACAGCTACCCATTTTTTGTTTTTGTTTACCGTTACCATTCAGGTTGTCTAGCTAGATCGGTAGGCTAGCTCAGTTAACGTTAGCTGGCTAACTGTGCTAATGTTAGTTTGCATGTCTCTGTGAAATGTGGTCCAACTCCTGATATCAAGCCATTTCCTGTTCGATGGAAACCGGTTTATCGTTTCTGAATGGCCTAAGCTAGCTAGCCAGCTAGCTAGCATTAGCTATAGTGATAACACCAGAACGGATGGTTAGCAGCTAACGCTAGGTAGCCTCCCTTGACGTCAACCCTATGGCTGGATAGTTAGCTAGCACTAGCAAACGAGCTGTCTAATACCAGCGTAGTGAGCTAACGTTAGCTTGCTAGCATGGTCAGCTAACAACCTAGCTAGCTGGCTAACTATAATTTCTAAACACTTGCCGTTCCAATCTTACCATTCGTCGCCCCTTCGAAGAGTTGTTTTGAGAAGTGTTCCGATAGTCTGTTTTTGACTTTCTGTTGAAGGCGTCGGTATCTGCGCGGCTACCGGCTCCGGATCGGAGTCTGTCGCGTTACCCGACTCGGGTCCGCCTCCCTCGGCCATCATGAAATGAGTAAACCGGGATCGCGAACGCGCAGTACGAACAGCAGATGCGGATGCACAACACAAGCACTTGCGGTTCTTTGACAATTTCCGATTTTCGACAGTGGAGGCGCCAGTTGAGTTGGCAGTGGACATAAAATATTGTTTTAGTACTATTTATCGAGCTCTACATATAACAGAGGAATACAAGTAAATTATGTAGTTGGTTGTTTCGCTAGCAAGCTAGATAATGACGTCACTTGCCAGCTATTTCATTGACTCTTCCTCCAGTCCTTGAAAATTTAGCTTGGCTATCTGGGTCAATACCACTTTTACTTGATATTCAGTTAGTCTAGCTCTATCAAGCAAATGCCATCTACGTTGTTCTGGACCCTGGCCAGGAAATGTTGGCTTGTAGAACGGGTAATTTTGTTGGATTTACCTAACATTAAAGATTTTAGCAATATAATACAGGTAGTCTACGTCTATCTCTCATCAGCCACTGACGCTAAATTAGATGAATGACAAATTAATTCCTGAGTCATTACTATGGCAACAGGGCTTTTGCTTGGTTGAGGTGTGACAAGTGACTTGATTTGTGACTTGGCTGTAGTAATGAAAACTCCCGATATAGGGAAATTGATCTTTATACAAAAGCAAGGGAATTGTTACATAATAAAATTGCTAAAAATAAATATTAAAAAAGGAACACACTGCATTAATAAACACACAAATTAGTTCAACCTAAGATCTGCCAGTCATGTCAAGCACACAATGCTGCTTAAAATAAAAGGAATGGTTATACAATGTGAATGTGGAATGCTTTGCAACAGGAGTATCCTTTCACGTCCATTTAGTAATGTCACTATTGTGTCTTCTGGTTAAACAAAATACAAATCAATAATAATTCTAAGTGATGAAAAAAGACTAATCATAACATTTCAAAAACTAAAAGGAGTGATATCGTTGTAGGACATACAGTTTCTGTATTGTTTTCTTTCAACACTGACTTCACAAAACTGTCCCGTTGAAGTCATTCAATTTCAATATCACATTGAGACAGCAACAGCAGCAGCATAAAAAAATTTAAAGGTCAATGATTGCACACAAATGTACATAGATGTTCCATAAAACCTCAGAAGACATACTCCATTTCATCTCTATGTAAATTATCTGCACCCCTAATCGCTTCCATGAAAGAAAAACGTATGTGTGCCCAGTGGTAAACAGTTCCCTGTAGTGGTCAACAGCCAATCAGAAGATGCCAGTAGGCAGATCCTTGCTAAACATTCCCTCTAAGTCCAGCTCCTTGCTCATCAGTTCCTCCTCAACACTCTCCAGCGCCCACTGGTGGTCGGTTAGCTCAAGTGCCTCCCACTCGGCCTGAAAAGGTAAAGAACCCCCATTAACCAAGACACCACACTGACCCTATTAAGTCAACTAATACAACAATTGCCATGAATTATACCTTGAAGGCTTTATTTGTGTCAGCAGGCATGGCCATAGCAGCCCCACTCATCTGCTCCTGCATAATCCTTGACTGATCCGCACCTGTGGGCGTCAGTGGCACAAAATTATATTGCGTCTCACAATGCAACCATTGCGTTTGCAAATATCAATAGTTCTACGGTGTCATGAATAGTAGGCAAAGGTGGGTTTACCGTTGTCTTGTCCCAGAATCAAGGAGTACATGCTTCTGAGACCAAACACATTCAGGAAGTACCAGGACGCTGAGCTGACCCTGGAAAGAGGTGGAGATTAGCTGACAAACTCCTTCCTCACTCAACACCCAATGAGGGAAGATGCTTCATAAACCTAAACTCGCATTCACATCAAAAGCAGATAGCTTAACTGCATTATTCATTTCACAAACTATCCAATCCAAAGCAACATACAAATAGTGCACAGTAAGTGCTGCCGATCATAAACTGGGAGAAGCAGTGCACGGTTGTGACAGTGTTCGGTCATGAAGATGAGCCTGCGTGTCATGTGAACTTTACCAGGAGGCGTCAAGAGAGAGAAGCTCGATTCCTTGTTGCAGCATGGGCTTGAAGCGGAGGGTTAGTGGGAAAGGCACCTTGGCTGTGAGGAACAAAGATGGGGTGTTACTAAACACATTAAGAACGGAATGGGGTGGGGGGAATAATTGTGAACGAGTAGCAAATGAATAACGAAAGATCAACAATAATCCAGGCTCATGGACAAAGGAAACTTGTCCTTTGTCCATGAGCCTGGATTATTGTTGATCTTTCGTTATTCATTTGCTACTCGTTCACAATTATTCCCCCCACCCCATTCCGTTCTTAATGTGTTTAGTAACACCCCATCTTTTCGTTACTTGTGACAAATCCTGAAAAGGTCCAGTTGATCCAACCGCCGATAAGAATCATGGGAAGCACGTTTGTCACGTTGCCTTTCATCATGTCTGTCAGCATGCTGGGATCTGCGTACAAGGTTACCAACTGTCAGTGTAACTGCGCTTTATGAACAGCAAAGCCAGCAGACTGCATCACGTCCCTTTTGAAAGATGTTGAGTGTCTGCTCACCTGTCATTGGAGAAGGAGGAACAACCTTCCTTTTGGTTTTTTTGAAGAATCCATCCTCTTGATTGTTGAAGTAAAATTTTCTCATCAAGAAAGACTTGGAAGCAGGAGAAAAAGGTGTGTGAGTGTGTGTGCGTATAATGCAATGAAAGCGATTATGGTATTCTTCACAGACTACAAGCTAAGGCCGTGTTCACACTTGACTTCTTTTTTCAGAAAAAAGCGCTGCCTTCAGCGCCTTTTTACATGGTACCCTATGGGATAAGGAAAAAGCTTAAAAACTTCTAAAAAAGCGCTGAGCCCTACGCCTTTTTGAGTTCAATTTTCTCAACTTTTCAGAAAAGCGCTGGGTGACGTCAAGCGCCTTTTTGACAGATGACCAATCAGGACGAGGAGAGTAGGTACGAGTGTACCTTCCCTAGTAACCTTCTACCTTAGTTACCAGGCTATGGCTCCTCAAACGCTAAAGCAAGTAATTGCATTTTATTCGCCATAGTAGCTATCTGTCGATAAGTAACCAACGGAAAATAACGGATAATAATGTATCGCTAGAATGTATGATTCCCCTTCAGGTTACAAAAATTCTCGTCAGAAAGGCGCTTGACGCTCAAAAGGCGCTGAAGGCAGAGCTTTTTTCTAAAAAAAAAATAAGTCAAGTGTGAACACGGCCTAAAATGTCAATATTCTGCAGTTTTGGAAAGTGGCAGCTATAATCTATCCTAAAAGGTAACCACAGCATCATCAAAAATGTTAATTGTATACACTGATCTCACCTGTTTAGGGATGTATTTTCCATTTTCTCTAAGAATTCTGCTCCTGATAAGGACCTGGCTGAATATCAAAGAGTGAAATAACACTTGTGAAATAAGCAAATGCATGTTAACGATAAAGAAAACTATTCACCTAAATGAATCTCTTCTACCTGTCTGACACCTGCTCTAATGTCAGTTTCTTGTCAGTCTGAAGCAGAATTGAGACATAATGTCGAATCACTCCAACAAGGAAGGTGATGAAGACGATGGGCAGGACCACCCACAGACGAATATTGGAATCCAGCAGAAGTTCTGGTTCTGCCATAGCTGTTACGCTTAACTGAAACAGAATACAGCAACAATCAACGATTATTATTACTATAATAATACGTGAAAATGTCTAAAACTTAACAGCCACAGTTCATAGAAGGATGCGAGAAACTTGTGTTCAGGATGGACAAGATAGCAAAACACAGATTACAGATCACCACACGAAATGTTAAATCTATTTAACACCTCATTGGTTAAAACAGGCAAGTAGCTAGTTAGATAGTGCTAAACTGGTTTGAGCATAAACTACCCTACTGCTGCCTCAAAGAAAAGTTAATCCTTTAATGTTCTACATGGTTGCTAAAAGACCTGCTTGCCCTGGCACGACTAGCCTACTACGCTTGTTAGCTAGCTAATCCAGCCAGGCAGAAAGGACAAGCATCGCTAACCTAGCAAATTTGGCAACTACTAGGAGAATACATCTGAAGAGAGTTGAGAACGTAGATGAACATATAAAATGATTGACCAGATGGCTAGTTTACCTAAATTATTTGTTTTGCTCTCACTAGTGGTTAGCTATCTTAGCTGTGTAGCTACGGATGGCCAGTGAGTGTAGGGACGGGTGGATGTCAAATGCTTGCAGCTAGCTAGCTAGCTACCACTGTCCGTAGTCTAACGATGGCGAAGCTAGGCTAACGATCTTGTACGTTGGATTTGGATGTAGCATGTTAAAATCAGTGATGCTGTGGATAGCAATCTTACCAAAAGTTCGTTTTACAAGAAAGGTTTCTTGAATTCCAAGCCGGGACGCTTAAATACAGAACCTACTATTGCACCACAGTCGATTATCTCCTCGCCTTTGCTGCCACTGTGCTGTGACAGTGACAAAGAGGATGATGGCAAAAGATGCTAAGTAGCATAGTGCAGTGCCGTTTACGCAGCACAGCAGTCAGCAGACGGAAGGTTCCGCTTCCGCAAATGAAAATAGTAGAGTAGGTTTCCTCAAGCAGAAATTACAATTTACATTAATAAAATAAATGTATAGTATTGTGAGATTGTGTTTTAGGCTACACAATAACATGTTTTGGGGATGTTAAAGAACAAGTAAACAACCGGATTTCAGCCTTCAGCCCAATTGTGAATTAGCATGACCCTATAGGCCTATTTAACAGAAATATTAATTTCTGGTATTTCGGAAACGCATGAAGTGACACACAATGAGATCGTTATCTGGTCTCTTTCTGCCGCCAATGGGCTGTTAAGAACTGCCCCTTCTTTTGAATCTTTGCACCAATTCAGTTGTCAGTGAACCAGAATCAGAAGCGGTCAAGCGGAATCAGAAGCGGTTTAATCGCCATGAAAGTATGCACAGACAAGGAATTTACTTTGGCATCGACAGATAACACCTCAGCAACACCTGTTAAACAGGCAAAACTTGATTTTACATCAGCAGTGCAGAAAGTGTCTGAAGGTGAGTTTAACCCTTTCCTGCCTAAGCCAACATTCCAAACATTCCATATGCTGTTGAAATATGATATTCATATTAATATTCATATTTTATGAATTTTCATATTAAATCATACACCTTAACTGTTGATACCATATTGAAGAAGAGAACTAGGGGATTTTTATGATGTGAATAAATATATGATTACTTAAGGCAAATCATATTTTGAAGAGATGCTACCGCTGCGTACTGTAGAATCCTGTGATGTCATGTTTAACTTAAAGTTAAGCTTTTGTGTTATGCACATATTGTTTGGTAACGAAGAGTAAAGAAGGTTACATGTGTTACTAAAATGTTAAGTATTAGTAGGCTATGTTTTAAAAAGCTAAGATGTTTTAAAAAGCTAAAAGGCTAAACTATTCCAAGTTTGACTTGTATTTAATTATTGAAAGAGTTTCCTTTCTGTTGTCTATCCAGTCAAGGTTTATAGGGATTGTAAGAAGTAATGCATTACATTACTTATTGAGTAATTAAATTACTTTTCAGACAGAGTAATTACAAAAGTATTTTAATTACAATATTGAGGAAGTAATTAGTAAATACCCAACACTGACAGGGAGCCAGTGTAAAGTAGCTAGGACAGGACTAATGTGTTCTCTCCTTTTAGTTTTGGTTAATAATCTAGCTGCAGAATTTTGAATGAGCGGCTACTGAGAAGTCGCTCTTCCGTGGCAATTAAACACTGCAAAAAACCTGACTGAAATCATTTTTTCATTTGTCCAATATGCCATGGAAAGTTTAGAGTGCAAAGGCAAAAACATTCAGTGCAAGATTCCCACACAAAATAGGCAACCCTTATTATTATAACCCCCAATTAACAAGACCCACGCACCATTATCAAACAACTGTAATGTAATAATTAACTCTGTATTCCTGTGTCCTTTAAGACCTTCTTAACAGTTGGGACAATATAATCCCCAAAATCCCAAAGTCTTTTGTCAAGGACCAACTGATCCTTGGTCAATTCTTCTTTCTGAGATTCTTTGACCTGAATGACCTTACACACCTCAGCTGGAACAGTGACAATCTCCCCGTAACTCTTTAGCACTTCAAACATGGCCACCTGGAGCACAAGTCTGGGATTGAGCACCATCTTGTGACTCCTGAAGCTGCCCACTTGGCCAGGTTGTCCCTTACCGTGTTTCAGAACAGGTATCTCAGAGAAGGAGTTTGTCTCTACCTGGAACACCGAGGCACCAGGATTCTGCTCCTGCAGTTCACGCAGCATATCCTCCAGAGAGGTGTGCTGGTACGGGACAACAAGCTGATCCACATCAGCCAGGAGCACGTACCGAGAGCTGTACATGTTTCTGTAAACGCACTCGTTCATAACGCTTATTTGTCCATTGAGATGAATGTCCCCTTCAAGTTCCTCTGGCTTCCATCCGGTGGAAGGGTGGAGGAACTTGGTTATGTGCCAGGGGATAATCTCTAAGGAGCCCTCGTGAACATAATACTGCAGAACCTTCTCCATGTCAAGGCTACAGCTAGTGAGATAGAGAAACACCTTCTGAACTCCGAACAGCTTGTAAAACTCCATGATCTGGACAAACTGGAGAATGTTATTGTAGTTTCCAAACACACTTGACATGCACACAGTTAGGAAAAATGGAAAATCCTCCTCCTTTCTCTCCTTGTTCTGTACAGTTAGAAACTGCATCTTCCCATACTCCCCAGCATCATCATGTGTGACAAGAGTGACGTGTGTGACGCTGCATCCCGGCTCCTCGAAGCAAAATACATCAGCAGCCAAATAGGGGAAGCCGTAATGGACACTGTTTGTTTTGACCAAACCTACCGTTGATTTAGATCTGTTTTCTGAGCAACAAAAGATGCAGTATAAAGGTGTAGGATGGTCTTTGTTTATTATTGCTAAAATGCGTGTGACTCCACTTTTTCTGTAATCCTTGTATGCAGAAATCATTAGATGCTTTGAGCCTTCAATTGGTGTTAGAGTGTCCTTTGCTATGTGGCCAGGGCAGGGGTCATGTGAAGCATCGACGGGCTTCACTTTTGAATTTGCTTTGAGGCTTATAATGACCACACATGGTCCTATGATGCACAGACACAAGATGATGCAACGTTTCAATCTTGAGATGTGCATGCTTGCCGGTACCGGAGTCCTGGTAAGGAAGACAACATTGTAAAGATAAACGTCTATCTTGGTAAATGAGTGTGCCATGACTTAATTGGCATAGAAAAAAAGACAAATTCAACAGCAGAGAACCAACGAGTCTGGCCAAGAGGACAAAAAAATACGTCAAAAATATTGTTCATGGTGCTGCACAACTAATCTACTTAATTTGCAAACTGTGTTGAATATAATGTTCTTAAAAGATTGTTTGATTGTTTCAAACGAAACAATCAGAATCAGTTGTCTAAAAAAAGGACAACTGTCAGATCTTTGTTTGTCTTATAAAATAGTTATAAGTAGTAGAGATAGTGCAGAGTATTTATACATTTACCTTCCATCGGTCAGGTGCTCTCTTGCCATCCTGCTATAATCTGTGTCGAAGTCGGTCATCTCTCTGCGTTCTGGAGCTTCAGGCTCCGCCCCGTCATACCTTCTTCTCATGGATGAGATTCTGATCAAAATTTAAAAGTAAAAGTAAGTGCTGTAGTACAACCAACATAAGACTATTTAAGTGTGAGGAAAGTTGAAAGACAACTGTATTTAATTATTAAACTATTAAACGTTTTGTGCAAAAAATATTAATCAAAATTAGGATTATGCTTATTTTTGAAAAGTAAGTGCTGTAGTACAACCAGCAGGAGACAAGTTATAATTGAGGTACGTTTGGAAATACTACCTTATTTAAACATTAAATAAAAATATATTTTTGTTTTATCTCTTTTCGCTGTTGTAGTTTGTAGACGGTCCCTAAGCGCTCGTCTTACTGCTGGCTGCTCGTAGAGACCAATGTTATTTCTTCAGGTTGCAGGACAGCTCGTTTTGATGAAAATGACTTTGTAGCTCGTTGTTTACCTTAAAACAGTACGAAATATGCGTTATTTGTGATTTAATAACATTTCGCTATAGAGTAATTGATCCCGGAAGTTTGAATCTGAGAATGTCATGCCAACTTTACCGAACTGAATTAGTGTTTTCCCAAGTGCATCCATTAATTAAAATTAAAATTTCAATGTGTCTTAAAAAAAAAAAAAGTGTATTACAGATGTAAATCCAAATTTTGGTGTACAGACATTTTTACACATTTATGTTTAGGTCTATGTAAAAATGTATATAGCCTAGATACATTACATACAGATATAGATACAAAGATTCACAGATTCAAACTTCTCGAAACAATAATTAATTACAAGAACGTTGTTAAAACACAAACGCCACCCCTTTCCAACAGTAGTGATAGACAACGAGCTACACCCTAATTTTTCATGAATCATTTTGAGGATTATTGATTGATAATAGCCTACCTGTGCGTGTCCAGGTGGAGGAAAGACCGGTTTTTATTTTAAAAATGCGGTTGCAGTTCGTTGTAGCTCGTTATCTACATCACAACGGTTGGAAAAGGGTAGCCTTTGCATCTTAACAACGCTCTCTAATTAGTTATTGATTCGAGAAGTTCGAATCTGTGAATATCTTTCCAACTTTAAGGTTGGACAACTCACCAGGCTGAACAATTAAGACGAAAAATAGCTAGCTACCGTAGTCTAGGCCGATTAATTAGCTTACCTAAATGGTCAGTCTAGTTTCGAAAGCCGAATTTGGCAGCCGGCGAAGTGGAACACATCCAGTGGGGTGGAACACATCCAGCGCAGTGATGGATGTGTTCCACCTCGCCGGTGTTGGACCGAATTCTCACTCCCCCGCAGAATCCCACTCCCCTACGCGTGAACGCGCACTGCCTTCCTAGTTGTAGTTTGACGAACCGAGGCGATTTTTACAAGCCTAGGTTCCCTCGTCTTAGTCTTTGAGGAAACTGTCAGTAGGCTATTTAATTCATGTTTCATCAAAATATAAGTTATGTTGTGCTGCACTTGAGAGCCTATACGATTTGTATGTCGTGCTGTAAAGTCCGAATGATTGTCTCAAGAAAATAGACGTACTTTGGAGCTGCACTTGAAAAACGATGTTGATGTCGATGTTGTGCTACACTGTCCTATTATCGAAATGAGGGTAATATGTGAATTATGTTGTAGTTGCGACTGCTGTTATGTCACTGTCTGGTAAAAGCGAGAATCCTTCTGTGTATTCATTTGTACGAATCACTTTTAGTAGAACTATTCACTTCTGATTCTTTATTACGTTGTACTTGCTGTTATAGGTATACTTACTAAATGCACTATATGCCAATTAATTGGCATATAATCGTCTGGTAAATTAGTATAGCTACATTATTTTACAAATGTAGGCTATATAAAAAGGCCCCTGCTCACAGGTCCCTCCTACCAGAATTCAACTTCTATTTCCCTCTCAGTAAACTACTTGCCACACAACTGTTTTGTGTTTACAATCATATCCATTTTATAGATCCTGCTTCCCACAGCCTAGATTGTGTCTTCTAACTTGCAATGTACAGTGCTTGGTTTTAGTACCTGATAAGCCAAGCCTGGACCTTCCCTTTGTGAATGGCTAGTGAAAAACATCTAATAAATGATGACATTTTGATTGGTTCCATCACATTTATTTTAAACAAAAAACTATAATGATATATTTAATATATCATATGTATATATATAAAATGATATACAAAAGTAAGGTTCAATATTGTAATTAAAATACTTTTGTAATTACTCTGTCTGAAAAGTAATTTAATTACTCAATAAGTAATGTAATGCATTACTTCTTACAATCCCTATAAACCTTGACTGGATAGACAACAGAAAGGAAACTCTTTCAATAATTAAATACAAGTCAAACTTGGAATAGTTTAGCCTTTTAGCTTTTTAAAACATCTTAGCTTTTTAAAACATAGCCTACTATGTTTCATGTTAAACATGACATCACAGGATTCTACAGTACGCAGCGGTAGCATCTCTTTCTGCAATCTAGTTTGCAATATTTTTTTAAGCTCACCTTCAGACACTTTCTGCACTGCTGATGTAAAATCAAGTTTTGCCTGCTTAACAGGTGTTGCTGAGGTGTTATCTGTCGATGCCAAAGTAAATTCCTTGTCTGTGCAAACTTTCATGGCGATTAAAACGCTTTCTGATTCAGATGAACATGGATCACTTAAAAGTGTTCGTCGATGCTGCCTTGTGAGGTGCTTCAGTACTTGTGCTAGCCGCAGCCGCATATCGTTTTTTTCTCCCCAGGACATAGCTTGCACTTTACATTAATGTTCTTGTCAACCTCAACCTGTGACAAAAAGGTGAAGAGGCAGCGTTCACTTTTACCCTAAGACGATACATTTAGATTTTAATTCAATATTGATTTATACAGAACTGTTTGACTAATTTACAGTAGGCTATGTAACGCAAGTACATTACAAGTAGCCTAACTGTAATTAAATTACCTAAAAATGAACAGTAATCCCTTACTTTACTTTTTCAGTGGATAAGTAATTTAATTACACCCAACACTGCTCCCTGTTACCTTCAGAATTGACTTTAAGGTCCTTTTCCTCACATACAAAGCTCTACACAGACAAGGACCTAGCTATATTGCTAACTCTCTTACTAACTACACACCAGCTAGAACACTGCGATCATCAAATGCAGGCCTATTAGAGGTCACCAGAAGCAGTCAAAAGAAGATTGGTGATTCGGCCTTTGTCAATTACACCCCAAAACTATGGAACAAATTACCCATAAATATTAGGGAAGCAAACACTCTAGACATTTTTAAAAGACAGCTTAAAACCTACCTTTTTACCGAAGCATTTAAGTAATTTTATCTCAAAAGGGTTTTCCTACTTTTATTAGTTATATTATTGTTTTTATAGATTTGCTATTTTAATTATTACTTTTATCACTTGTATTATTGTTTTTATTGATTTTATGTAAAGCACCTTGAGCTACAATTCTTGTATGAAATGTGCTATATAAATAAAGTCTTACTTACTTACTTACTTATGCATGAAATGATGTCAAGGCCATAATGTATAACCTAGGGAAAACAACCAAAGTGGGTGGGGAAAAATTATATCCAAAAAGAATTGACACAGCATTCCTACCTTTGTAAAATATGCTATTTACTGTAATTTGGGAGGGTGTTTGTGTGATGGAAATTGGTTTGAGGGCCGGACATATTCAAAATTAAACCAGACTAAACCACAAATGTCGCTAAATTGTACTTTTATACTGCGGTAAAAATACAGAAGACAAAAATGAACACCTCTACACAGCTGTATACATTAATGGAAGAGGCGCAGGCATATGGAGGTAAGTTTTCTGCCGAGTTGAGCGCTGTCTGGTGTAGAAGATTATTCCTGTCAAAATTCAAATGATAAATGAAATTCACAAATGATCAATGAAATGCTCAATTTATATGTTCAAATTATAAATGACATTCTCAAATGATTCCCAACTCTGGGCTTGGGCCAAAATGTCCTCAACAAACTTCTGAAGATACAGTGAGGAAAATAAGTATTTGAACACCCTGCTATTTTGCAAGTTCTCCCACTTAGAAATCATGGAGGGGTCTGAAATTTTGTCTCTAGTGTCTTTGGACAGCTCTTTGGTCTTGGCCATGTTAGTAGTTGGATTCTTACTGATTGTATGGGGTGGACAGGTGGCTTTATGCAGCTAAAGACCTCAAACAGGTGCATCTAATTTAGGATAATAAATGTAGTGGAGGTGGACATTTTAAAGGCAGACTAACAGGTCTTTGAGGGTCAGAATTCTAGCTGATAGACAGGTGTTCAAATACTTATTTGCAGCTGTATCATACAAATAAATAGTTTAAAAATCATACATTGCGATTTCTGGATTTTTTTTTGTGGATTATGTCTCTCACAGTGGACATGCACCTACGATGACAATTTCAGACCCCTCCATGATTTCTAAGTGGGAGAACTTGCAAAATAGCAGGGTGTTCAAATACTTATTTTCCTCACTGTACATCTCCATTTAACACTTATTTCATGTTTCTAAAGTTTGGAAAAATATTTTTGAAAAAAAGTTTAAAAAGGTTGATTTTTTTTTTATGTTGCAAAAACAAAGTTTGCATCATTGATGAGTACTCTACACTGTTTTAGGATCCGCTGTTCTCCTCTCCCCTCTCCTTTCACTGTGTGTGAAAAAAACATCGAAAGGTTGAAAATATATTATGGAAAAAAAACGTTCTGAAAGTTTCAAAGCCTGTTAGATTTGATGAGACCAGCCTGTTAGATCTGCAGTAGGCAGAGACTGAGAGGCTACTAACAGGCTCACTACTGCTCAAAGATCTTTAACGACTGCCTCCTCAATTAAAAAACGCTGTCCATTTGAAAACAAACCTACACCCCCTGTGTAGCAACCAGATAACAATTAAAGCGACATGGTGAATATCAAACTCTAAACACTTTTCTTGGTAAAGTTCAATAAAAAGAGATGTTGAACACACAGAAAGAGTCGAGTCATCTTATTGTGATGCTCAGAAGAGGCAAATTACAGAAGCTTGACTTGACACTTTAAATGGTCCATGTTTATTTGGCCTAAAAGGGTTCAGCAACTATCCCTCTTAGACATTTTATTTGAAGTAAAATAATCACAACACAAACACAAACTACACATTCAGAATAAAATGGTACAAAGCTTGACAAAATGCTAATGTGGATATCAATAATGAAATGTTATTCCTACAGATATGAACTTGTAACACTGCTGTAATTTTTTCAAACTCAAGCACTTACAGTGAATAACTCACATCTTTCAAAACCAAAGAGAGGCTGCAAAAGCTTTCATGAAAGCTTGTAGTTTATTAGCATGTAGTATTAGCTGTCCAAAATGTGCCAACAGATAGACATGTTGGAGAGCTGCAAAATTAAGTCTAAACAAATTCATTTTCAAAAAAAAAAAATGGTTCTGCACAAAACAAATAAGCATTTTTATATCACTCCCTATGATTATTTTGATCTCAATAAAAATGTATTTTGTTGATAAACTATTATTTCTTGTCAACCTCTATCTGTTTGAGCAAAGCTAGAGTGATGCACATGGGAGATTGGAGCACCCAAACAGGATCAAACCACCCAAACAGGATCAAACCACCCAAACAGAACCAAACCACCCAAACAGGATCAAACCACCCAAACAGGATCAAACCACCCAAACAGGATCAAACCACCCAAACAGGATCAAACCACCCAAACAGAACCAAACCACCCTTTAGAAGCCATTGAAAGAATCTGTAAAACCTGAAAGACCGTTCTAGTTGACAGTGTCATATGCTTTACAATGGCAACTTAGTCAGACCCAGAAGAGGTGCTGGTACAGTACATATTTCCCACCTGGTTACCTCTTTGCTTTAACATCTGAACAGGTCCTGTGTTTATACCTTCTTGTAGCGTGCACCGAAACGAACACACTCGACAACACGTTTCCTGAGGTAAAGGTAAAGGGTGGCCAAATTACAGGAGAGGTAAATGATGTCGCTGTGTAGGGAATGAAAATAAAAATCACAGCATCCAAGAGCACTAATCCGAGTTGCTTGGATAACTGTGGGACCCCACAGGGGACCCCACAGGGGACCCCACAGGCGACCCCAGGGACCCACAGGGGACCCCACAGGGGAAACCATAGAGAATGTAAGGCATTTGAGACTCAACAGCACATGTTGACTTTCATGTCAATTCACATACCAGACTTTCGATCCAGTAAATTGGATTAAGAACTGTTCTCTCTCCTCTGGACAGTTAATGGGTTAATTTGACTTTGGCACATCAGCCTTCTGTTGCTTTCTTCCTGCATGTCTTGGTTTTGAAACATTTGGCAACACCAGATTAAGTCAAGAGGTTTAATCTATAGTTGCTCCAAACCATAACACAAATACCCGAAAGGACCCATTACTTGCCCCTAAATTGCCCCTTTAAAAGTTCCCTTGTTGTTCAGTCTAGTAACCTTATTACATCGTGTGCTAAGCAACATTTTTACAGGACTGTTCAGCCTATTTACCGACTCGTAACGACTGCTTTTCGATATCCTACCGTACTTTCAATTACTATGTTATAGACACTAGAACATTCGAAACACTTGTGTGTACTTTTACATGACAAAATCTAAAACCAGATCAATCAAGAAACTCAACTACAAAAAAAATAAAGACAATGTAAATTAGCTTGACATATTCCACTCCAATGTAAGTATAAGTAGACGCAAGTACTGCCTAAAATATATATAAACAGCATAAAACAAAGACCGAAACTGAAACTAAATTTAGACGTGACAGGTATAGCTCAGGTAGTTAGTCAGCCTCATCTCAGAGAAAACTGACTTAACTTGTTTATAAAAAATTATTGCTTGAACAAGCAGACTCTTACTCGCCCTGCTCCTCAATCCATGGCCCTTCGAAGCAGCAGTTGGGGAGATCCCATCCACTCGCTTCTTGGTTCCGAGTCCTGTGGACCTGATAGTTCTCGTTGCCCTGGAGGTGGCCAGCTCAGGGCCCTGGTTCCCCAGCCACAGAGGGCTGGTTGACAGGGTCACGGGGCAGCACAGGAGGAGGTATCACAGTGTGGGATCCTGAGGCAATGCCCAGGTCACAGTGTGGAGCCCAGAGTATATCTGGCCCTGTGCTCTACTCCTGCAACTGTAGGCTGTAGACAGAGGTGAAAGGCAAAGGGCATGCTGAAAGTCAAGAGGAGGGAGGAATACTTTATCTAATTTAGTGAGAAATACATACTCCATGTCTGTGTTGTCTCACAACTGTCTAATCCTCCCCCCTCCACATGCACTATGCTACCTCCCCCCCTCCCCCCTTTAGGATCTGCAGTCCATGCCCCCCCTGGGAGAGACAACTAGTACGGTTCTCCCTGCTGACACCTATCTGCAGTGTCGGAAGCCTATGGTATCATCTGGACCAATTGGCTGTCGGATCACATGACTGTTGGGACGAACTGCTTCTGATGGTGGCGGTGCATTCACACGAACAGGTCTGCTGGAGAGTGAAAATGAATTGCTTGATTAATGCCAGGCAACAACTAACTATGGATTCATCAATGTACTGGCCAGCAATAACAGACAATATTTATTCCAATGAGCGCTATTAGCAATCAACCATATGCGTTACAATGCACATAATTATTACCAACATTTATCTGCTTTTATTTTGTTATATGGAGTTTATAGTCTGCTCTCTAAGTGCATAAAAAATATAAACCATGGTTGTTTTTGCTGAAGATTTAGACTGAACATCCTGTTGCTGTCATTCAGAGATTGTAATCACCCTCTATATTGACAAACTGCTTTTCTATATTTAGTGACGCATAGGGCGGGGAGATTGTGAAGATAGATTTCTGTCTAACCTGTCCATGTTGGTTTTGTCCTGTTGTGTTTCTTCAGAGCTGGAACTTCCTAGGATTCTCAGGCGAGCCTCTGCATATTCTGCTTCTCTCTGGGCCAAAGACTTCATGTGTTGTGAGGGACGGTTGGAGGAAGCAGATGAACCTGCTGAACCATTACTCGTTGGGCGCTTCAAAATGCGTATCTGAGGTGGGGGCGCCGCGGGCAGAGAATCATCCTGAATTACAATGGCAGTACGCAAGGGGGAGCTGCAGGCTGGTTTCCTAGCGTGGAGAGAGAGTGGTCATTGTGAAACATGAGTATTGTAAATCATAATGCACAGTGAGCCGACTCACTAGAAATACTGGTAGAGTACCACTCCGTTCACTCAATTTCTTTTGTTGTGTACATATTGTACATATTGTTAATACTGACAAATGTTGTACTTAGGTACATTGCACTCATTTGAATTATGCATACTGTACCTATCTGTACCAGATCCATGGTTCAATTTAGTTATGGTATGTTACCTGTCATACCATACATGTGTACATACCGTTAGTGTACTGCTTTTGATACACTGATGTAACAATGCCATTTACTCAAGGGGATGAATAAATATATCTACACAGTTGCACTTATACTATAAACCACATAACTACTCACTTGGCGTTCTGGGTTATTTTCAGCTTTGCCTCAAGTCTTCTTTCTATTTCCTGCAAGGATGACGTTGAAACATTAGCTTACAAAATAAACAAACAAAAGAAGACACTTATGAACTAGCGCTACCGATAGCCTTACAGTCACCAAGAATAAGTTTAAAAGTATAGATTCAGGATTCATGAAGATGCCAGTTACACCAGTTACGGGTGTAGCCTACAGTCCTAGCTAGTGCTACATTATCAAACACTGTCCCAATCATGAGGGTTTAACTGCTTTACGTTAGCTACCCATACCACCAGCAAACTGTTCAGGCCATTTCTATTTAATTATTCTGATAAAACGTCCTTTCCCTAACCATCCTACCTCCACCCATGTGTATTGCATTTGGCCTGACGAATTATCTATTTAACTTATCAACGATGTCCTACTGCTGCGGCCTGGCTAAACAGTAGAGCTGGTAGTAGCAACGTTAGCTTGCTAGGATAGCTAGAATGTTGTCAGACTGAGCCGATCGATGGATAGTCATATGGATAGCTAGCACCTGACCTTAGCCAAATGGTTGTGATTACAGCAGTCCATGGAGCATAAACTTTGTGGAATATAGTGTGATAGTATTAATTCGTTTAGGTTATTAGATTGTCGTACATTTGCTGAGCTAGCAACGCTAGCTAAATGCATTATATTCCCGTTTATAGCTGCCAGTGGTATGGGACAGCCATTTCTAGCTAGCTTAGCACGTTTGCTACTGTAGCTCCACATTGTTACGATGCCTTAACTCCAGCCTTAAAAAAATACTTTTTACTCACCCCACTGTCTGCAGCTTCCTCCCAGCTTTCAGCAACATCGTCGTCCTCCATAATCGCAAGGCTATAGTCGAATCTAGATCCGGACAGACGTTCTTCTCAGTTCACAAACATAGAAGAAACACCGTAGCCTACTGTTGACTTGTAACTAGCTGGCTGACTGGCTAGGTGCCTGGTAGTCCAACACCGCTGGCGGTCGTGGTGTGGATAATGAGGCAACACTATGCTGCTTGACCTTAATACGAGCCTGAATTGGTTTTCTTTTATAATTAAATCCTTGAAATTTAAGGCGTTTTGGGCGCGTTGTATCTTTTAGACTTAACCCTTTATGACAACAACATATAGAATGCATATTTAATTAAAAATATATTTCACGTAGCCTATTTCTTTAAAGCTGGTCTGAGAACAGTCGAGATATGAAATGATAAAAAACTATATATATATATACCCAAATTCCACTTGCACAGCACAATCACAGGTAGGCTATTTGTAAAAGTCAAGGACAAGTGTAAAATTATAGCTCTAACAATGACGCCTTCTGGAGGTCAGAAGGCGGAGAAGAGAAGAGTTACTATAGCCCAATTTCAGTCTTAACCCACACCTAGGCCTACATATTTTTTTTAAATGTTTTCTGTTGAAAAGTAGACTAAGAGAGAGGTCATGAATATAGCCTACCTTTATACGTCCCCTCTGATTTGTCAGAGTAGGCCTACCTTAAAAGGCCGTTCTGACACGTCCAACCCGCCCATCATTGGACTCGGACTCGGCACCACCGACTCTGTACGCAATCAAAACCCACTGAGTGTTTATCATAGAAAAGGAAACAAAAACATAGAACAGGCTTTCTTGTTAGTCACGAGACTTGTTTTTGGAGTTACAAATCCAATACAACGGGTTCGTTTGTAGAGTCGGCAAATATAATAAGCCTATGGGTTAATTAACTGTGTGCCATTTAGCCTAAATTACACTTTATGCATGGGGACATAGTATAACCTTATTGTGTTATAGCCTGGCCGAAGAACTGTTTATCATAGACAAATTACCTAAAACATGGGACATATGATGAATGTAGCTATTTTATAGTAGGCCTACTCTCATCGGTGCCTTTAGTGTCTATTCTGGGTGATTGGGAGACATTTGGCTTCAATAAATGGACGTGGTAGGCTACAAGATGTGAAATCCAACCGGAAAAATCTACACGTTACCAAAACTATTTATTTAGAAAATTGCTAGTTAGGTAGCCATGAAGGAACTTGTAATTTGGCTACTTGGCGATATACTGTAACTGTCAGTAAAGTAGTTTTACTACGGAGAAAGCCGCCTGCTCTTCACCAAATATCACCAAAGCGATCTTTGCCATCTGCCCCCATGACGATTTGCGTGCGCGCTCCCTTATCTTGCGGATGCTGCTATGCATCGTCGAAGATGGCGAATGTTTGGAGTATGGCGTTTTACTGCCGTAGCTGATAAAGGGAAGAAGGCGAGTAAAGACAGAAGATAAAATCCCACAAAAAGGATACTTGCTGAAAAACGGTGACTATTAGTTACTATTACCAATACACAAATTACATTGCATTGTGATAATATTGCGTCGGAACGGCTGACAGATCTAGTCTAGCTACCTTCTACTAGTTAGCATGCAAGCTAGTGCAAAGCCAAGCACTGAACTGCCGCTAGTCGCCAACCCATCCTCGTAGGCTACCCAAACGAACTGCTAGCTTGGTAGCTACGTGTTCACTAGCAGACAAGTTGCCTACTAAAATAGCCAACCGACCGTAGTCACAATTACCAAGTAAACAAAAAATAACTTTGTAAAACTAGTTAGTGATTTATTAATTCCGTATGTAAAGCAAGGTCAGTCTTAAAGATCCTTTGAATTCGGAAGGGCGGGTCAAACGCACACGCTAGCAAGATGCTACTACTACAGTACTACTAGCAGGACATTTAGCCCAATGTTAGCATAAACATCTACTTCTTAAAAAGTTAGCCGTTTATAGTTACCTAACGAACATCGATCAGTTGGATATCTACCAGTTAAATTGTAGTTCTATTCACCATGTCAAGATGTGAGCCCGTGTACTGACAATAGTCGGGAAATTATTTGCTATGTCTCAGTAGTACACAGTCACGTTATATTGACAGTACAAGGATAGCTACCACCAACTAGTCTACAACGGGTTGCGTGATATATTTGGCGAGGTTAGCTCGCCAGTCGAGGTTTAGACTGCAGGTAAGCAATGACCATGCTAGCCAGCAGACTAGCTAGGCTACATTACTCTGAATATTTAGTTTTTAGAATCATTAGCCTAGCTTCTCCCCAAATAAACTGTCATCACAGAGCAAGTGGTACATGTTGACGTGTTTTAAGATGACTTTCCATCCCTTTGAAGATAATGTCCCAGTCCTCGGACAGTGAGGATGGATATTTTGTTGCCATGGATACTGAAGAGGACGATGCGGGAGCCAGACTTGTTGGGATGGCGCAGGAAGTGACGGAGAAACTGGACTCCAGTAGCAGAAGAGCACAGGACAAGGAGAGGAGATGGACAAATGGGGAAAGGACCATGGTGGAGTTGCCAGAAGAAGTCCTAGAGTATATTTTGTCCTTCCTCTCACCTTACCAGGAACACAAGACCGCGGCACTTGTGTGTAAACAGTGGTATCGCCTCATCAAAGGTAACACTCCAGACACACGCAGGAACATGGAGCATTAAAAAAAAGATGACCTGTTAGTTTTTCAAATCTTAAGAGAAACAATGTAAATTCACTGATTGGTCTTTGACCTATAACCCTCCTCAGGTGTTGCGCATCAGTGTTACCATGGTTTCCTGAAGGCAGTCCAGGATGGAAATATTCAGTGGGAGAGTCGCACTTACCCGTATCCAGGAACACCCATAACTCAACGCTTCTCACACAGTCAGTATATTAACGTATTTCTGACTGGCCCAGCCCAGCACTTCTGATGGGGACTGCTTCTATTGCAGTAGATAAGAGCTGTTTCCATGTTGCAGGTGCTTGCTACTATGACTCAAACCAGTCCATGTATGTCTTTGGAGGTTGCACTCAGAGTAGTTGCAATGCTGCCTTCAACGATCTCTGGAGACTTGACCTCAACAGCAAGGAGTGGATCCGGCCTCTTGCCTCAGGTAATGTGCTGTGTATTCTCATCTGCGTCGACCACAGTTTACAATTATCATCAACAGCCGGTTCAGTGAGGCCAAATTTCGTGATTTCATCATAAATTCAGGTTTGTGTGTTCTTCGACGACGCTTGTTCTTGAGTCTTCACACGTATGTGACATGTGCAGGCTCCTATCCGTCGCCCAAGGCTGGGGCCACCCTGGTGATGTACAATGACCTGCTTGTGCTGTTCGGTGGTTGGACCCGGCCTAGCCCCTATCCCCTCCACCAGCCCGAGAGGTTCTTTGATGAGATCCACACATACTCCCCCTCCAAAAACTGGTGAGGTCTTTGCTACACACACACATTTACATTTAGTCATTTAGCAGACGCTCTTATCCAGAGCGACTTACAGTAAGTACAGGGACATTCCCCCCGAGGCAAGTAAGGGTGAAGTGCCTTGCCCAAGGACACAACGTCATTTGGCACGGCCGGGGAATCGAACCAACAACCTTCTGATTACTAGCCCGACTCCCTCACCGCTCAGCCACCTGACCCCCACGATTTAATTCTGAGCCTTAGCCCTGGTCAAGGTTTGTCTTGTTAAACTCCAAAACCACCGCCGACTCCCTTCTCCTTGTTCTCCTTTGCAGGTGGAACTGCATCGTCACCACCCACGGCCCCCCCCCCATGGCTGGCCACTCCTCCTCCGTCATAGGAAGCACCATGGTGGTGTTCGGAGGATCTCTTGGGGCACGCCAAATGTATGTCACCACTTGTCGTCTCCGCTAACAGTTTGTGAATGTGTGAGTTATTTTTTGTGTGTGTGTGTTTGTTGGCTCACTGTGTGGCCCTGCTCTGTACTGGTCCCTGATCAGGAGCAGCGAGGTGTGGATTCTGGATCTGGAGCAGTGGTCCTGGTCCAAACCCACCATCTCAGGGCCGTCTCCACACCCACGCGGAGGCCAGTCCCAGGTAACCACGGCGCTCCATCCTCCCACCCGGCACCACTTCCTCGTCTAGACGGAACTGTTTGGTAGACAGCCTTGTGTGGATCCTGTGTGTTATAGACTGCACTTCATGGTAGCTTTAATCAAAATATACATATATTTTAAATGTTTATCCTATCGTTTTCCCCAGATTGTAATTGACAATGAGACTCTGCTAATCCTTGGAGGCTGTGGTGGCCCCAATGCGGTGAGTGAAATCCTGTTTTAATGCAGTTAATCCCATGACAAGGTTGTTCCTTGTTCTTGTTAACGGACACATAATAAATACCTGTTAACTCATCTACTGTCTTTGTTTTGGTGTTCCCCGGCCCTGTGTGCTTTCAGCTGCTGAAGGACGCCTGGCTGCTCCACATGGGGGCTGCTCCCTGGACCTGGCAGCAGCTGCGTGTGGAGAACGATGAGCATGGAGCTCCTGAGCTCTGGTGCCACCCCGCCTGCAGGGTACGACCCCTGCCCCGCCCTCGGGCTCCACCCTGGGGCTCCACCCTGGGGCTCCACCCTGGGGCTCCACCCTGGGGCTCCCCTGGGGCTCCACCCTGGGGCTCAGGGACCCCCCTGTCCTACATGTTCTAGATGTTTCCCTGCTCCAACACACCTGATTCTAATGAATGGGTCGTCACCTGGCTTCTGCTGAGCTAAATAACGACACGTTCATTTGAATCCATTGTTGGAAGAGGGAAACATCTAGAACATGCAGGACAGAGGTCCCTGAGGACCAGGGTAGAGAACAATGTTCGTAACACTGACTAGACCAGCCCAACTTGTACTTGGTAGTGTTCGATATTACGGACAGTGATATGGACAGTGGTGTAGGTCTGTTTATTGCGATGCCCTATAAGGGCTAATCTTCCAGGGTTCGAACAATTAACAAATACACACATGTATGACATATATATATATATATATATGTATATATATATATATATTTACAGATCAAAGAAACTGATCTGTTTGAGGAAATTCCAAGGTGATACGTCTGTACCTAGTTGATGTTGAATTTCCAAATCTTTCACTCCAAAATAGACTGTTTAAAACGTTGATATTGTTTATTATGTTGATGTAGAAAACAGCGTTGGCTCAGTCAACGTCTGACGATTTATCTTGTGCACTAAGACTAATCTCAAACCATGCTGCATGTGAACAGTTGTCTGTGTTTAACTAAATGGGTAATTGACCCGGGGAATGACGCGTCTCTAAATCATTCAGTCATTCCACCCGTACGATGAAGACATGATGTTCACTGTGCCCATGTTGTCGACTGTGTTGGTCATGTGATAATTGAGTTTTGCTTGGTGCCTGTTGTGATGGCGATATCAGCAACCAATTATCTTTACACACAGTCCTCTCCAGAACATTCCCAGAACCTAGCGTAGGTAATCAACCATGCCAGCAGAACAATACAGCACAGTTCAGTTTGTCTCTACAGATGTGAGCCCTAAACAGAATGTTCCTCCACGACCTTCACCCCTGTCCTCTGGTCTGTGTGTTTCCTCCAGGTCGGCCAGTGTGTGGTGGTCTTCTCCCAGGCTCCATCAGGCCGCGCCCCCCTCAGCCCCAGCCTTAACTCCCGCCCCTCCCCCATAAGTGCCACCCCCGCCCCCCTGGGCCCCGAGCCCCCCTCCCTGCGCTCCCAGTCCCCTGTACGCAGCGGGGCGGCGGGCGTGGTCCTGGGGGCCGTGGAGGAGGCTCCCTGTGTGAACGGCCGCTGGGGCACCCTCCGACCACGGCCCTCAGCCCGGGGCGGGGCCAGGGGGGGGGAGGGGAGCCCCTCGTCCCCCCAGCAGCCCTCTCCCTCCCGGGGCCAGGACAGCCCTCCGCTCCCCTCTCTCCCTCCGCTGCTCAGTGGCTCCTCCCCCTCGCCGCAGACCAGCCCCTCCCAGGCCGCCTCTCCCCCGCCCCGCCCCCACCCCCAGCTGCCCTCGGACTACGGGTGGGAGTCCCCCGAGGTGCCCAGCACCAACGGGCTGCACACGCCTCCGCTGGTCTCCCCACACACCCCCCCGGGGGCCGTGTCTCCCGCAGCGCTGAGGAGAAGCCTGGAGGCAGTGAAGAACCTCTCCTCGGCCCTGCCGTCTTCCTCGTCCTCCCCGCAGGGGAGCGCCTCGGAGGGGGGGAGTGGGGGGGCGACGGGGGGTGGAGGGGCCTCGGCGGGGACTTCCCCCTCCTCGTCCTCCAGCCCGCCTCAGGCCTCCGCCGCCTCCGCCGCCCCTGCAGACGGACACTCCATCCCCCCCATCGCCCGGCGTCTGGGCCACCACCCCCCCCAGAGCCTCAATGTGGGGAAGCCCCTGTACCAGTCGCTCAACTGCAAGCCCATGCAGATGTACGTGCTGGACGTGGCCCGCGCCAAACCAGCCGGCCTGGTCTCCTGGAGGGTGTACGGGAACGGGACGCCCGCCGCCGTCACCGGGCCCCCTGAGACCAGCCTCCACACGGTGGTTCAGGGCCGGGGGGAGCTCATCATTTTCGGGGGCCTGATGGACAAGAAGCAGAACGTCAAGTATTACCCCAAAACCAATGCCTTGTACTTTGTCCGCGCAAAGAGGTAATGCATCAGCACAGGGAGGGAGCTGACTGAGGAACACGAGTCAGGCTGCGTCTCCCTCCTGACCACACAAGGGAAGGGAAACTAAAGGTTTTTTCTGCCATTTTTTCGTCTAGATGAGGGGATCACGGGAGAAGCAACATCATTCTCAGTACTTGAGTTCCTCCACCAACATACACTAATTTCTCCCCTCCCTCTGCCTATATCATAACTTCATGAATAACATTTGAGTACATTTAAAGGACACTGAGGATGTTGTCGATATGAAGACATTTGATTGAGTGTGCGTGTCCTTCCTCAATGCCCTGTGTGATTTTTGCGTGTGTGCAAGTGCCTGCGAGAGAGAGTGTGTGCGTGCGCACACCATGTGAGAGAACAGCAGTTTTTCATTGATTCCCAAAAGATGATGCAGACTAGAGTTTCCTTTGTCTGCCTGCGTTTGACTGGCTGAGGGAGAGACGGAGAGGGATCAGTGTGGGCTGCTCAAACCGGAGGTTAAACGGACCACCTTGATTTATCACTTCAGCCTGTTTCCAGTGGAAGGTGTGTGTGTGCGTGTGCAAGAGAGCGAGTGTGAGCATGGTTGTGTACAAGCCGTTTGTGGTTGGCTGGTCTTTGTGTGGGGTGGGTGGGGTGGGGGGTGTTTAAGGGATGTGGCGTTGTACTGTAAACATAGTCAAACAATAAAGGCCTATGTCTTATGATCTCCCATGTCTGCTTTGTCGTCCTTTTTTGAACTTTGATTCTTTGTTTCCTGTAATCCCCTGCAACACAAGTGTAATCCAACAATAGAACGCTTGTTTGCTTTTGAAAAATGAATTCCCTTTTGATGAAACTTCCTAAGATGCAATTTTGTTGCTGCAGTGTGTTAGCAAGCTGTCATCAAACATGTTCTCCAAGTGTGTATATATATATATATATTTGTATCCATTTTTTTTTATTTAGCAGATGTTTTATTGAAAGTGATGTAGAAGTACAGTAGAATATCAAGAATCAGAAGTAATTTGATCTACATTGAAATTGATGTTGTATTGGCAGCCATGATTGTGCTTTTATGTAAGCAGCAAGACTGTAAATATCCGGTGATGTCTGGATACAGGAAAGAAGAAGGCTAATGGATGGGCAAACAGGAAAAGTACAAGAGGAATGGAAAGTTAATTAACAGGTTATTTGAACAAATTCACATCTCAGGGAAAATAGACAAGGGCCAGGGTCAACCAGGTTAAGTTCAGCCAAGTCAAATGATGGAAGATGTGTGTAAAGACTGGTGATGTCAGTTCTCTGGCAGCTTACTAGATCTATAGCCTATCACAGATCTGTAAGCACTGCAAGGAAACGTCCCATGTCATTGTTGTGTCGTGTGTAAAAGAGGATTAGTGTCAGCCTCTGACATAAATCTCTCAGCATGATCAGGTTTCCTTACTGTGTGTCAAAACCATGTACTCCACCCCCGACAGTAACCTTTTACCCAGAGAACATCCATAGGACCAAAGGAGGAGACAACAGGAGGGAGTCGTCTGATTGGCTCAGAGCAGAGGATGTGGTGAGGTGGCAGTGGGAGCTGAATTTCAATTGGTTCTCGGGCAAGGAAGGGGGTGGAGTTTTTCACAATGGGCCGAATGCTCGGGCACATGTTTACCAATGTTGCCTTCGGAGAGATGAGAAGAAGTTGAAGAGCTGGGCTCATCAGAGTGAGTTGAACTCATGTCAGATTGTGATATAGATATATTCTTAGGATGTAAAGTGATTCTTGTGAGGAACATTTTTGAAGGGGGCAGTGTTTCATTGTGAACTTTTGAAAGTTTGAAAATGGTTGTGTGTTTACAAGCCCTTGTGTATTAATGCCTGAGAGCATTTGCACGGTTTGACTAAAGTTTGGAAGCCAACTTAAGTATGCATGTGATTGGAGTTCATTTTGAAGAAATTTGGTTCCTGCAGGTTAACCAAAAGACACATTGCATGTTTAGCATTTTTATTTTGAGCAATGTCATGAAATCATAACCTTTTCTTAATCTGATTCTAATGTTTTTAGGGACATCCAGAGTGTCCTATCCTGGCATGTTAGGACGTCATCATTGACCTCCTAGGAACAGCAAGGGGTCAAAATGACACCGTGACCCGGTTACACGTTATACCATCATGCCAACAGCCAAGTCTCGGTGATTGTGTCCTAGCTGTCTCGACACAACAGTTTCACGTAACACTATCACCACATGAGTCATCGACCCTGCTGCCCCTTGTATTTTAGGGAGCTGCTTCGCAGATTAAGGTGAGAGGGTGACCTGGGCAGGCTAGCACCAAGGACTCTAAGGTGAGAGGGTGACCTGGGCAGGCTAGCACCAAGGACTCTAAGGTGAGAGGGTGACCTGGGCAGGCTAGCACCAAGGACTCTAAGGTGAGAGGGTGACCTGGGCAGGCTAGCACCAAGGACTCTAAGGTGAGAGGGTGACCTGGGCAGGCTAGCACCAAGGACTCTAAGGTGACAGGGTGACCTGGGCAGGCTAGCACCAAGGACTCTAAGGTGACAGGGTGACCTGGGCAGGCTAGCACCAAGGACTCTAAGGTGACAGGGTGACCTGGGCAGGCTAGCACCAAGGACTCTTAAGGTGAGAGGGTGACCTGGGCAGGCTAGCACCAAGGACTCTTAAGGTGAGAGGGTGCCCTGGGCAGGCTAGCACCAAGGACTCTTCCTCGAACCCTGCTCAGACCTCTCGTTCCCAGTGATGAGCAGCTCTCAGCTCCTGAAGTACCCCTCCACAGACTCCCCGCTCAGCCTCCTACCGTCCCGGGGGATGCCCCCCACCTCCCCGCCTCTCTCCCAGGCCCTCTCCGGCACCCCGTGGCCCCCGGTGGACTTCGCCCTGGGCGCGCTGGCCTGCTGCGGAGCCTGCGTGTTCACCAACCCCCTGGAGGTGGTGAAGACGAGGCTGCAGCTGCAGGGAGAGCTGCAGACTCGGGGGTCCTACCAGCGGCACTACCGCGGGGTGATCCAGGCCCTGTGGATGGTGGGACGGACTGACGGGCTCCGGGGCCTCCAGAAGGGGCTCTCGGCCGCGCTGATATACCAGGGTCTGATGAATGGCGTGAGGCTGGGCTTCTATTCCTACTGCGAGGCTTTGGGCCTGACGGCGGTCCACGGAGGGAGCCTGTTGTCAGGGGCGGTGGCTGGGGCCCTGGGGGCCGCTGTGGCCTCTCCTGCTTATCTGGTGAGTCGGGGAATGGGGCGGAACGGGTGTCATTTTCAACTACGTTTTCTCTGTGGTTTATTGGTCGATGGTTCTAATAGAAGGTATTTGGATGGTGTGTGTGTGTGTGTATATATAGGGACAGTCAGTGCTATAGGGAGGTTATATATAGGCACTGTCAATGCTATAGGGATGGAATGTGCCCCTGTTTTAAAGCAAACGTACTTCTTCCTCAGCTGTGGTCTGGATAGTTTGCTGTTGCTGGGAAGGTAGATCTGAGAGAAGTCCTTTGCTGTGAGTTGTGTTCACCAGTTGTACCTTTTTCTATTTGGAAACATCCTACTTTTTGAATATTTGTGTGCCTTTTTTATAGGGTATATTTAAACAGATTTGCTTGTGTCTACCACCTTAGTATTGTAGAGTTTTCAGCTTCCCTATAGCAGGTTCTCTTCCAAGTACTGTGAGGTCATCAGTTGTGTTTATGGTCCGTTGTCTCTTGGTCTCACTGTCCAACTCACCAGAGGAGTTTTCCAAAGTGTCTCCTACACATGCTGCTGTTGTTGTTTTTCTTCTCCATCTGTTGGGTCACATGTCAAAATGTTGCTAATGGCAACGCTATACAGCTGTTGAAGTGTGTGAATCTGGGTCACTGAACATACGTGTCTCGTAACCGCTACTAAGCACCCGGCAAATACTTCCCATCTTTGCTCCCTGTGTCCCTGTTGGCAGTTGGTGCCAGCGAAACGAGGAAAGGCTATTTTAAGTGGCACGGGCATGTAGGAAGGAAAGAATAGATGAACTCTGGACTGTGCATGAAGTCAGGTGGCTGAGCGGTTAGGGACAAATGACGTTGTGTCCTTGGGCAAGGCACTTCACCCTACTTGCCTCGGGGGGGGAATGTCCCTGTACTTACTGTAAGTCGCTCTGGATATGAGCGTCTGCTAAATGACTAAATGTAAATGTAATGTAATGAAGGGCTACTGTGAGCCACACTGACACTGGTAAATTGAAGAGAGCAGTGTGAGAATGAGACGTTAACGAAAAGAGGTCAACAAGAGCAGAAAATGAGGATGTGAAATCAAACACTGGCTTGTAAATGTGCATGATTATATAACTCCTGACCCCTCGCTGATCTCTGAATCACAGATGTCTCTTGACTGATTTCAAAAAGGCGTTGTTCCTCTCTGAATGCAGTCCTTTGTGTGTACAGTGTGTACAGAATGGGAGACAAACAGCGATACTGAGCCTCGTGTTTCTTTGTACAGGTGAAGACTCACCTGCAGGCTCAGACAGTGAAGGCCATAGCAGTGGGCCATCAGCATAACCATCAGGTGATCCGTCATTTTACAAGTTCCATGAATGCCTTAGAACTGACAGGTGTTGCAAGTCGGCGCTCGTGACACACCCCCAGCCACTAGCCAATCAGATCCGTGCAAACGGAGGCCTCATCAGTGGCACAGTAGATATGTAACCTCTCTGAAGGAGACTGAGAAAACACAGGGACATGGCAGGGACTGTGTAGAGAAAACACAGGGACATGGCAGGGACTGTGTAGAGAAAACACAGGGACATGGCAGGGACTGTGTAGAGAAAACACAGGCACATGGCAGGGACTGTGTAGAGAAAACACAGGCACATGGCAGGGACTGTGTAGAGAAAACACAGGGACATGGCAGGGACTGTGTAGAGAAAACACAGGGACATGGCAGGGACTGTGTAGAGAAAACACAGGGACATGGCAGGGACTGTGTAGAGAAAACACAGGGACATGGCAGGGACTGTGTAGAGAAAACACAGGCACATGGCAGGGACTGTGTAGAGAAAACACAGGCACATGGCAGGGACTGTGTAGAGAAAACACAGGCACATGGCAGGGACTGTGTAGAGAAAACACAGGCACATGGCAGGGACTGTGTAGAGAAAACACAGGCACATGGCAGGGACTGTGTAGAGAAAACACAGGGACATGGCAGGGACTGTGTAGAGAAAACACAGGGACATGGCAGGGACTGTGTAGAGAAAACACAGGGACATGGCAGGGACTGTGTAGAGAAAACACAGGGACATGGCAGGGACTGTGTAGAGAAAACACAGGGACATGGCAGGGACTGTGTAGAGAAAACACAGGGACATGGCAGGGACTGTGTAGAGAAAACACAGGCACATGGCAGGGACTGTGTAGAGAAAACACAGGCACATGGCAGGGACTGTGTAGAGAAAACACAGGGACATGGCAGGGACGTGTTCACAGTACCCAAATAGCAAAACTCACATTCCGACATGTACACAGCACAGGCTCTTTGTGTTTTGTTTAAAGATCTATTGAAGATAATTCAATAATTCAGTGTGCCAACCACTTGATAAGGAATCAAAAGACATTCAATGGCATGCCTTTCAGAGAAAGTGAAATCATGAAATGGTGGAATGCTTGGAAGACAAGTCAGTTCTAAATGTAATTAACTGACTCCACATCCATGAGAAAACAACCATCCACAATTCATCCACGCGACTATTCATGGGCATTTTGTAGATCCACAGGCCATTGCCACTTTTACCATAGAACAGTATTGACATACTTCTGTAACTTTTTTTTCTTCTTCTCTCTATCTCACTGTTTCTCTTCCTCTCTCTTTCAGGGGGTGTCCAGTGCCTTTGCCACTATTTACCGGCGGGAGGGCGTGCTGGGTCTGTGGAGGGGGGTGAACGGAGCTGTACCCCGGGTGATGGTGGGGTCCGCTGCCCAGCTGGCCACCTTCAGCTCCACCAAGGAGCTGGTGGCAGCTCGCCAGGTAACCCCAGAGCTCCCCTTTCACCTGCGAGGGTTGAGTAACACAGGTGTTAAGTACCCTCCTGCAGGTAGGGTGTGGAATATCAACTCTCTTTGTGTGTTTCGCAACTGTGTATAATTAGGTCGATTTTGATGCTCGGTTCAGATCTATTTTGAGAGTTGGAGGACTATCGGTGTCAGTCCTAGTAGCACTTATTGTTCTCTGCCCACCTGTAGTGGTTCAGTCCAAACAGCTGGCTGATCACTCTGACGGCCGCTATGATCAGCGGGGTTGCTGTGGCGATCACCATGACGCCGTTTGATGTCATCAGCACACGCCTCTACAACCAACCCATCGATGAGCTGCACAGGGTGAGTTTAAGGCTCATTCATACACTGTATTTACCCCCTTACTTCCTGCATACTCACTGGCTGTTGATCTGGTACTGGCTTGTGGAGATCCCACACCTACAGGTGGGTAAGACCTGCAGTGAAGGGAGCGAATGGTGAAACACTTCTTCTACATGTAGTTTAACTCTACACTCCTACGTGTTCACCAGATCCTGTTACTTTGTATAGTTTGTGTTGTGCCTGTGAGCGCGGCTGCAACTTACATTTTACATTTACATTTAGTCATTTAGCAGACGCTCTTATCCAGAGCGACTTACAGTAAGTACAGGGACATTCCCCCTGAGGCAAGTAGGGTGAAGTGCCTTGCCCAAGGACACAACGTCAGTTGGCATGACCGGGAATCGAACTGGCAACCTTCGGATTACTAGCCCGACTCCCTCACCACTCAGCCACCTGACTCCTGCACTTTCCCCAAACATCTGCAGTTTCCCCACGAGGCCCAACGAGGTTCTGGTCTCGGTTTCTACCCTCCTCTTGCAGCAGACGTCCCAGAGCTGATCTGTGTTTGCTCCCGTAGGGTCGACTGTACCACAGCTTCTCTGACTGCCTGGTGAAGGTGTGTGGGACAGAGGGCATGCTGGGACTGTACAAAGGCATGGGCCCAGTGTTCATCCGCCTGGCCCCCCACACCATCCTCAGCATGCTGCTGTGGGACCTGATGAGACAGAAGGCCTTCCAGGACCACTGGTGACGAGGCTGACCCTCTGGGACACGCCGGCCCTCCCCCTGGGGGGGACCAGGGGCCACGCGGTCCTCGATGGATGACAGGAGATTATCCACTAAATGGGCCCACCTATGGACAGATGAAGAGGACAAGCCGTCCTCTCTGTAGATGACGGGGGAGGTTTCGGGGAACAAGAGGGGATCATATCCAGTGATGATAAGCTGAACTCCTGAGTGGTTGACTTTGAAGATGGCACTTAAAGTTCGCCTGGTGAAGTTTTTATCTTTTCTCCCTTGACAATGTCAGAAGTCAGTGAAGTGTGTGGAAAGGATGGTCCAATTCTAATGGGAGCATTTTGGATCACTAAGGCCATGTATATTGTTCCCTAGTACTTATACTCATTCATAAATATTGCCTTGTTGTCTTTTCAAGCCTTGAAGACCAAAATGCTGTATGAGAACTCTTCTAGATGTAATCACTCACCGTAATGACTTAACTGAAGTACAGATCCTAATGACAGATGTTATAAATTTTTGTTTTGCAAAATTGTAATTTGTTTCTTTTCTTTGCTCATAACTTCATGATGACAGCAACAGAAGTGGAGACGTGACCTCCAAACTGAATTATCTTTGTGTGATCGTGCAACCGAGAATACTCCATCATTAATGCCTTTATCAAGAGGTCATTTGTGATTAGAGTCAAATCAACCTCCTGAGAATTTCCCCTAATTAGGCCTGTTTTTGTCTTTTTATAATGAGGCTATTTATAAAGCTGCTGTGAGTATCTCTGCTTAGTGGCCCAGCTCATGTCACAGGCAGCCTCTGGTCTTCATGATGAGGACCACTGAGCAGTGATCAATAGAACACAACTGAGGAAAAAGGCACTATGAGGGCTTCCTGTGACGAGTGTTCTCCAGTTTAAATGGAATTGAAGTTCTGGTGTAGTATTCGTGTTCTCTCTTGAATGTGAGGCAGAGGTCTTTTCTCAGCTGCATTCTCCATTCTCTCCAGGAGGGGGCGCCACAACGTTCTTTCAGCCCACTAGCTTCTGCGCGGTGGTTGCAGGCCAGTGCTGCCATCAGTGTGCACCAGTGGCTTAGGCAGAAATTGTATTTTGGGCGGGCCAGTGCAAAGGTGAGTGGGCCTATAGTTTTTCCCCCCCAAAAAATTACTTAAATAATAATTAATATTAACAATGTTAATACATTGGCTAAAAAGCAGCTAGCAAAGTTAGCTGGCTAAAGGCCACCCAGAGACTCTTCCTGTGGGAACCCCTAGCAACCATAGCAACCAATTACGTTCCGGAGGCTTCCTACAACTTGCTTAAACAGTTCTATTTTATTCGGAAAACAAATTAAACACACACACACACACCAGTCAACAATAAATACATTTGAATAATAAAAATAAACTAAAAATTTATTTTGATCAAACCTTGCCTGGGCGGGCAGGTGAGTAATGTGGGCGGGCCAGTGCCACCCTGGCTACGTGAGGAGAGACTCCATACAGCCCACAGCACCACTGTGGAGCTGCGTCCCTCACCTCACTTCCTGTCTGATCCCTGTCCTTACCTCACTTCCTGCCTGTGCAGGGTCATCCTCCTTGCCTTCAGCGTCCAGTCCGAGCCTCTTGAGATTTCTCTGAGCAGGTGTTGGACTTAGCTGATGGTTTCTAGTCAAGGTAATTGAATACTGCCATGTGTATTCTGAAGAAACTATGGCACTGTACTGTTCTGTACTGAATTATTAAGCAGGCTGTTGTCTCAGTGACAAAGGGTGCGGTTGCCAGTCAAAAACTAATCAAGTTTGTTGTGGTTGTTAGTGGCGATATTCTACTTCAGTACTGTTTAGAAGTATGTCTACAGTACACCAGAAACATCATCAGGCAACACGACAAAGATGGAAAAGTACAAATGAAAGGTTATATCACCTTTAGAATTACACATTGCTGGTGATAAGAGTTACTGGTGGGTAACTGGAAAGAAACAGAGAGGAGATAAGGAAGAGGAGGAGCTAAGGAAGAGGAGGAGCTAAGGAAGAGGAGGAGCTAAGGAAGAGGAGGAGCTAAGGAAGAGGGTTTGGTATGAGCTGGTGGGTAGAGTTGTGTAACTGCAATCTTTGGAACTTGTTCCTCAAAGTGCTTCCATTAGCACATCCTGTCATGGACTGTATGTTCTGTTGTACTGAGTTTCATTTTCCAGCCCCTGCAGTTTAATTGAGTTTATTTGGATACTAGTCAATTCTACTTGCAACCACCAGATGGCACTGCTAAAGCCTTCTGTTTTAAGATGATACAGACTGTAGGAAGATAGTTCTCGTTCTTGTTTTCAACTCAGACAATGGAATTCACACTCTGAAGCTGTGGATAGGATCAAATTCCATCCTTCTTGCTGTTATGTTGTCGAACAATCTTCTCAGTGAAACATTTATAACAGTTTATTAATGATTCAGGATTTTGCCATGTTTAGGGAAGTTCCTTTGCCATGCCAAGGGAGGGTCTTTCTAAAATGGAAGTACATTTCAGGATTGATGACGATATTGATCGTAAAACACGTACGATAACATGCTGTGTGGTGTGGACGACCAACCTTGTGCATTAAAGAGTTAATTTGGGCTATCTAAGGGCCACTCCCTATCATCAGTCTGTTATCAAGTATCTCCCAGAATGCATCCTGATTCTCCACCCAGCTGGGATCACCCGGTAGTGTCTGAGCCAGAAGCCATTGTGTGTGCACTTCACTGTACACTAAACTACAGATCCGAAAATAGATCTATCTGTCTCTGGTGAACCCAAACCTGAGGGACATTTTACCTTCTGAGAATCTCCACCCAGTAGCCTTTGGAGAGTGAATCACCCAGTAGCCTTTGGAGAGTGAATCACCCATCACCAAAGTAGATACAAAAACAGAGACAACACACTGTACATACAGCTGTTGTTTTAGGTTTTTAATTGTCACCTAGTTCCTGTCACTACAAAGTGGTGTCAATTAATCATCATACTGTACAGATACAGGGGTAGAAAGGCTTTTTTTCTGAGAGTAGAATTGCTAGAGACAATACTATATTTGGCAAATTGGACCAGAGCTAGGGTTAGGAAGGAAGGGTATGTGAGGGGACGTATGACCAAATGTGCAAATCTCACATTTGGAGGATAAAGTTGGCATTAGGCTTGTGTTGGGTAGGTCTGTGGCTTAATAAAATAACATAAAACACTGTTTAAACATAGAAAACATCTATTTATTATCATAATACGTTTGGGTTGTTGCAGCTGAGTGTTTGCAGAGAGTTCTAAAAGTTTTTTTAGGGGGTGGATGTGGGGGGGTGGTGGTGGTGGGGTGTGGGGGTGGGGTGTGGGGGTGTTGATGGAAGGGGTGGTTGTGGGGGAGAAGCATAGATTTTCTGGGGTGATGTCATCACTGAGCATGCTCCCTCCTGCAGCATTGCATTCCATTCCTCAGACACTGGAACAACACAGACCCTCTGACCTACCAGCTCCCCCTTACCAGTCCCCCCTCCTCTACTCCCCCCCCTCTCTCTTCCTCTCACTCTCTCTTCCTCTCTCTCCCTCTCTCTTCCTCTCACTCTCTGTTCCTCTCACTCTCTCTTCCTCTCTCTCTCTCCCTCTCTCTTCCTTTCCCTCTTCCTCTCTCTTCATCTCCCTCTCCCCCCCCTCTCTCTTCCTTTCCCTCTCTCTCCCTCTCTCTTCCTTTCCCTCTCTCCTCCTCTCCCTCTCTCTTCCTCTCTCTCTCTCTCTCTCCCTCTCGCTTCCTCTCTCTTCATCTCTCTCTCTCTCCCTCTCTCTCTCTCTCTCTCTCTCTCTCTCCCTCTCTCTCTCTACTCTTTTTCACCTCCAGCGCACCTTTGGACTTTGGGTTGTGCCCTGTCTTTTCCACTCTGAAGCTGAATGCTCTTTATGCTTCCTGTGATTTTGTTCCTCCTGTGGTCTTGAACATGGCTTGACTTAGTGAGGCAGCAGGCTGCTCGAGGTTACAGTGAACACCAAGCCAACACGCTGACAGAACAGAGAGTCAGGGACTCTGAAAGACAGCAGATTTTTTAAAGCAACTGATTCATAACTCCTATAGACATTCCCTCTTACACCACACACACACACATACACACTCCCTTTCTGTAATCCATGTTTTAGATTTTCAGCCCTCAAAAAGGATCAAAGCAAACACTTTCATTCAGATAGGGTTATACAAAGAACCCTCTAATCAGACACGCATCTAACATCATCTTCAGCTTGTGTGTTGAGAAATAGAGTCAGGCATTCCCAGACCCGCACTAAGTCCAGGCTGAATGAGAGAGTGATAGAGCAGAGTGGGGGAAGGGAAGAGAGAAAAAAGAGAGAGGAAAAGAGAGAGGGCACTCGATGAGGGAGCTAGGGAAAATCAAACTGACAGAACAAAAAGACAGTGCGGTGAGAAAGAGAGAGAGAAAAGGGAGAGGAGGTGGAAAATATATATTTTATATATACACAACGAAAGGGGAAAAGGTGAGTGCAGTACATGTGTGCTAACTGCCTTTGCACGTATGTGCCTGTGCCTGGGTGACTACGGCAGAGAGGACAAGACGGTGCTTGCGTGTGCGTCTGAGGGACTTTCGTTGGATCGTGTTGTGCTCTTTACCTCATTTCGTAAGAGATTGACCACTCACCTTTTACGGTCGGGGAGTGGTGTTGTAGTTCAGCAGGATAGGGAGACGGGGGGGTGGGGGGGGGGGGGGGAGAGGAAAAGGAGTGGCTTTCTGTATAGTTGTCTTTTCTGTTGGAGCCTGCCCGCTCAGTGGTGGCTCAGCAGTGACAATAGAGGACTGAAAGCGCCGAGATACAGAGAGAGGAGAAGAAGGAAAGAGAGAATACCCAGTTTGTGTCTGACCACATTTTTCTCTTCAGGTATGTAATGGGCACACAGCACAAGCTGTTAGACACAGGCCACTCTGAAGAGGGACATACCTTGTTCATTGTGAGTTTGTAAAGTGTTTCTGTGTGTGTGTGTGTGTGTTATACTGTATGTATTTTACTGGGTGTCTATGACATATGCTGTACAACAAAGTCACTACTTCAAGTGTTTTACAATACTTTCGGCCTCAATGTTTGCTCAATCCTAAGAATGTCTATTCTACGTGAGAGTTAAGGTTTAGCAATGGCTCTTTTGGTGCCAAGTTCGGTGTGCTTCACCAAAAGAGAATTCCTGTTGTCTTTAGTCACACTGTTCAGATTGTGAGCTGTCAACAGTTCACCCAACACCTCCTTCTCCACCCTTTACACACACATTTCAACATCAGCAAACACTGAGGCAATAGGCAGGGAACAGGTTGATGTAGCCTTCCCTAAGAGTCTGCTATGGGTATGAGTATACATGCAGCAGACTAAATACCACACAGAGCAGCACAGTATACCGTTAGACAGTGAGGATTTCAGCATCAAAGCATTGTCAAACAAGTAACATGACACTGGCTCTGTAACCAAGTCAAACTGGCTAAATACCTCCCACTCACCGCCTCGAATCACTAGCTTTTCAGCGGCTGAATCGGTGTTGATGATAGGCGATCAGATGCCACCCAGAACTGGCACGATGTGCCCAAATGTGAATTGTCCAAAAAAAAACGTTGAGCCTCGAGGACAGTCGGTGACTGAGATGCGTGTGTTCCAGAGCCTGCCATGGCATCCGCAGCTCCTCAGAAGAGGATGGTCTCCTCTGTCTTCATCACCCTGGCGTCTCCTTACCGAGCCACCGTGACTCAGCAACATCATGCCCGCCAAACCCACGACGCCCTGGCCGGAGACATCCAACACACGGCCGTGCAGGTTCACCCCGGGGGAAGTGACACGCTGACACGCAGGAAGGGGAGCACTGGCACTGAGGCCCGGGGAGGGAGCGCCCAGAAACAGGTGGAGACTGCTACTCTTCCCAAGGTCAGACTGTCAGTCTCTCCTCGACCCTCAACACCCAGCCTCTCGGACCCTGGCTCTGTCCCTGTCGCTGAAGCTGGTCCGGGGGATGCAGAACCAGGGAAGGACATGCCACGGACGACCTCTGAAGGTAGAGAAGCCTGTAAAAGTTAGGAAAACGTCCTCCCCTCTAAAATGTATGAGGGGGAAAACATTTGTAACATCACATCTGATGTGAGGCAGCGAACTTTTCGTGTTTTGACAGTTGGTGGGACGCCTGTATCTGACGTCAAATGTCACCACATTTATACCCAGCACAGAATCACGTTTCCATTTGTGGCTTAAACCTAACTTTGTTCTTTTGTGTCTCTCCTAAAAGAGCTCCCTCCTTCACCTCCTCCTCCTTCACCTCCTCCACCTGTGTTTGTGGACACAGACCATTTGACGCAGGGAGCTCCACCCCTGCCCCCTCCACCCATACTTGAGCCCTCTCTGACTGCCCCTCTCAACGGCAGGATCCCTGTCCAAACACCCGCTCCAAACAAACAGGTAGGATTATGTGCTCTACAAGTCTGCTGAGATTCTGAAATTTAAAACAGTCTCTGTTATTGTACCACTCGAACCTCATAACACCCCAGTAAGAAAATGTAAAGTAGCTGAACTGATACTGCTGGGAAACAGATTAGTGTGTTGGTAGGGGGGGGGGGGGGGGTGAGGGGGGGGGGGTGAGGGGGACAGCTGTGTTTTAGATTTTAGAGTCTGTGACACAGCACAAAAACACGTGACTTCTACAGAAAGATTAGTAAAAGAAAGCAACAGGATGTTATCTAAACTGTTGATCTTCCCTCCGGGACGCGTCACCCCTCCACTCAGCCCTGTTATGGTGCGCTTCGGCGCTTTCTGTTGAAACAAAGAAAACAGGGTAATAAACCTGGAAGACTAGCAGAAGGAACGTTGGGTACAAGCACACTTTTCCTCTTTTGGTCACAGGGTAATGTATGCATTTCGCTCAGAGCAAAATGTATGATCTCGTGTTTGAGGCCCCTTTCTCCCAAAACACTACTCCCCCCCCCCCCCCCCCCCTCCCCCAGCCAACCAATCCTGGAAGAGCAGAAAAACAAATGTTCAGAAAACTTACAACAGGTCTCATCACGCATTATGTTTGATAACATCTATTGTCCTGTGATCCCAAGTCAGTTTGTCAAAGTACTATCGCCACCACGGACAAAAGCGTCATATTTCTTTGTTTGTGTCTCTCTTGCTGCCAGTCGGATGCACACACTGTGGCTTTAACTTAATCACTATTTTACCCTTAAGGGAAGAGCAGTCAAACCAGACACAAGATCTCCGTGTATCGTGGAGGATCCTAACGATCTCCTGGGGGCCCTGGAGAGCCCGCTGGAGGCAGGCACGGAGAGCAGGGGTATGATGGAGAGCCCGCTGGAGGCAGGCACGGAGAGCAGGGGTATGATGCCAGGCTCAGTAGGATCCTACTCTCACGGATGGAATCCTGTATGACTCATGCTGTGTCTACATTTCAGAGGTGTGTGGTTTCTGCCGGAAGCCTGTGGCTCTCAGTGACCCGGCAATAGATGCCCTGAACCGGACATACCATGACAGCTGCTTCCAATGCAGGCAGTGCCGTGTCCCCTTAGCTGGGAAACTCTACTACAACAATGCGGGAATCCCTCTCTGTGAAGATTGCTACCAGGTCTGTTCTACTTCAGTAATTAAATGTACTTGTGGTTGTTGATCGCAGAGCTATCTTATTTTATAGCAATAGAACAAATCATAGCGCCACAAATTGGCACATTATATAATAACTCATGCACACAGTCACACACACTAAGATTACCTATTGATACATTGTACCTTAAAGAATGTGTATAGCCCTTTTTTTTTTAAAGCAATGTCACAAAAGGCTTTGCATACGCCCATAGCACTGCACCTATACCAACCCAACCTAATTTATCTAATCTTACGTGTCTGTATCAGGCCAGTTTGGAGCTCTGCTGGGTGTGTGGCGAAGTCATCAAAGACCACGTGATTCGTGCTCTCGAGCGAGCCTACCATCCGGCCTGTTTCACATGTGTAACATGCAGTCAACCCATCGGAGAGCAGAGATTTGCCCAGGGAGAGGTTGGCGAAGTCTACTGCCTTCAAGACTATTACAGGTAAAGGCAGGCTCGTGTAAATCACACGAGACGTTGTGACATTACAGTTGGGCCTAACTATGACAAAGAGTCGTTCTGAAGTAGTACCTTGTTCTTTCTCTGCCCTGCAACGCAGGAAATATGCTCCCGAGTGTAGTGCGTGCCAGCAGCTGATAATTCCCCGTGAAGACGGCACGGACAGTTACACGGTGGAGTGTCTGGGACGGTCCTTCCATGAGGACTGCTATCGCTGCGAGGTAATCCCACCGATCCGTTAGACACAACGATGTGACAGGACACGGATTCCAACGCCTCTGTTTGCGTGCGTGACCTACTGCCACCTGAATGCTTTTTTCTAGAGACTTTTGTTTTTTTTGTGCACGTTATGAATAATATATCTATTAACTATTTGTTTCCAAGCATTTCTTTGCGCTTTCTGAATGACAGAAGGACAGTGAGGAACCATGGATAGCCTACGATTTATCATGTTGTTCCAGGCTGTGTCCCTGAAATACAAATTCTTCTTTGGCTCTCCTCAGGTCTGCATCACCCAGCTCTCCCCTGAGCCCAACGACCACGGCTGCTATCCGCTGGACGGGAGAGTGCTCTGTAAATCCTGTCACCTCACCCTGGTTCAGTCTGGTCCTCTCTAGGACTGGGGTGATCCACACGACATGACAGACATGATGACAGACATGCCTCTGGGACGGAGTCGACGGAAAAGCTTAAGGAGCAACACCCGTGAGGCAGGATTCCTGAGAACAAACGGAAAAAAGAACAGCCGTTGGCATCATTGAGAACTGGACTTTGAATGTGTCCTTTGTGACAACATGCTTTTTAAACATTTTTATATATATGATTTTTTACATTGGCAAAAGTTAACAGTGGCTTTTGTACTTTTGGATTAATTTGCACTCTTTGTTAACACTATTGAAATGCACCAAAGATATTTATATTCAACAACGTAAATCAATTGTTTTCTGGTATGCATTCCATGAAGATAATGTAGTGCTGTAAGTTCTTTCCCCTTATATCCTTTCATACAAAAATCCACTAATATATTAAATTTGTCTTTTGATACTTTAAATTTGACATTAATGACCATGGGGTATGTAATGCCAATGTAAGCATGCTGTGTGTATGCTACACATGATCTTCAATAAAGAGAGGTCATTTTGGCCATATTTTACATGGCTATATTGTAGCTAATATTGGAATCCAAACGTTATTCTTTATAGAGGACACATACTGTACCGAATAAATATAAATATCATGAGTGAATGTGACGTTATAGTAAGCCTACATTTCGAACCCAAACATCAGTTGTAGGTCTATAGGCCCTACATGTTTGATCTGACGTTTCAATCTAAGGCAATATTAATCAATCAAAAGATTTTTATGTAGCCTATATATTTTGTGAACAAATAAGCACTATTGTAGAAAGGTGCCTAGCCTATATAAAATCAAAATAATTCGTCTATTCAATTGTACAAATATATATTCATATAGGCTATTTCACATCATTTTAATAATCATTTGACTAGTGGGCTAATTTAATACTGTCACAAAGATTTATGAAAGACACATCGTGCTGTCGCATGATCACATGAGCGCGCAAGTCATGAGAAACCGAGCCATTAGGGAAACGCGCAGCTCGCGCCCGGTCTATGGAGAACTGCACACATTCGGAGGGATTGGGACAGCGCTAGGCCAAGATCATTTTCAGACAGAATCGGTCGTCGCTCATTTTGTGAGGCGGACTTCCCGACCGGCGGGGATTAAAACGTGCGAGAGCATATGTGTATGAAGGGGGAACATAACAAACAGGATGGTTCGGGAAACCAGACACCTTTGGGTGGGAAATTTACCCGAACATGTTCGAGAGGAGAAAATTGTCGAACATTTTAAACGGTAGGTTACGCAAGAGGGATATGGAGAGGCAGCGCGCGCTCTTCTCAACACTGGTTAGCTAGCTAGCCAAATAGTGCTAGCCATGACTAACACCGTGCGGCCTGTCGTGTAGGACTATTGCTGGATTTACCCGTGTGATTACTCACCAGGAATTATATATTGACAGTTGGGTACATCACTCACAACTCAAACATAAACGAAAACTAGCTGCCTAGCTAGTTTGATGAAACGCGTTGTAGCGCAGTGGCCAGTGAGCCAACATTAGCAAGCTACCATTTTGTCGTTGCTTACTACGCTTGCCAGCTAGCTCATCAAGATCAGGATCCGACTATTGCCTGGATTGTAAATATTAGGTATATCAAACGCCAACTACCAATTATTTCAGAGTAGTTAGCGAAGTTATTAAGTTAGCATGTTGGACTAATCCTCTCAATAATGTTATACATAATTATTAACGAAAAAATTCTGAGTTATTAGTGCTACTATTCAATGTACAAACACGAGCCAGCAATTCTTTCCAGCATTAAAACCGAGCCCAGAGACACCAGCTAGCTTGTTAATACTAGTAGTACCACCACCGTAGCACTCCTGTTAGCAAGCAAGCTAATCGGTTTAAAATATGCTTGCACACCGTCCACTATTAATGTTTTTTTGTTGTCACAATTTCATTCGTTTTCAGTTGGGTTCTTCAACAAAGTATACGTTAAACGAATATTTTTTGTTTTTGAATCCACAAGGAACTACCATTCGTAGCCATCGTCGGGCTAGCTAACTTGATTGCCAGCGAGAGTAGCAAACTATGCGTACTATTTCGTGAAATGGTCGTTTGTCTTATCAAATAATTAGAGGGGGCATTTGGCTGGTGACTTGTTACGTAGTCATAGTTTTATGTTTATTTCGTGCCCACTGCCCAACGTATCCTAAATCATGCTTGACGTACCATACGTGCTACGATTCTACTAATGCGTAGCGCATGCAGTGGGTCTTTACGATTAGCAAAACAGACAAAGTTGCAAAATACAATTAGTAGACTGCACCAACGAACTGCAGCATCATTAGTTAATAACCCTAACATAAGCGAAAGCATACTAAAGCCTAGGGGTTTGGGAGTTTTTGCAACTGTTGCTGAAACTACAAGGCTGTTGAATGACACAGAATGGCCTTAGGACAATCGTAGATGAAAGCAACTTGAATGTCTTGTTCAACTTCTTATTTGTCCCCCCCCCCCTCCCATTCCCCAGCTATGGACGTGTGGAGAGTGTTAAGGTTCTTCGGAAGCGGGGTTCCGAGGGTGGCGTTGCGGCCTTTGTGGATTTTGTGGATATCAAAAGTGCACAGAAGGCTCACAATGCTGTCAACAAGATGGGGGACAGAGACCTCCGCACTGACTACAATGAACCAGGGTCTGTTCCTAGTGCTGTTCGGGGCCTGGAAGACAACCCGCCCTCTAGCAGTCATGGACGGGACGTAGCAGGATTCTCTAGGGGGGCAGTGGGTCCAGTGTTTGGCCCTCCTGTGTCTCTCCACTCCAGAGAGGGACGTTATGAAAGGAGAACAGACGGGTAAGTGGACATGGTCTCCCACTGAAGTGCTGGGGAACTTGGGTGTCAGATAACAGTATTTATCCCTACAATAACATGATCACACTGTCGGGTTGTAAATCAAAAAGGGGAATAGATTTCCTGAAAATGTCACATAAAGGTAATCTTTCTAGGGATCGATACGTTCTCCTACCTCTTCATCCTGGCCTCGCTCATGGAATCTAAAGTGAAATATTCATTCCATTCTATTTATCATAAGAGGGTATTGTCATTCAAAATGAGGGATATATTAAGTGAAGTGTATCCTGCTTCAAATTTGGATATTACTGGGAATATCCGGGTGAGTTTGGATGTATCACATTTGTTGGAATCTATCCTGGTGAGTTTTTGGATATTTTGTTTTTCCAAAACTTGGGATGTAACTTTGATTTACCCTGGGATTGACGTTACCTGGAAGTAAATCATTGCCTGTGATGGATTAATCCTTCCCTATTTTCTTTATACTTTGAACATAATTCAGTCAGACAACGTAATCCCAAAATGGATCCCACATCATAGAAGGCAGATAGTGGTTTCCTGTTTGTTTTCATCTCACCACCTCTCCACTGCTGGAAATTTTTTGTGGCTTTGGAACATTGGATACCTATTCCTCTGGATGTAAGTGACACGAACAGGATGTAATATATTGTCATTAGGTAGGCATCGTCACAGGGCTGAAATTGTATCTAATTCACCCAATTTATAATTCATTGATTCATGAGTATCTTCAGACAAAGGAAAATTAATTGTAGGAGTTTGTTTCAAAAAGTGAAGAAAAAAACTGGACAACAAGATTATCAAGATCCATGGAGATATTTTATGAAGCTGTGGCCATGAAGACACCTGAAGACTCAGATCTTTGGATATCCGTCTGTTGGAAGTATGTGCAAAGCCCCGTGATGGATGTAAGGATGTTGAGTATTGGATGAATGGGTATAGCTGCCTATACTGGATTACTCTTCTCCAGTGTGGATTTAGCTGTTTATCCCTTCTGCATCAATATCCAGGGTTATGAATAGAACATTTGATTTTTAAATCAGATTGAATCTGCCTGTCTGCTCCCTGAAAACTATCCCCACCTACTTGAAGACGGCTGGCTTTGTTGGGATATAGAAGATCGCAAGGAATTAACTCTTACTGAGAAGCAGTGGACTAGGATTATTTGAACCATTTTGGTGAGGGAAGATACTTTTTTTTTTTTTTATGTATTTTTTTTATGGAAGGTATCCAAAGTAGTTTTGTAGGGTACGATTGACAGCTGCAGAAAAATCCATACCTAATTTTGTCTGTAAGACTAGTCGAGCTTGCTTTCTCATACAAGAAGAACACAATCAAGGCGGATATATTTTCAGTCTGGCTGGCATCTAGTTCATTTATTGACACGTCACTTTGGGAAGCCACCCAAATGGCCTGGTGTGACTGCAGTTTTTCTCTAATATTAATGTATTTTTAATCAAATTGTTCTGTATTTTCCCGCATAAGATGAATTCCATCAAGACATTTCTTTGCTTATTTTGTTTTCATCCTTTTTCCATCCAATGAAGAGATTAAGTAATTTTGGATTATACATCAACAACCTTCCTACCCTAACTTGTGCTACTCGTACTCGATAGTTGGAGATTACATACACGTCACAACAGAGGAAATGTTTTTGCTCGACTTAGATCGAAACAATTTTTTCCCTTTGTTTTTCATTCGGCTCTTACAATTCTGACCACCTAGATTGTATTTGGGATTATATGTTCGGTAACTTCTTTTCAACAAGGTTGGTATTGTTCTGCCCTCTGCATCTCTCTCTCTCTCTTCCTAACCCAAACTTTGCACCTTGTCTTTTTCCTTGTCTTCTGCACTAATTGGTAGAGCTTTTAGACAGAAAAGCGCAGCTGTTTGGGCCAGAAGGCTTCTTAAGATGCCTTTTGTGCCAATGGCTTGTTTTGCAGTTCTCTTCCTCACTGTCTCTCTCTCTCCAGTTCATTCTTTTGCTTTTGCTGCCTTTAGTAAGAATTCATTAAGCTATCAGCCAAACACCTTGGTCTGAGCTGTCCTAACATCTGGTCTTAGCAGTGTGTAGACAAAACACCAAAAAAAAACATTTTTATTTATTTTATTTTTTGCAATAATGAGAATATTTAACAGATGCTTTTATCCAAAATGACTCACTTATACAGAAGTTGAGGTGAGGATGGATAAATGGAATCCTGTACTTTAAGTGATTTCATAACTCAGCAGACACATTGTGCATGTTCATTATTTATGTTTATTGACTCTTGAAGTCTCATCCCCTTAATTAAGTATCTACGCTAGGGTGGGTTATATCTACGCTAGGGTGGGTTATATCTACGCTAGGGTGGGTTATATCTACGCTAGGGTGGGTTACTTGATGTCGTATCTACGCTAGGGTGGGTTACTTGATGTTGTATCTACGCTAGGGTGGGTTACTTGATGTCGTATCTACGCTAGGGTGGGTTACTTGATGTCGTATCTACGCTAGGGTGGGTTACTTGATGTCGTATCTAAGCTAGGGTGGGTTACTTGATGTCGTATCTACGCTAGGGTGGGTTACTTGATGTCGTATCTACGCTAGGGTGGGTTACTTGATGTCGTATCTACGCTAGGGTGGGTTACTTGATGTCGTATCTACGCTAGGGTGGGTTACTTGATGTCGTATCTACGCTAGGGTGGGTTACTTGATGTCGTATCTACGCTAGGGTGGGTTACTTGATGTAATCCTGGAGCATAACCCAGTTGTGTGACTACAAACTGATTAGCCTAGATATTCGAGTGGAAAATAATGTTCAGTTTTAGCGTCAACAGCTATGATTTGAATGAATAAAATTCCTTTCCATGTTTTGTTTCAGTTAGTCGAATCCCAGACTGGCTTGTTTTTCCATAGATCCCGCTCAGCTGTGTCCCTGTTTGAATATGCCTTGAGGATGACATTTAACAGTGCACTGCCTATTTCAGTAGATCATTGATAAATGTTTATGGGAATTGCTTTTAACCTGCCAATTTTTCACATGTTCAAGTAGTTTTTTTCCGCAAGAATAACTCCCAGTCTTTCCCTGTCTTGTAATCTCCTTCGTTTCACAGGACCTCGGACAGCCGGGACCGTGCGTATGATCACAGCCCTTACGGACATCATGAACGTGGTGGCACTTTTGACAGGCAGCGTCACTACAACGCAGACTATTATCGCGATCGTTCCATGTTTGCAGCTGGCCCGGGCCCCGGGGGCAGCGCTATCAGTGGGAGCTTTGACACCCCAGAGCCGCATTTCGAGCCCAGAATCCGAGACCCTTTTACTTTGACCAGCGGTTCTCGTCGTGACCTCTATAGAGAAGACAGGGGGCGCAGAGTGGACAGAACTTACCATCACCGCCGTAGTCGTTCGTCTCATTCCTCACAGTCTAGACACCCTTCCCCTCAAAGGACCACAGGACAGACACCCAAAGCCCCCAATTCCCCCAAAAGAGCCCCCCTTTCCCCGGGGAGAGCTCCACGCTCTCGGTCCCACAGTCGGTCATCTAGTTCCGATTCGGTCAGCAGCACGAGCAGCACGGGCAGTGGCAGGTAGGTCCCACTTGTGATTTTTCCATTATACCCTTCAGTACCGTTTGTGTAAACAACCTGTCCTGTGTAACGTGAGGGGGCGGGGGGGGGGGCAGTAACTTATTCTATTTAGTCAGATTCTTTACAGTAAACGTGTGGCTTGGGAATGGGAATCAGGAATTTTACTTTTTGTCTGTTTTGACAGCAGCGATTCAAACAGCAGCTCAAGTGATGGTTCTCGTGCTCGTTCGGTACAGTCCTCTGCCACACAAGGCCCTCCCTCTCAGCCTTCCATGGGTCTGGATACAGATGAACCACGCAGAAGCTTTGGAATAAGGGTGCAGAACCTTCCAGTGCGCTCCACAGGTGAGACAAACGCGTTGTGTGCAGCTTGTAAGCAATGCTATGTTGTTGTTGTTGTTATTGGATATTATGTTGTCAGACTGTGATTTATAATGTACTGTAACACTGAGTGCAAGAAAGAGGCGCATTGCAAATACTATGTATTATTATTATGCACTTTCACAGACTATTTGAACGTGTTTTCGAGGCTGTTTGGATTAAAGGGTATCTCAGCTGCAGCTGCATCTACATTTAACTCTTCTCTCCCCTCTCCAGACACTAGTTTGAAAGATGGACTCTTCCATGAGTTCAAGAAACACGGGAAAGTGACATCAGTGCAGATCCATGGGGCCTCTGAGGAGCGATATGGCCTGGTGTTCTTCAGGCAGCAGGAAGACCAGGAGAAGGCTCTCACTGTCTCCAAAGGAAAACTTTTCTTTGGCATGCTCATCGAGGTCACCGCCTGGAATGGCCCTGGTATGAACTGGAAAGGGATGGGCGACTCAAATTTGTATCTGTGTTACTTTTAACGCTACATACATTTAGAATATTAAAAATTTCCCAGACATTAAGTATTATTTTATGTCTTGTCCTATTTCGCTAACAAATGTTATTTGTTGACTCCTAGAAACCGAGAGTGAGAATGAATTTAGGCCTTTGGATGGACGGATCGATGAGTTCCACCCTAAGGCCACAAGGACCCTGTTTATAGGGAATCTGGAGAAGACTACCAGTTACCAACAGCTCCTTGACATCTTCCAACGCTTTGGAGAAATTGTGGTATGTGTTGAATTACAACCCAAGTCTAGAAGGTTCCAGGGGAAAGGTTGATGCTTAATTTTTGTATCTATGTTAGCTAAGAGTTATGTTGTCTTGTCTTCCTGCAGGACATTGACATTAAAAAAGTCAATGGTGTTCCTCAATACGCCTTTGTGCAGTACTCTGATATTGCCAGCGTTTGCAAAGCTATTAAGAAGATGGATGGAGAGTATCTGGGAAGCAACAGGCTCAAGGTATTTGAGTTATGTGCAGTATAATCCCCAACATAGGAAGACCTTGTATTTGGATGGTATCATCGCCCTAAACTGTGAAGTTGTGTATCATGTTTTTAATTTTATCTTTGCAGCTGGGGTTTGGGAAGAGTATGCCTACAACATGTGTCTGGCTCGATGGGTTGGCATCTAACATCACTGACCAGTACCTCACACGCCATTTCTGCCGTTATGGACATGTAGTTAAGGTCAGTATAGTGTTCTCTGTATATTTTGCATTCTGTGACATTGAGCATATTTACTGAGGGACAAACTTTGAAAAAATAAAAATTAATAATTGTTCTTTTTGCAGGTTGTGTTTGACAGATTGAAAGGGATGGCTCTTGTCTTGTACAACAACACTGACTTTGCACAAGCAGCCGTCCGAGAGACCAAAGGGTGGAAAATTGGTGGTAACAAAATAAAGGTAAGGAAAATGCAAGGAATCTGTACGCTAGTGTCTGAGATTGACAAGACTTTTAATTAAAAAAAATTGTCATGCTTGTTTTTGTGCAGGTGGATTTTGCCAGTCAGGAGAGTCAGATGGCTTTCTATCGCTCTATGCAGGCCTCAGGACAAGACATCAGAGAAATCAGAGACATCTATGAAATTCCAACTGAAAGAAGGTATGGTTAACTAAAGCATTAAAATAATGTCTATTGGACAGATTTTCTGGATGGTCAATATGGCAATTGTTGTAAGAAGTAAGTAGTTGCCTTGTGACATTTTTGTTAATATATTAGTTTCTGCTTGTCATCCCCGCCACCCCCTCCCGTTTGGTTCCAAATTTGTGGTTTACAGAGAGGAACGTAGACCTCCATACCACGAGTTCACAGCTGAAAGAGCTTACTATGAGAATGTTCGCACCCCTGGAGTCTACCCAGAAGACCCCAGGCGAGACTATCCTGCCCGCAGTAGAGAACGTTTTACTGAACTGGAGCATTACCAGGGGGATCACTTTGACCCACGGTTCCACGAAGATCCCAGGGAGTACAGGGACTATCGAGATCCTTTCGAGCAAGACATTCGAAAATACACGTACATTCAGAGGGAGAGAGAAAGGGAGCGGGAACGTTTTGAGGCTGACCGTGGTAGGTGGAGTCCCTCTCACGGACGACGTCCAATCACCCCTGCCGTTTCCCCTTCGCCGTCTGAGCGCGTCCCCAGAGATTCTGAACGACGGGTCTACAGCCAGTCCTCTGAGAGAAGTGGCAGTTGCAGTTCCCTCTCACCACCACACTTTGACAAAGCTGACAAGACTCCACTGGAACATGGCGCCAAGACTGATAGGTTGGATAAGGACACACAACTGGCCCCGGCTGAACGTGGCCCTGGAGCTGAGAAAAGCAAACGTGGACGGCGGAAGGAGAAAGCTGACAAAGAGAAGGGTGAGAAGATTAAATTGAGAAAAGGGAAGGTTCAATCTCCCAGTGTCCCACCTACCGAGACAGAGTTGGAGACTAGCCTTGAAGCGGGTTTTGGAAGGGGAAAGGTTTCAGACCAGGACAGCATCGAGAGGCAGCGATATAAAGGGGATAGTGATCCTTCTACAAATCAGACGGCGTCAACATCTCGCCATGATCCTCTTAAAAGTGAGAGACTTGACATAGTAAAGGCTGAGGGTGTAGAGGTGGATGCAAAAAGTAGATCCAAGAAACACCAAAAAGCCGATGTAGGAAATGATGGGAAAGACGTATCTGTAGATTCTGATCGCCTTGCAGCAAGAAAAAGGCGCTTTGCAGATGCCAGTGGAAAGACCATCAGACAAAAAAGGAGTAGATTGGAGGATGAAGATGGGAATCAAATTGCAGATTTTGGACCTAGCACTGCAGTTGATAGTGACGGCAAACTAAAGGATCCACAGCGGAGAGATTCTAGGTCTAAAACGGAAAGGATGGTGTTTCTCAGCAGTCATAAGGAAGGACAAGATTCTGGGGCCAGAGGACAGGGAGAACCGTCAGAGGGGCCCATTGAGCCGGTGGACTTGAACCGCCTTCCAGGGAACATTACATCCAGAAGGTATTCCCACGAGGGCAGCGTGGACCAGGAGACTAAAGATCAAGAACAACACGCCGTTTTCAAATACGGTGCACCGACAACAGACAACGACAAAAGTGGAAAGGAACGGGAAGAGCATGTGGATATTGACCTGTCTCAGAGTTACCGGAAACAAATGGAGCAAAATAGAAGGCTCCACCAACAGCTGCAGGAGTCTGACAAATCAGAGAAACCTGGAAGTCCACTAGGTGTTGAAACTGATGATCTTGAGCCCCGAAGTCTTGTGCATGAAGTGGGTAAACCACCTCAAGATGTGACAGATAATTTCCCATCTCATAAACTTAAAAAACTAGATCAGTTTGACATGCAGGATGCAAGTAGTAAAAGGGAGCGTGTCTACCGGAGACAGAAAAGTGAGGATCCTGAGTGGAACAGCACAGCCTCTCTGGGATTGCAGCACTTTTCCCACCATGCAGATGACGAATTTGCTGATTTTTCAAACCTCAGGGAAGTTAAAGCTGAGGATAAAGTACATCCAGACTTGGAGCTAGCAGACAAACGGACGCATACCACTCAAATATCCAAGCCAAGCACTCCTCTGCATGGAAGTGATGAAGACCAGCAAAAGCGTTGGGAGAGTCGAGTCAAGCAAGATCTGTTACCTGACATGAACTTCAGCAGAAGTCTTGGGAAAACCCTGCATAATCGTAAACGGTTGGAGTATGGAATTGGACATGATTTGGAACCTGGGGAAGTACGATCTGACTCAGAAGAAGACAGAGAGAACAAACCGCACTCTCCAATGCCCTCTACATCGGTGCCTTTCTCCGAGAGGCCAAGGGGTGACAGATTTTCAGATCCCAAGCTAGCCACCCTGGAGAGGAACAAGTTCTACTCCTTTGCACTTGACCAGACCATCACACCAGACACAAAGGCGCTGTTAGAGCGTGCTAAATGCCTGTCCTCCTCGAGGGAAGATAACTGGTCTTTCTTGGACTATGATTCTCACTTTGCGGGTTTGCGTAGCCAGAAAGATATTGAGAAGGTGGAACCAACACCACGACCTACACCTTCTTGGTACATGAAGAAAAAGAAGATTCGCAGTGGGTCTGAAGACAAAGTAGATGATAGAAAGGAAGAACCTAAGCCAGAAGAGCACGAACGCAGGGAGTTGTTTGCTTCCCGTTTCCTTCACAGCTCAATCTTTGAGCAGGATTCTAGACGCCTGCAGCACCTAGAAAGAAGGCATGAGGACCCAGAGCATGGCCAGAGCCAACAAACTGGTCAACAAGGCACGGCAGACACACAGCCCGACTCTGAGCCAGTTGTCCTGTTCCATAGTCGGTTTTTGGAGCTTACACGACTGCAGCAACAAAAGGGGAAGGACCAACTGCAACAAGAAGTTAAAAGGGGAAATCTTGTCGATGAGAATAAAACTGAAAAACCAATTGATCAAGAACCGCAACCTCTGCAGGTACCTAAAGTCGCAGAGCCCCCTTTGGAGCCAGATATCAAACCTGTTAGCCCTGCAGAGGAGCGCATATCTTCTGAGCCGCCCCTTGTGCTCAATTTAGGCGTTTCACTTGCACCTAAGGAGATGTCTCCACAGGATGAAAAACGTGTCATTAGAAGTCCATCTCCAGATATATTGCCAGTATCTATGGTTAAGGAAGAGAACAAATACAACAAACAACAATCTTCAACCCCACCCTACCCACAAGTTGAGATTCCACCTCCTGCAGCTGAGGGTCTTGTAGCCCCTGAGCCAGCTCCTCCACCAGGAAAATTTAAATCCTCACCAAGTGAAGAGAAATCTGAAGATGTGACTCCAGTTGTAAAATCCCTTATGGTTGAGTCGCCCTGTGACATTGATGGTGGTACTCAAGAAGCGTCAGTAAGCGGTTCTGAACCAGAGCTAGAGGCAGGACTTGAGCAAGCCACATCTGAACTAACTGAACTGAAAGTTCCTTCACTTCCTGACACTGCTGAGGAGATGGATGTTTCGAAATCTGACGAGTCTTACACTGCCAAAACAGAAACCCACTCTGATACGGAAAATAAACTTGATCAAGATAAAGTGCCTGTTTACGTTGAAGCAAGCGAAGAACCAGTCTCGCCTCCTCAGAAGACTAAAAACAAAAAGAGTAAGTCCTCCCCTATTCAAGTTGCTCCTGCCTCTTTTACCTCTGTATCTAGTAGTGAGAAACCTGTCACACGAAAGAGTGAACGCATTGATAAAGAAAAGCTCAAACGAGCGTCATCGCCAAGAGGAGAGTCTTCAAAGATCAGTTCTGATTCTAAATCCACAGCCAAGTCTCCAATACACGGAGCAGACTGTGAGCAAGGCTCAGAGCAGAGCATATCAACTGGACGAGCAAGGCGTAGAAATGTTAAATCTGTCTATGCAACCCCACTTGACGATGAGGCACGAACAGGAAAGGAGGCGTCGGAGTCGCCACGTTCTGCACGGAAACGTGGTGGTGATAAGGATGCACCACCGCAGCTAAACGAAGAGCAGGATTCCCTTGTTCCGAACACCTCGAAAAGGGGACGTCCACCCAAGAATCGAAGACAGGGGCATGACGCTTCTTCAAGAAAAGGTGATAGATCAAAAATGGACACCAAAGACATTGACTCAAATGAATCAGAGAGTGGGGAAAAAATCCCTAAAGCCTCGAAAGGTCGTCATTCTCCGTATGCCTACAAAGGGTCAGGTCAAGTAGCCCAGTCCGGAAGCAGTAAAGGAGAAAAATCTGATATTCCTGATGATGTTCAACAGCAGACAGATATTTCAGAGGATGACAGTTTGGCTCCACAAGATCCTGTGGTGTCTAAAGACAATTCATCTTTACACGATGTGACAAAGAAAGAAGAGAAAGTCAAGCAACTGGTAACAGATAAAAAGGATCAAGACAAAGACCAGAATAACCCACCTGAAGACGAGGCGTTTGGATCTGTATCAAGTGAGAAAGGGGTCGAGGCCCTAGTTATAGATGAACAGCCCTCTTTGGAAGACAAGAAAACTATTAGAGGAAAATCTGCCAAGTTGACACGGACCCCAAAGTCTCCAGTTCTCAAGAACTTAAAAATTAGACTGAATGTCACAGAGGTGAAAGATTTACTTCAGTTAGGAGATGACGAGGCAGGAAACCAAGAGGATTCCTTAAAAAAGACTAAACCAAGCGACTCAAATGACCAGCTTCTAGAGTGTAGTCAGAGTAAGGAAGAGAGTCCCAGTAATGAGGACAATGAAGAGGAAATGCCAGATGCTCAGCCTCCCTTGGATCCCTCTCAAGAACTAGAGCTGGTCCAAGCTGTGGAGAACATTGCTAAACTTACAGGTCCAACCCTACCTACAGACCCACACCCCCCCACTCCACCAGTCCCCGCTACAGAAGTGAAATGTGACACGGAGGAGGAAAAACCAAACAATCCTGCCAGTGAGAACGAACTAATGGCTGCCATTGATTCGATTACTGCCGAGGAGGCACCTGTTCCTTTGGCTCAAGATCCAGTAATTGCTCCTGCTGCTGTAGAGTCAGATTCGGAAATGAATGCCTTCGTCCAGCCAGTCAAGGGAATCGAACCAACAATACAAACATCCTCTTCTCAGGGTGAAGCTCCTTTCCCGAACACGCCCAAGAAAAATTTAAAGGGGCGAGCAAAAACACCCAAACGTCCAAAAAGCCAAAAGCCGAGCAAAAAGGAACCCAGCAAAGAGAGCTTGTCAGAACCTGAGAGCTCCTCCATCGCAACATCTGACAGCACATCCTCCAACACTCAGACCATAGTAGAATGTCATTCGTCATCTGCTGGTGTCATTACAGCCACGTCCTGGAAGCCAGAAACTGAACCATTGGTTGCCAAGGTTGCAGATGGGACGGCTGAATCAAAAGTATTACCTGTAGAGCCACCTCAACATATCAAACCCGTCTACCCTTCTACTAAAAGTCCTAACTGTCCCAAACCTCAACAACCACCACCTGAGTGCATCTCACCCTCGTTGTCTCCACCCCCTAGCCGACCAAGTGTCAGGCCTCTACAGCCAAGTAGGATCCCAGTTTCCCCACCAGATTGGCGCAGCCAGTCAAAAGACACAGGATTCGTATCTGCAGTGTTACCAGGCCCCTTTGAAAATCAGTCGCCTCCCTCTGACCATGAAGGCTTAGATCCTGATCATAACACAAGTGACTTAAGACGCATTCTAATTAAAAATAAAAATGTTTCACTTCCAGGAATCAGTTCCCTTTCTGGCAATTTGGCAATCCCCACCCCTAATAATCCACACATATCCGAAAACACCTCTCAACCAACTACACTGGTTGCTGTGCCAAATAAAATCCCACTAGCTGAAAGTAGACTACCAACTCATCCAGCTCAGCCTATAGTCCGACCCCCTGCCTCCCTACCATCTCCTGAGACAAAGTCAGTTGTATCTGTCATTGCGTCCACTGCCACTTCTGTCATCAGCCGTGTTTGCAATACTCCTGATTTGGAAGAAAAGGGAAATGCCACTGGAGCAAATCCCGGTATGGAAATGCAACTTCCCAAACCGACCTACCGATCCAGCATGGAGGATGGTGGTTCATACCATGGGCCATCAGTCGGTGAGGAGGGGGGAAGTGCTGGACGTTTTTTGGTTGAGAGCTCCACTCTTAGTACTGGATCAAACCCCGGTCTAAGAGTGAACACCTCAGAAGGTGTGGTAGTTTTGAGTCACTCTGGGCAAAAAAGGGAAGGCCCTCTTCGCCTCTTTGCCAAAATAAGCCAGATCCCACCTGCAACGGCAGTTGACATGGAATCTCAGCAGCTTGTATCAATGCCCCAAATAAAACAGGAAATGTATACCCACCCACAGTCAAGCACTCCTAAGTGTCCTCCAACGTCAGCAGACCATGGTCACCCGGCTAAGACACAGCAGGCCGTGTCCTCCATAAAACAAGAAAACACAGGTTTGGAAAAGATGGAGTCTCACTACCAGCCTGGGACTCAAGGAGGAGTTGTAAAGCGGCTTCAGCAAGCAGTTGGAGGTCAACAGGTGATTGGATACCATCATTCAGACTTTACCATGTTGCTAAAGCATCCAAAGAAAGTAGAAGCGGCAGATACACTGAATTCTGATGGGGGAAAGCTGTCTTGGACGTCTGCCATAAGTCCAGCAATAAGCCCTCACTTGCCCTCGCCAGCTGGCAACCACGTTGGCTTTGTCTCTGCCACAGCTGGTGACCGAACTCCCTCTCATCTCAGTGGCGTGAAACAGGAGCCCCGTTCTCCACGGAAGTCAGCCCACCCTCATTCTCCGTTCTCGTCTCAGATAGGCTCCTCCTCCCCTAAAGGTATCCCAGTGATGTTAACCTCAGGCCTGCCAACCATGCAGCAGTACGTCTCCAGTGTCCACCACCCAGAGCAGTCAGTGATCATGCCTCCTCACAGCGCTCATGGTGCCTTGGGAAGGATGTCTCCCCACCGCGGAGCCCAAACTATTCCCATGGCCCATCTTGTCCAGGGGGAAGTGAGAGTGAACACCCCGCCCCTTTCTGCAATGAGTTATGGTATCCATGGAGAACCCCTTGCTTCTCCATGGTCAGGCCCGATGCAGCAGCGACCCACCTCACCCCAGACCGTCGGCAGGGACATGGTGCTGAAGGTGAACCCTGGCACCGTGAGGAGCCATGACGGAGAGCAAGAGGATCCCAGGCGCTTTCATCCGGCTGCTGGGAGGCCATCTGCCACTCAAGTGAAACCAGAGACTATGCAGCCAGATCCCCGTGCAGCTCTGCGTAGCGGCATGCAGATGGACCAGTACATCACCTCACCCAGGGATGTGCGTGTACTCATGCATCACCCGCAGGGAGAGCGCGCCGGCCCAGAGCAGCACGCGGGGGGACACGTTCAGGAAACACTCCCGCCTTCCTCAACCTCCAGCAGCATTGCCTCGTCCATGTCTCCAAGAGCTCACCTGCTGTCTAAAGGCGTGTCGGAGAAGGATGGACCAAAGCCGCTAGAAGCTAAAAGGCCACACTCTCCCAGCAAGGATGGGATGATGGGGATTCGAACCCCTGTGTCAGCTATAGCATCTCCTCAACGGGTTCAACTGATGGCGTCAGGAACAGGGAGCTCCTTTCCAGAATACTCCACCATCTACAGCAACACGAGGGGCATCCATTCTCAAGTCACAGAGTCATCTACTGTAGGGATCCAAGCACCTGTCAACATAACATCAGCTCTGGTGAGTTTAAACAAATGCAGGCTATTTGGAATAGTACAACAATTTGTGGATTTCTGCTTTCCGGTGGAAAAAACGTAAATGTCGTTACTTAACCTTCTCTTTAACGTTGTCCTTAGGGTGGGGAGCATAGCCAGGCACAAACTGGACACCAGCCTGTCAACATGGTGCAACTTCTTACGGTGAGGCACTGATCAGTAGGAGGAACACACAAAGAGTCAGTTAGATTCATTTGAAGCTGGTTCTTGTTGTGTTTTATATTTTTATTTAATGAAACAAAACAAAAAAAACATGTTTTTTTTCTTATTTTTTTTGTACTTTTCCATTTGAGCAGAAGTACCCAATTGTGTGGCAAGGCCTGCTGGCGCTGAAAAATGACACAGCTGCTGTCCAACTGCATTTCGTCTGTGGCAACAAAGCCTTGGCTGTGCGGTCACTGCCGCCACCACTGCCAGAGGGAGGCCAGTTGCTCCGAATTGTCCAGAGGATGAGACTAGAGGCATCTCAACTTGAAGGAGTGGCAAGAAGAATGACAGTAAGTGTATTCAGATGGCTGAGCGGTGAGGGAGTCGGACTAGTAATCTGAAGGTCGCCAGTTCGATTCCCGGCCGTGCCAAATGACGTTGTGTCCTTGGGCAAGGCACTTCACCCTACTTGCTTCGGGGGGAATGTCCCTGTACTTACTGTAAGTCGCTCTGGATAAGAGCGTCTGCTAAATGACTAAATGTATTCAGGCTTTACCTGGATGTTGTAACCTTCCTTGAAGCCCAGTCAAGGAGCGTGATTTGATTGGCCAATTGAAGTGCTTGCCCCACAGGAAATCGGAAGTGGAAACCAAACTTGTGAAACTATATGTGTATAAACACATATTACACAATTGCACTTTTATACAAATACAGACAAAAATGTATTAATTAGAAGACAATATTCATGTAAAAAAATCTTGGGTGCCCAAGACTTCTGAACTTTGTGTGTGTTTTCACACTCTGCTCTCTGTGCTTTAGGGGGAGAGTGAGTTCTGTCTCCTCCTTGCTCTGCCGTGTGGACGAGACCAGGATGACGTCCTGAACCAGACCCAGACCCTGAAAGCCGCCTTCATCAACTACCTGCAAGCCAAGTTAGCTGCTGGTATCATCAATGTTCCAAACCCCGGCTCCAATCAGGTATGCATTTGAATGAAGTTATAATGCTGTTCAACTACATGTCATTTGTTTCGATGAAATGTGAAAGGTTAGGAAATATTTCAGATCATAGGTCACTAATGACAATTGACATTTTTCTTTTTTTCCCCCCACTTCACCACACAGCCTGCCTACGTGTTGCAGATCTTCCCACCTTGCGAGTTTTCAGAGAGCCACTTGTCCCGGCTAGCTCCCGATCTCCTAAACCGGATCTCTAGTATCTCCCCGCACCTCATGATTGTCATCACAACCGTTTAATAGCCCCTCTTCGCCCACTTAGCAGCCACCTCATCAGGGGACGATATTAACGGCAAGACTCAGGAAACGAGAGGAACGGAAGGATTTTTGTTCTTGGAGACATTGGGAATGTTAAGGAAACGTCCTATCGGAACTAAAATTTTTCCCTGTCACTCACTTTTTTTGGTCACTCCTGCCTGGTAATTGTGTCCTTCTCACAAGCTCGGGGATGGACTAAACCAGCTCGGGGTGGACTAAACCAGAGCTCTGCTCTATATGTGCAGTCTTATTTGACCATTTTCTCTGCTGTATTTGTATTTATTTGGGAGTATTTTTTTTTTTTTGTGGGGAGATACTTTAATGTAAAGGAAACGAAAATCAGGATCTTGATGAACAAGAATGAGTGAACTGGGTGGCCTTTTTCTGTATTAATCTTTTAATGATTGTGTCATTTTCAATTCTATATAGGAAAAGGATCATTGAAGCTGTTGTTCCACAGCGACAAAAGACATTTCCACTTGCATTTTAAGTACAATAATAATGTACAAAGGTTATTTTCCAGCCTTTCCTATAGATTTAATTAACTTCAAAAACTATTAGAACATGTAGAGAGGAACCATGTCAGCCAATCAACTCCTTATTTCACCAGCTCTGCTGTTCTATTTTCGGTCTACTGAACCAGGCTCAGAATCAATCGAGTGGGATTTAGGAGTTTTTGAAATACTGGACTCTGTAAATATTTTAAATATTTGACTAAATGGAACTTGGACAACTTGACACAGAGACCTGCAACCATGAATATACAAGATGCTGAGATTTGGGAAGAAGAAACAGGGTTTGTGAGGAAGTAGAATTCAACCCTTGGTTTTGTGATGTAAATACTTGTGACAAGGCAGGTTGGTGAACTCTTGTGTGGAGTTTGCAGAGGGCACTTCACATTTTGTTACTCAAATAAAAAAAAAATCCAGAAAACTTGAATGTTAAAGTGATGAGCTCTTTTATATCATATTGATGTTTGTCCTTTTGAGGTGCTCTGTTTGAAATAAATGCTTAGAACATTGTATCCCAAATCTTCCAAGAAACATTATACTGGTATGGTATATGATTACTCAGTCATGGTGCAACACGCCAGTAATAGGCTACGTTTTAATAACTGGAGGCTCAAAGGGGAAGTAAAGCAATGTTTTGCATTTTTTAATCTAATTCCTCCTGGTAAATGTAATTACTCAAAGTCCTTGCTCTGTCAAAACAACATTAGATTTGGAGTATGATTGCACACCTTTCTAGCATTTTACACAAACTGCCTCTAAAACATAGGTCCACTCGCTTTTTTTAAATAGGACAATATAAAACTGCAAAAACTGTGAGCCAACGAGTGAACTAACACAAGAAATAAAATACACAATAATAAATACATTTGAGGTTTATTTTCATCTAGTACATTCTTATCCATATAAATGGACAGTTTTCCTAGAGTATTATCATAAACATAACATATAGTAATTGCTATTGATAAAGTATGAAAGTGTACAACAAACTATATCCACTGTATGCAAATGTCTTGCCATCTGCACGTGTGTGATCGATTTGGATGCCTTAATGTTTCAAGTCTACACTGGAACCAAACAGAGCTACCAGTTGGTCTTCATAATTGGAGATGTTCCTCTTCATAATCTCTTTACACGGACCAAGCAACCGCTCAAAGGCCTGAATGTCTATTACTGAGGGAGACAAGAACAGAAGGAAAGAGAGGAAAACAAGTGTATATTTATATGATGACAGGAAGTAGCCAATAATGGTGTTTCATTCAAGACACTCGTATTGATTTGATCATTTATTGATAATAATAGACATGGGAATAGGTTTTACTTCGGAGTGGATGTAAGGTATCTAGGGGAAGCAAATGGAGTAATAATCCCCCCAGATGGACAGTAACAGACAACACAGGGAGATGGTGGAGGGTGGCAGCAGCACGAGATAATACAACAACAATTATATTGCTGACCTATGGTGGACCAATGGGCTTGAAGCAGGCTAACACAGGTGTTGATGACTGGGATGATGTGCGCTGTCAGAGTCGTGCTTGAACTAGGCTTCACTCATGTTAACCGCTTAATGGATGTTGAACTTACCCAGGCACTTGGTTACTCCGACAGCATAGACTGATGCTGCTCGTGGCTTATTGGTCACCAGAGCCAACTCCCCAAAGTACTGTCCTCTGTGGCAGCGGGCTATCTCCACCTCCGTGTTGTCCTGCTGACCTGCCTTCGTCTGCAGACAGAGGTGGTTGATTGTTCCAGCAACAGCAAAAGGTCACAGGCAACCAAAAACATTTACCATGACACAAAATTAACTCAAAACCCTGCATTATGCAACCAAGCGTACGCAGGCGAAAAGTGATGTAAAAAAAAAAAAAAAGGAGGATTTTACACACTTTGCTTTTCATCATGATCTTCACTTCCCCTGACTCCACAATGTAGAAACAGTCAGCCATTTCCCCCTGAGAAAAAAAAAGAAAATACAAAAACTTATAGAATTACAAGGCCACAGATATATTGTGTATAGCGCTAACAGTGAATCTGGCTACCTGCATGATGAGACGCTCCTCATCTTTGAACACTCGTACTCCCAGAACATCTACGATCTTCATTCTCTCAGACAGCTAAAGAAGGTTGGATCGTGACAAAGACACAGAAAATACGGATTTATTCAGGGTCTTCAATATCAAGAGCTCAGGAAAACTCAAGTAAAAAAAAAAACCTGTGTCTCTTGTACCAACACGTACCTCCAGAGACTTCAGAAGGGGAACACATTCGATGAAGGCATCGTACATCCTCCTCTTCTTGGCATTGTTTTTCACAATCAGTCGGTGAAATGTGGCCCGATCCTGAAACGAAAAACACACACAAGCTACAGTGCTGTGCAAAAAAAACCTCAACACTGCACTTTTATACTGCAATAATAACTGGACAAAATGTCCATGTAAAAAAACAACAAAAACATATATGCTTGTAGGCTACATCACATTGCCCAGCTGGCCCGGTTACTCACCAGACCCCACAGCGCCCCCTCCTGAGTGGCGATGATAGTTGCAGCTCGTGGGGTGTTATACATGAGTGCCAACTCCCCGAAACTGCCCTTGTTATCATACGTCCCCACGCGCAGCCCAACGCCATCCTTTTGGACTACGATATCATACACACCCCTTTAACAGAGATGACAGGTGGGTCAAGGGCACGAGAGCCTTCCTCTAGAACCTCTGAACACACGCATTCATACAAATAACCATTTTGCGGCATGAGAGACTCTCTCATGCCGCAAAATGGTTTTCTCTAGGCCTACTACACCAACAACACACACCTCTCAATGACGTAAAAGTTGTCTCCGTCGCTCCCCTGGTCTATGATGTGCTCCTGGGATTTGACGCGTACCTCGAACATGCCGTCTAGTACCTCTGAGAATTGTTCCTGTGTGTGTCGGCGGTGGGATTTACACGCATACACACACAAAAGCAAACATGTAATCATGTGTCATTTACTTGGTCTTTTTCTATGTTCTTTTTTTTTTTACTCATGGAGAACAGCGCTTTCTTTACCTGGTCTAGGGTTTTAAACAATAGTATGTCTCGACATGCGTCCTGGAGACTGCAACGCTGCTCGTCTGTCTTGGGGTGAACCACGCGAGCCTCCAATTCATCGTCCTCGTCGTCGTCTGGGTTATAGGCCTCCGCACACACTGAGGGAACACAAGTGTTGTGACACGTGAGGTGAGGCTATCCTCGGGCCGAATGAGAGATGGAAATTAAGAACGGAGGAAAAACCAACTCGTTGGAACCATCACACAAGATTAATACTGACCTGATACTCTGCGGTTATATTTCTGGGATGAGGGCAATACAGGCAGGGAGACTGAGAGAGAGAGAGAGAGAGTGAGAGAGATGTAGTAACCCCAAAATACATATTTAAAAATGACTTTTACAATATTCTAATTACTTATTTTTCTCTGAAAACATGTAGGCCTATCCCAACAGAAAGATCATGTGATTTTGAAAGAAGACTGATCTGACTGCATCTGAGTAAATGTTAGGACAAGAATAGCATTCACTGAGAACACTATCAGCTGATCATCTATCACGCTGTGGGCGTGTGAGACATAGTAAAGATAACACGACAAAGAACATAAAATGGCTGAATTCAAATGAAAAGTATCACTCACACAAAACATCAGACTCTTCGTCGTCTTCCTCATTTGATTCATCTAATGAGTTGTTTTCAAAAGACACCCCTTTTCTGATTGATTTGACGGGACACTCTTTCACTGGCTTGACATTACGGCTATCTCGTAGATGAGTGAAATGCTGTATAGCAAATTCGACCAGATCCGGAGGCCTGCGTCGTAGAACTTCCACAGTATAGTCTTGCAGTAACTCCGTCAAACCAACTGGAATCTGAACACTCATCTCACAACCTTGGAAGTTTATCTGTTGAAATTTTAATTGCAGTTTATTGTTAGCATTAATCTTTCATAGGCTGTGCAATGTAGCCAACAATGGCATAGACCGGGGAGGACAATCATTTATTTTGACATTGGTCTTTTGATCCGGCAAAGCAGGATCAACCGGGAAATCCATGTTGTTGCTCGGTATTATCCTACCTCTCAAAAACCTCTTAGTAGGAAACCGAAGTGTAAAATAACCAATTCGAATGCATGTCAGATATATAGGCTGGGCTCAGTGAGATCAGACATGCGGTCAAATAAATAAATGTAAATGTCAAAGTTGACATAGGCTAATGCACACTAACGGCTTGATAACTAATGATAATAAGCCTACCTTATGTTGTTGCCTTCTCGGTGATCCGTTTCAGTCTGACATTTCTCATACATTTGATAAGTGCGCCTTTGCCCCCCGGCGAGACCACCCATTTCCCCTACACCCGAAACCCCCGCGCACGTCCGCTGACAGACTGGTCTAGGCCTACCGGCTCCACATTTAGACCAATAGCCTATCGGAAAGTATCGAACGAGTCTTTTCAGATCAAATCTAATTAACGGTTGTCTAACCTTTTGTGTTTTGGAGCGTGACAATTATTCGTGCTCTGTCCACTCTGAAGCTTCAAAGGTTTGGGGAGGATATTTTTGTAACTGTAGATGAAAGAGTCAGTCACAGGTGACCATCAAAGTGTCAGCTAACGTTGCTAACATATTAAATGTTTTAACGAACAAAGACTAGTTTTCGGACTAACCGTTTTGATAGCCAGCAAAAATGTTTCACAGCTACAAAGTCTGCACTAACTTGGTTATTAGGGCTCACATTCTGTTGCCATGGAATAGCATCTCATAGTTGTGTGCTGGAAGAAAAAGTCACGAAAACGTTCCCTTGGGCCTTTCGTTGCAAATCCATGGTAACTATTCTCCAGGAATTATGATAATTTCTTGAAAACCACATAAGACTAGTTGAAGGTTGTATTTACAAAACAGTATTAATACTGTTGACTATCGATAGTAATCATCGGGTTGTCTGCTCCCCTAAACAATTACAATATTCCCCTTTACAACACGGAAATGTGGGTCTTATTGCTTAAATCAGACAAAACTGACCTTGCAAAAGAGTAGTCTTGTTGAAACAATGTTTCAAATCATTTTATTTTATTTGTATTTACATACATAAGCCAAACAATGCCATTCCCACTGAAAAATCATAATGTTTATGGCTTCACAACCACTAGATTAGAGCACATCATAATTAGCTCAAGCTCAAGAACTAATGCTAATCATTTGGTTATCTGGTTCATTCATTCAGACATGAATGTGACCACATGGTGAACGTATCGATGTCCAGATCTGTTGCGACTGGAACACATATCGTAAGAAGATGCACCTACTCCCTGACATACGGAGATATATTCAAGTCTGTAAAGGTAAGGCACATGTTCAGTTCCTTTTCTATTTAAAAAAACAACATAACAAAAACACACAAAGTACAGAAGAAGGAACATTTAACCTGTGTGTGTTGGTGACGTTCACCCCCAACCATTATCATGTCACTGTATCAGCTTGTTCCCTTGTTGGGACTTTGTGTGTGTTTGTGTGTGTTTATTCTACAAGGTGTCTGTGTGAAACAATGTGTGTATCAATGAATCACAGTCTGATATGAGACGTGCGTTTTAAAAGCATGTGGTGGACTTCGTTAGCTAGGGACCTGACGTAGATCACAAGTTGGGTGCCGCCCAGTTCAGGAACTTCATGGCAAGCTCAAATCCTAAGAAGCAGGCCTGAGGGAAAAAAAAAGAAACAGACGTCAATATGTACATTTATTTTTTTGTTTTTCATTCAACATTTATGTAACTAGGTCCAAAACGTCAATAACTGAGAGAGAAAGATGACGACACAACGTCAATATCCACAACTGACCCAGAAAATTCGGAATGATCTATCTTTTCACACTACGACACAATATCACTGTTGGTGTTCGCGCTAGTGGTACTAGGGATTTAACCCTTGTGTTATCTTCGGGTCATTCTGACCCATCAGTCATTGTGACCCACCGTCGTATTGCGACAACTTTACCGCATACAAAAACAAAGTGAAGCATTTTCTTTTAACCGTCGGGCTGTCTCAGACCCCCCACATTGCAAAGGTTAAAAGAAAATGCAATTTATTTTTTGTATTGGGTAAAATTGGGTAAACACAACGATGGTTCGTTGTGAACCTTTGGGTCATGTGACCCGAAGGTTCACAAGGGTTAAAATGCAGAGCTGGATGAAAGACGGGGAAACCGAATCCCACTGAGAAAAGAGATGCGTCACAGGAAGACACGTTATCGCAGCAGGAGAGGCGAGTTCACGCGAGAGTTGTGTACAGGTTAAACGGCAGTTGGTCTTGTTGTGGAGGGTTACTTACCGCGTTGGCGGGGAAAGCTCGGAGCATGACCGCGGTGAAGCCCTTGTAGAGAGAAGCTACTCCCTCCTCTCTCAGCAACTCACGCAGACATCCCGGAAACCGTTAGGATACTTTCCCTCTGGAGCTGTGTGTGTGAGTGTGTGTGTGACAGGGTGTGAGTGTGTGACAGTGTGAGTGTGTGTGTGACAGTGTGAGTGTGAGTGAGTGTGTGTGTGACAGGGTGAGTGTGTGTGTGTGACAGTGTGAGTGTGTGTGTGACAGTGTGTGTGTGAGTGTGTGTGTGACAGGGTGAGTGTGTGTGACAGTGTGAGTGTGTGTGTGACAGTGTGAGTGTGTGTGTGACAGTGTGAGTGTGTGTGTGACAGTGTGTGTGGTGTGAGTGTGAGTGTGGTGTGACAGTGTGAGTGTGTGACGTGTGAGTGTGTGTGACAGTGTGAGTGTGTGTGTGACAGTGTGAGTGTAGTGTGTGACAGGGGGGGAGGTGGGGTGACAGTATGTGAGTGTGTGTGTGACAGGGTGAGTGTGTGTGTGTGACAGGTGTGAGTGTGTGTGTGTGACAGGGTGAGTGTGTGTGTGACAGTGTGAGTGTGTGTGAGACAGTGTGTAGTGTGACAGTGTGTGTGACAGTGTGTAGTGTGACAGTGTGAGTGTGTGAGACAGTGTGAGTGTGACAGTGTAGTGAGTGTGTGTGTGACAGTGTGTGTGTTAGTGAGAGCTCAGGTCAGACATGTCACTCACATTATATTTCTTATCGTTTATCCAAATAAAGTCTACAAGGCCGGTTAGAAAGGACCAACCTGTTTGGAAGCGGGACTTGAGCACATCAGGGGGTATGGCCACGGCCCAGTTGAAGATCCCAGCCATGCCTCCAGCAAACAGAATACTGGGAACACTCAGCTCATTGGGGCTGCAGAGAAACAGCAGTTAGTCTGCAGATGTATTACACACTCACTGATATATAACACACACACACTCATTGATATATAACACATATACTCACTGATATATAACACACACACACTGACATATAACAGACACTCATTAGTCAACACATCAAACATCTGTACTGCGCTGGAAAGGTATGAAGGTTGTTTTTTGTGTATAAAATTCATACATGAGAAAACTTTTCTAAAAACATGAAATGCTTGATAGGGTGGCCTCATTCAACACAGCATGAGTGTGACTATCCTGTCACCTTTTTCCTGCTGGTGTGAGAATACGCTTTAGCCATTCATAGGTCATGAAGTACATCCCACTGGCTGGCACATCTAAAATCAGAGGAACAAACAGATCATTTAGAAAACTAAAAGCTTTGAGTTTCAGAAGATACAAGGACAACGAGGTGGAAGTCCAGACTGGCAGCTTTAATGAGGGGATTTTCCTCCATATAGGATGAACGGTTTGGACACGACAGAACACTATGATGTAATGGGAGCAGACCAGACCAGCTCTGTGCTCACAGCCAGCACCTCTCATCAGGGTCAGAGCAGTACCTCTCATCAGGGTCAGAGCAGTGCCTTTGTAGATCCCCTTAATGCCGCTCTCTCTGTACAGCTGCTTCACACAGTCCATGGGCCCGGCGTACTTCACCTCACCACTAGCTGCCTGGATCTATATATACACACACACGTTACCACACACACAACCATGTATTTCTGCCCCAGGCTTGGTGCTGTGTACCAGTACTCCTCTCACCTGCAGCAGACACTTGATGCGCTCTCCTGGTGCCATGATGGCGGTGGTGAACACACCCGACAGCATCCCAGCAGCAAACAGCTGGTGATATCTGGAAGGACCCACAGAGGATGAGGTGCTTCCTACCCCCCAACGTGTCAAGATCATCGTACAGTGTTATTGTAAATTGTACAGCACTTTAGTACCCTTTGTGGGTTTTTTAATGTCCTCTATAAATACATTTTGATTGATTGAAGACAAACTCCCACAGGTGTGTATACACATTTACATTTACATTTAGTCATTTAGCAGACGCTCTTATCCAGAGCGACTTACAGTAAGTACAGGGACATTCCCCCCGAAGCAAGCAGGGTGAAGTGCCTTGCCCAAGGACACAACATCATTTGGCACGGCCGGGGAATCGAACTGGCGACCTTCAGATTATTAGTCCGACTCCCTCACCGCTCAGCCACCTGACTCCCTGACTATACACAGTCACTTACTTCAGGATCTCGTCTGGAGTTTTCTGCTGAAGCTTCTTGCCCAGACCGAAACCAAAGAAGCAGACGGCGAACATCGGAGTCACTCCGATGATTGGAGCTGCCATGCCCTTGTACAAGCCTTTCATCCCCTGTGCATGAGCACAAAATACAAATTAATAAGAAAATTGCAACCAACATATTCAATATTTATATTTGTCTTTCTCTTTACACCCCCACCTCTTTGGCAAGAGTCTGTTTAAAACAATCGAAGGTGCCAGCATACTGGGGTATCTGTCCTGGTACAGGCTTGGGTTGTGTCTGTATACGAACCTGAGGATTAAACAGACACACATTGAAGGAACAGGAGAACAGACCAAACAATATATAGTATTTAAACGTATTCGTCAAAACATATGGATTTGAACGGCATTACAGGTTATACTGCGCGGGACAACCAGTGACGTGACAAGACAAACCTGCTCAGGACTTTGGTTACGTCATGGATCAGTGGATAACGTTATTGTTACAGCACTGATTCGTAAATGCTTTAATCAATACATTAGCTAACTACATATCAATAAGCTTTCTGTGAGTAGGACATTATTTCCATGTCGTTATTTGAATCTGAATGGCTTGCTAGCCTGCTAGGTAAGATACGACAAGCCCGAGGGTTAACAATTTGGGAATATTTCAACATATAGTGCAAACAGGTAATAAACGAACAGCCTTTCAAGCTATCTTACTTTTATTGTGTCGAGAGGGTGTCCAGCAAAGACCAAACAGACACCACCAAACCCCCCATGCTACAAAGTTTTTTCCTGGACTGATGGTCTGCGACATGATTACTCCTTTTCCTTAAAAATAGAAAAGAACACTCAGAAAAAGGTAAAGTAGTCGGCGGTAACAAGTGAGGAAGCACAAACCTGTGTAGCTGCTGCAGTTTTCTCTCAAGCTGCAAAGACCTTTCACCCAGATCACTGCCCGGACTGAGTTTACAGTAACACCATACACGATCTTTGTCCGTCTATAATTGCTGTCCGACCAGAATAGTACATTTCTACCCTGTTAAAGCATAAGTCTGTGTTAAAGCTATACATATAAATAGGGCCCTAAACGGTTCACCAAAATATATAATGGTAAACTCAAATACTATTTGACTGTTATCCTATAATCTGTAGGCCTACGTAATTTCAAATACTAAAAAGCATGTACGGTAGACTACTTGTATATCCATTGGGTGTATTTACATTTAGCAACACATTGCCATTATTCAAGACCGATACACTAACAAACGTCTAGCAAATGGCCCATGGTTGCACATTTATTCCCATGTGTTCATGTTGTAGAAATTTGTAGCGTATACATGTCTTCTATAGGATGTATACATCTTAAACTACAACAATGAGCCAATATAGGCTACATCCAATGCTTGTAATTAATAGTCCTAACTGCTGTTTAATCCAGACAAACAATACACTTAATTGAGATGTTTATTTGCATTGTAAACATTAGGAAAATACAGTTGACCCCATATCGCCTTTCCAACCATTTCATTTTCTATCTTTCTTTTAGAAAATATATTTTAAGTAGTTACCATGACACAGTGGTGGTGGTTTAGGGGAAAGCAGAGCCATAGATTTAAGGGGAAATGACGAACACTCTCACAAACCCATTTACAAAACATACATTAATCACATGTAGGGTTACTCGTACTTAATTTACCGATCAACACTCATGAACACACATACAGTATATAAGAATAGACATTATTAAAAACCAACTGTGTATGTGATTTGTTTATGTTATTCAAACAAAACACCTCCTCAAATGCCTCTTATTAAACCAAGTGTTAAGTAATAAAAATAAGATATGAAACCAAAAGACATCACTGTAACAGATGCGAGGGCGTGTGGTGAATGAACTAGATTAGTGTCCGAAACGGATTTGGAGAACACGGTGGTCAGTACCAGAGCCGGCCCAAGGCATGCGCGAACTAAGCGGCTGCTTAGGGCCCCCGTGGCCACCAGAGGGCCCCCAAGAGCACATGAAATTACATCTTAATAAAAAAAATAATATATATATTATATATGTTGTATTGGCGTCACCGAGGGGCCCCCAAGTTAATTCTGCTTAAGGCCCCATAAAAGCTTGGGCTGGCACTGGTCAGTACTGAACTGGTGTGGAAGGCCCTCGCTTGTTAAGTGAACCGCAAACTGACTAGTCGGGTGTTGAATTTGGGACAATAGTGGAGAATATTCTCACCAGCCAAAACACCACTTTTCTCACCAGCCAAAACACCACTATTCTCACCAGCCAAAACACCACTATTCTCACCAGCCAAAACACCACTATTCTCACCAGCCAAAACACCACTACTGTCATAAAACATTAAAAAAATACAACTACAAAACAAGTTAAGTGAGTAGGTGGAGCCATCTGAAAATCCCTTAACATTAACAACAAGTGCATTAACAATACATATATTCCCTTTCAGTCATAGTCCACACAGGTAGTCAGAGCTGGTTTAGAAGACATATTAGAAGCAGCCATTGCACTGGTTTAGCCTTGCTTTATAATACTGTTACTCTGCAGCTAGCCGTATCCTAGCAGAAGCACAGAACAGGACCTGTCTAATACTTGTTCTGTGGCGCTTTTCACGGGCAAATCACAAATGCGTAGTCTGGCATTATCAAGGGGCGCAGACCAAATCCCCCTGGACCCAGAGGTATAGAATTGTATAGCGAACGAAACACCACCTTGGTTGATTACCAAAATGCCTCCATGGTGCTTCTCTGTTCTGTCATTGTATTAAACCAGTCCTGTATCCGGTAAAAGGTTGCGATTGGCACGGCACTTCGTACCAGAGGGAAATCTGTTTGAACGGGAGTTCGGCCAGACCACTCTGCCAGAGCAGATTAACCATGACGAGACAGATCGGCCTCCCAGGCTAGGCTATGCCAAAGCACAAAGCAATTAGCGCAGATAGCAATAGTTAAGATATGCCTCAGGTTAAGAGTCAGGACCACAGATAAGTGAACACAACCTGTGTCTTTAAACCTAAAAGCTACTGTGATGCCACCTTGCAAGGAGTAAGAGCGAGAGTGAAATACATGAAAATACAGAAAAAGAACAGTGTAAGAATACAGTATGCTATCAGGAAACCAAGCTACTCAAGAGTAGTTATTTCCCTTTTTTTAAGGAAGCAGATTTTTACCACCGGGTTCCCAGGTCTAGATTAATCTTAACCCCAAACTAAAAACAACTCCCATCTTCAACAGACTTCTTGCAAGAGTGATATTTAGTCTAGGACAAGCCATAATCTAGCCTAAATTAGTGTAGATGAGACAATGATGTGTTCTCACAGCTAGCTAACCAGTCAACCCAAAGCATATAGACAGCGACATCTCCACAGGACAACAGAGCAGGCTACTGTGGGGAAGGCTGTGTCTTATTCAGCCAGAGCAGGCTACTGTGGGGAAGGCTGTGTCTTATTCAGCTTTCGTTCAGTTGGGGGAATTCCTTATAGATCTGCTGTACTATTAGTTTATCCATCTGTTTGGCCGTGGCTCCGCCCCCATCGCCAAGGGTTTCGTCATCTGCTTCCTCGTTCAGAATCATGCGCAGCGCCCCCTGCAGGTCACTGACGCGGTGTCGGTGCTCCAAGTAGTCTGTTGAGCGCATGATGGAATGCATGAGGGAAAGATACTCCATCCTCAACTGGAGGGAGAAAACGAGAGAATTAAGAAATTATGTCTTTTTTTTTTCCTTTTTATCAAACAGACTCATGGGTGCCGTAGCAGTGAGAATGTGAATGTGTTTGTATCTAGGCATCCACCTTGTCTCCAGGTGACAGGTCAGAGATTTGTCGAACTATGATGTCAATCATCACCATCATGTCAGTGCGGTAGAAGATGTCAGCAGATTCTCGGCTGGCAAAGACATCCTGGAGGAACTTAAGGACGGAGTGTGGGGCCGGGGGGGCGTGTTTGAAGACGCACACAGGGTCATCTGGAGTCGGAATACAGAAGAAAATTGCTCAAACGACCTAAGTGTTTTTTTTTTTTTTACATTTAAGTCAAATTTTAGTCAGAAAACTGTGATCAAATCTCAGAAAGTTTTAAAAGTCTCACCCCCTCTGTTTAGCAGCAGCAGAACTTTCTCTGTGAGGATCTTAGGGTTTTTCTTCATTACGGTCTGCATGATGACGTTGTTACCGGGCACTGAGGGACAATCACACATTCAGGAACCTCAACCCTCTCAAAACCTAAAGCTGTTCATGAACACAACAATGTTTCCATAGCAACATCAACGCTATACGCAAAATAACAACCATCCAAACTCCCCAAAAAATAATAACAGCCAGCTGGGCTTTGTATTTCAAAAGCTTCCCTCACCAGAGAGGTGCAGGTTGAAGGCCAGGAGGAGGTTGAGACAGAGATCTGGAAGCTGCTCAGTGGGGTCTGATGGAAGACCCTCCTCCACCACATCCAGAATGAACTGGACAAACCCTGAATTCAAGTGCTCTGAACAGGTCGGAAGAGACACGCATGTGTGAACGAGAGACGGCGAAACATAGTACACAATGGAATCGCATGTTCTGTGGACTACTTTATATACTACTTCCTCTTCCTTACTATCAGGTGGCTTTAGAAGTAAATTATGAAACAAATTCTCTGTCGGGCCTCTTACCGTAGTGGTGATAAGGAACTTGTTCGCCCATGGAGAAGATCATCGTCAGCACCAAAGCAGTGTAACACATCTTCTGGTGCTCTGGTAGAGACAGAGAGAGAAGCACAGAAAATCAAAGAAAGGAGAAGAAAGAGAGAACTCAGGACAGGGGAATGTGGACGTGAAGAAGAAGAAGCATACAATTGTAATTATTCAGAAATTGTTTGATTTAAATCTGTCTAAAGGAGTTGAAGGGGCTCTGGAGTTGGGGACTGTCAGTAGAAAGGAAGGAGTGAGGATGGAGGGGGAGGAGGCGAGAAGGAAGGAAGAGAGGAGGAGCAGAGGGACCCACCCTGGGTGTCCGTCTGTAAGTCCCTGGCTAGCTCCATGGGCAGAATGGAGTTGATCAGAGTGGAGATGAGGGCTGCGTCCAGGCTGCACACGGCTCCGAACACCTTGAGCAGCAGCAGGCGAAGGGACACACGGTGTTCCTACAAGGTCAGCGAGGAGACGCAGAGCTGTGAGTCATGGAGAGGACATTCTGGCACATTCTGTTGAGATATTTTTACTGAAGAGGTCTCCCTCAAAGTGGTTCTTACCATCTGATAGTAGGAGACCAGTGACAGTACCGGTTCAGAATGGTTGGCCTTGCACATCTTGTTACACACCTCCGGGTCTGCGTCGGTCTGAGAACACAATTATTCAGAAGTTTACAGTCGTTTCCACAGCTTGTGTAACTTGACCCACGCAAACTCTGTCACACTCAAAAGGTGACCCGAGCAGTTGTCTCACCAGTATCTTCAGCAGCTCCTCCAGGTAACAGGCTATGAGGGTGTGGTCCTCGTGGAGGGCCCAGCTGCGCTGCTGGGAGTCCTCGCGATGGCGAGCCAGGTCGCCGAAGATCACCTCCAGACGCTGCTCATCGTGACACACTTGTCCCCGCGGCAACACTGAACCCAAATCCTACAACGACAGCGGTGGCAGTTGTAACCTCTACACAGCTCGCAGCAAAAAATAATGTTAGTGGATATTTCAACCAATGATTACAAGTCTGACCTTGCTCTCCACCAATGAGAGAAGGACTTTCTCTAAGTCAGAGGAAGCTTGAGGTAAGGCGGTCTGCAGGTGTCCCACGACAACGCCGACGGCCACTCGCGACAGCTCGTAACTAAGGCCCGTGTTCTTACGCACCAGCTCGATCAGCTCCGCCCCCGTCGTCATGGGAAAGGGCTCTGCCCTGGTGGGGCTCCCCAGGGGGCTCTCGGTGACAGGGGGAGGGGCTACGGGCCACTCTGTTTCTGATTGGTCATCCAAGCTGGGCTGTAAGGGTATTGTAGGCTGGGGCTGGGACGGAGGCTGAGGTGCGGGGCCTCTGTTTGAGGGAAGCGGCTGTGGTGGGGGGTTGGGGTTGGCGTGGGTGTCGTCAGGTTGGGGGGCAGGGGGCTTGACCCGACTTGGGACCGGGGGCGGGGTGCTGGCCACACTGGGAAGGCTGATATCAGAGGAGATCACTGAGTGGGAGGAGCTGGAGTCTAGAGAGGCGGAGCTAACGGCTGGGGACAGGCCCAAGCCTGCATCAGGAGCGGGGCCAAGAGAGGGAGGCACAGATGACACTTCGGAGGGAATGTCTGGTGCCGCTGAGAGAGAGAGAGAGAGAGAGAGAGGATGAGGACGATCAAGGAGAATACAGTGAATGGAGTCGTGTTGCAGTTCATGGAGGGAGTGAGCGTTAGAGAGGAGAGAGAGATCAGCGAAGATGAGGAGCTAACCTGGACGTCTGGTAGCTCTCTGCTTCTCAGGAGGGGGGGGGGTGAGGGGCGCTGCCCGGCGAGGTTGAGGAGGAACCTGAATGAGAGGAACACAGAGGGAGAACCAGGGAGAACCAGGAGGAGAGACAAACAGAACCACGTTAAACATCCCCAATAGGACACAGGACAGAGTGGGTGTTGGTGACGCGTGCCCATGTCTGTGTTGTTACTCTGGTCCACTTCACCTGGTAAAAGCCATGATCTCCCTGCATGTTCTCCAGACTCCCTGACACGGGCACGCTGGCCTGGCGTCGACTGAGCCCATTGGGTGGCTGAGGGGTGTTGGTGAGAGACAGCTCGCTGGTGGAGGAGGGCAGACCGGGCTTGGATGGAGTCGGGCTTCGTCGTGCCAGGGTCTCCTTCCTGTGGTGGATCAACTTCCTGTCCCAGAGACAGCAGGAAGTCAGACAAACCGACAGGAAGCCCCGGGACAACATTCAACTCCATATGGACTGAATATACTTAAGCCAGCACATAAGACACCATTTAATGTCAAACAACGTAGAACATATTTATATAATTGAGTTAGTTGTAGTGTAATGCAATATGATTATGTTGGTATCAAAAGACTGACTGTAGGACATCTCTCTGTTCAAGATTGTATTTGCCCCCATTCTTCATGGCCACATTATGGATGCCTTCGATTGCTCTGTCGATGGACTGCAACACATCATCCTGTTCTGGGGCCTGGGAGAGAGAAAGAGAGAAAGAAAGAGAGTGTGAAATATTTATTCATCACAGCATTAACAATGAGCCTCTGGACAAAAACTCAAATCTGTGTGGCTGGAGGGAGAAGGGGACTTCAGGCGGAAAAAAATGGGACAGTTATCTAACTGTGATCAAAGCCTGATGAGAATGCACCAAACATTCAGTACAGCATCACATTCGCTCACATCAAACTACTCACACTGGCTGTGGAACGAGAATACACTCGAACCAAGCAGCTTAGAAAACTAAAGATGCTCGTTAACAGTCTGCTGCGGTACTAAACGACATTTGACTGGCACTATACAATCTGAATGAGAGCACTGTAGACCCAGCAGTTACGGCTGTCACTGGTGTCCCCATGGGCAACTACCGTCTTTTTCTTTGGGCTGCTCCCCGTACTGGTCTCCAGGGACCCGTGTCATGAGGTCTGAGTTCCAACTGCGCGTGACACAGATGCGTCGCAGCATTTTCGGGGCATTTTTCATTTATTTAGTTCTTGTCACAACGAGGCCTGCGGCACACAGCAGATGGCATTGCAAACTTGGCAAGTATTCTCGATTCAACCCTGTCCTCACCAAATGTCAGTTTGGTGCCTCAGCAAAGTCTAGCTATGCTGAGGCTGATGAAACCAATGGGGTTGATCTGCCCTTGCACAAATTGAGCAACGCAGTTCCGAAAACTATTGACAAGCCCATTAAAGTAAACATATTATAGAATCCATGCAGACACCTTTGCTCGCTCGTTCTTTAGTTTGTGAGTCGATAATGGAGGTTACAAGGCTAATACCGCACTAGCATGCCAAACTGCCTCAGAGAAGAAAAAAAATCCACGTCAACGCTGACTCTTCGAAAAAGAACTATTGAAATTGGACCTCCTACCTGAATCTTTTCGACATAAGATGCGGGGATGTATCCCGTCTCACCGGAGGTGCAGCGAGATCCAAGCCACCAGTGTTTGTTGCTTCGCTCCAGAATCAGAAAGCTCTCCCCGGCCGCAAACTGAAGCGAGTTGGGCTCCGCGGATCGAAAGGCATACAGAGACCGATACATACTTTGGCTTCGAATCGCTCCGTAAATCTCTTTAAAAGCCAAATAATGCACGCAAAATATAACACGGTTACCTCATAGATCGATTTACCCTGGGGACGGCAACCTAAAATGGATATTTACAACTTGAGTAAATAAATCCTGTGTCCTCTGTATAGCTTACTACATGACAATCCAACTTGCACTCTTTCACAGTAAACACAGCAGGGGGCGCGCACGCAAAACAACATATGGCACGCCCATTTAGAGGAGACGCCCCCTGTCATTCAGACCGTTGAATCAATTCTAGAGTAGGCCTACGAACAATTTACATAAAGACATCTAGTTTACATAATTATGATTCTACGTAGAGCCCTAGCAGGGCAAGCACGTGGTCCTTTTGTTTTGGAACGTGTTTTACTTTCCACGAAGTCAAACAGCAGCTTAAGATCACCAATTCGCTGATCGGGAATTCCTGTTCTGACTACCGGAAACCCCACTTGTGTCTTGTGCTACACTTAATTCTGTCCTATTTGGTGCTCTTGTGGCGATCATGGCTACTCCGATGTGTGCGAGGTTGTTTATCCAGAGATCTGTACAAGGTCTCCGGCTTAACTCTGCCGCATTCCCTGCTTACACAAGGTATTGACGCTGGTTTCTCTTACTGTTTTGTACTTTACCATTTACCACCAATTTTCTGGTTAAATTACTAAGTGCTGTAATAAATAATTTGACATCCTTGTCCCCTAAGTACATTGTCTAACTGCTAACCATGCATTGTTGTCAAGGATTATTCGTAGGCCTACATAATTAAATCAGCTTAAGTAATATGTGTTAACTTAACTAGGTTAAGTTCTGATAGCGTTCTTATAGCGTTCCTATAGTATGGCGTTTGCCTGATAAGTCAAGTAAGCTTGCCTATCTACGCGTAGCAGGAACGAACACTCAACGTCCATAAAACACCTTCATAGATAGGAAGGGGTAAACGTACTTCACCATTAGGTTATGAATTATATTAAGCTACGATAACTTTGGATGTTCCCAATCCCCCCACAGCCCCTTTCTCGCCCGAGCTCACAGACTTGGACCCAGTGACGATGAACTGTACCAACGGACGACAGTGTCAGTCATGCAGAAGGAGCCGGGCAGTGGAGCCATGATCCATAGTTACAGTCCCAGAGGTTTTAACATCGACGGCAACCGTGTGTTTGGGCCGTGCGCCTTGCTGCCGCCAGCCATCCTGCAGTGGAACGTAAGGAACGAGTTCTCGGCATAGTGTCAATAAAGAATTTATTATCATGTGCACTGTATAACACAAGGTCATTCTGGACAACGAAATTCGTGTGACACCAAGCAACAGCTACGTAGTGGCCTAAAAGAAGAATGTTAGTTTTAAACACTGGCGATAAAAAAGGGGCAACAAGCCTGTGACAATAAGCTTGGACGACCTTGTGGCCCCCCAAAATGTAGAGTCTGAATAATTATAAATATGGTGTTTTGCCTGCACCTGGGGGAGTTGATGAGAGTTTTGTTAAACATGCCAAACATCCTGAGTGTCCTCAGGAAGCTGAGAGAGAGGTTGTCGTCCAGGCAGCATGTTGTCAAGACCTTGACTTCCTGTCTGTAGACGGTGTTGTTGTTGGAGATCCAGGCCCAGAATGGTGTTGTTTGTGGACTTTGGATGTTGGACGTGGGCAAACAGGGAGTCAGGTGGCTGAGCAGTTAGGGAATCAGGCTAGTAATACGAAGGTTGCCAGTTAGATTCCCGGCCAGGCCAAATAACATTGTGTCCTTGGGCAAGGCACTTCACCCTACTTGCCTCAGGGGGGAATGTCCCTGTACTTACTGTAAGTCGCTCTGGATAAGAGCGTCTGCTAAATGACTAAATGTAATGTAAAAATGTAAAACAGTCACGTGTGACCAGGGCGTACAGGGGGGGGGGTACCTCTGTGTGTTACCTGCTGTTACCTCCAGTGAGTTCTCCTCTGTCTCTCTCCCTCTGCAGGTGGGCAGCCACAACGACATCACAGTGGAGAGCGTGGCTCTTTTTCACATGCTAGAGCCTCGGATCGGTGAGACATCTTGTCTGTGATGGGAGTCAGGTGGCTGAGCAGTGAGGGAGTCGGGCTAGTAATCTGAAGGTCGCCAGTTAGATTCCCCGGCTGTGCCAAATGATGTTGTGTCCTTGGGCAAGGCACTTCACCCTACTTGCCTCGGGGGGAATGTCCCTGTACTTACTGTAAGTCGCTCTGGATAAGAGCGTCTGCTAAATGACTAAATGTAAATGTCTCCAGCAGACAACGTTTATTCGTTATCATTTATAATATTAAGATACTTTGAATCTTTGTAAGATACTTTCGTACTTGGGTGTAGTACGATGGCAATGTTTCAGTAAACTATTCACTCCTCCCAACCTAGAGAGGCTATTCTATTGTATTCTTTTCTTGTTGAATTTGCTGTATTTCGTCGTCTGTTGTGCACACAGAGATCCTTGTCCTGGGCACAGGGGGACGCACTGAGAGGGTGGATCCCAAAGTCCTCGCCTTAATGAAGGCTAAAGGCATCGCTGTGGAGGTGCAAGACACGGTAGGTCTACACCCTCGCCACGTGGGAACGAACACACAGCTGTGCAGCATTCGCTAGAATAATATTGTCTAATAATATGACCTCATAGTGTTCCTTCTCACTCTCCTCTGTTCAGGCAAATGCGTGTGCAACCTTCAACTTCCTGACTAGTGAGCGCAGAGTGACTGCTGCAGGTTTGATTCCAATCCCTGTCAGCACTGAACTGGAATAACAACAACAGGAAGTGACCTCAAGTTTTGTGCAGTGGATCCGATGGATCTAACAGTCTTGTTTTTGCCATATCAGACACAGGTCAAGCCTTGTTCTGGTCAAATTGATTGACTCCAATGGATGGTCGTGTGTGTGTGTGAGGGAGAGAGAGAGAGACAGAAAGGAGGGGAGGGGGGTGTAGGGTGGAGTAAAACTGTATCAGAGAAAATCGAAAGGGAAGGTTTAAGCCAGGGCTGTCAAACCCTTTTAGGATCTACCCTGCTTTAGGATTCCACTCCCACCCCAGTTGTAACGAACATGATTGAGTTTATCAACCAGCGAAGTGTAAGAAAGCTGTATGCTGGATTAGGATTAGGAATTGAATCATACAGGATGGTAGCTCTTGAGGAATTGGAAAAGGAGTTGGATCTGATTAAAGCGTTTAATAGTCCATATTTAAATGTGACTCGTTGCAAATGTATAATACATTAATACATTCAATACATAGTATTTATTTAATGTATGTTGATGCCACCAAAGCAATAAACAATCATAGTGTGACTTTGTACATGTTCCTATGTTGAGTAGAATATGATCATAATTAGTGGTTAATCATAATCACAAGTCTTTTACCTACATCAGCTAATTATGGATCGCAGCACTAACATGAACCAACTGAGAGGGAGAAGTAAAGAGAAAAACATTTCAATAATTATTTCCTTAAATAAATGTTTGTAATGTTATGGATGGATGCCTCCCAAGGGATTTGGGATTGCCCTTCAGTAAACTTCTTTAATTTCTCTATGCCTGTCTGTCTGTGTGCCTGTCTGTCTGTGTGCCTGTCTTGTCTGTGTGCCTGTCTCCCTCCCTCCCCTCCGAGAACCTTCTACCCCTCTGTCTGCCTAAGAATGCAGTCGTACACAGTATTCAACATCTTTCAAACGTCTTTGGCCTTCTCAGACATAAGCTGCTGGATAAGGGTATCCACTAATCCCTCTGTGTACATGTCTGGTTCATCCAGAATCATCTTGTCCTCGGCCACACACTGCAGGCACACTGGGACATATAACCCCATACAAGTCATACAAATTGAGACATTTATTGGGAAAGAAATACAGATAGACATTACTCCAGTTGCGATGATGACAAATGCGACAATAATGTGGTCAACAGTTACAAAGTAGAGCATGCTGGGAAATCTAAGAGCTGCTTCCAAGCAAATCAAGTCAGTAAACCTTTGCAGATCTGATAGAAGTTAACAGTTAAAACAACTTCTCTCCAAGAAGACACCATATACACATTAGCTTCAGATTTCTTATATTACATACACGGTGAAGGAAACACCTCCATTTTGTGAGTGCAGATATTTCTTGCTGTGATTCTGTGCAGTGCTTCTTCTGACCTAGTTGCAATGAAACTGTCTCAGTCACTGGCAATGCAATCAAGTTGTAACAAAATCATCTGTGAGCCCAGATAAAATGCACCTCAATTATTTCCCAAAACAATCATGTAATTCATCTTTGTTGTTGTCCAAAGTGTGCTTTTCCCCCACATTCACATAATAAAAATGCCAGCACTGTCTGTTAGGGTTTAAGATGAAAGCTAACATGGATTATGTGTACCTGGTAGCCTATTAGTCATTTGCTGATGTGATCCAGGCCATCTACAGTCAACCTATATTGGTTTTAGATTAATTTGCAAAACCACATATCATGTAAACGTCCAACAGTGTAGTCTATGACATGACTGACTGCTATGTAGATGGCCTGGAACACAGCCACAGTTTCAGAAACAGGAAGTAAAGGGGTGGTCACTATATCAGCGCATCACTCAGTCTTCATCGCTCTCATCGAGCTGTTCTCTGCGTAGGTCACCGAAGCTGAACTCGGACCCTGTTAGACGGCGATATATATCCTTGATGTCCTCACATTCTGTTTTGAAGTGTGACGTGGCGTCGTAGGAGCGAGACACAAAGATCTGAAGGAAAGAGAGAGGTTGTAGTACAGCAGCTTCACAGACTACACAACCCATAACCCCTTGCACATCTTGAATGAAACAACAACCCCTTGAACAGACTTACCTGGCTCTTTCTGCCGTCTTCATTGGGGATAACCAGGTTGCTGACGGAGACAAACCTGTGGGCCAAATGTAACGTCAGCTGTCTGACGAGCTACAACCCATCCTTTTATCATATCCGTTCGCTGCTACTGCCAGTAGCGAATATTCCAAATGTTTATCATTATGCCGATGAGACACAAATTGTTCTGTGACGTTGAACAAAGGTGATTGATTATAAATGCCTTACAACAGTTTCAGTATCATAGTAAGGTAGATCTGTTGAGCTAGAACATGTTCTAGAAACAACCATCTGCATGATGTGCTACAACCAGGAGTGGAACCTACTTCTGCATGATGATCTAGAACCAGGAGTGGAACCTACTTCTGCATGAAGATCTAGAACCAGGAGTGGAACCTCCTTCTGGATGATGATCTAGAACCTACTTCTGCATGATGATCTAGAACCTACTTCTGCATGATGATCTAGAACCTACTTCTGCATGAATGATCTAGAACCTACTTCTGCATGATGATCTAGAACCTACTTCTGCATGATGATCTAGAACCTACTTCTGCATGATGATCTAGAACCTACTTCTGCATGATGATCTAGAACCTACTTCTGCATGATGATCTAGAACCTACTTCTGCATGAAGATCTAGAACCTACTTCTGCATGAATGATCTAGAACCTACTTCTGCATGAGATCTAGAACCTACTTCTGCATGATGATCTAGAACCTACTTCTGCATGATGATCTAGAACCTACTTCTGCATGATGATCTAGAACCTACTTCTGCATGATGATCTAGAACCTACTTCTGCATGATGATCTAGAACCTACTTCTGCATGAAGATCTAGAACCTACTTCTGCATGATGATCTAGAACCTACTTCTGCATGATGATCTAGAACCTACTTCTGCATGATGATCTAGAACCTACTTCTGCATGATGATCTAGAACCTACTTCTGCATGATGATCTAGAACCTACTTCTGCATGATGATCTAGAACCTACTTCTGCATGATGATCTAGAACCTACTTCTGCATGATGATCTAGAACCTACTTCTGCATGATGATCTAGAACCTACTTCTGCATGAAGATCTAGAACCTACTTCTGCATGATGATCTAGAACCTACTTCTGCATGAAGATCTAGAACCTACTTCTGCATGAAGATCTAGAACCTACTTCTGCATGAAGATCTAGAACCTACTTCTGCATGAAGATCTAGAACCTACTTCTGCATGATGATCTAGAACCTACTTCTGCATGAAGATCTAGAACCTACTTCTGCATGAAGATCTAGAACCTACTTCTGCATGATGATCTAGAACCTACTTCTGCATGAAGATCTAGAACCTACTTCTGCATGATGGGCTCCAGGAGTTCTAGAGCCGGCTGCACCTCCTTCTCTGGGTTGCTGGTCTCTACGGTGGTGCTCACAACAGCCATGTATGTCCCATCTGCCGTCACGTTATGAGAGTAGGACACCAGGCACACGTAGATGTCTGTAAGACAGGGGGTCAGAGCCTGTGGGGACGCCTGTCAACATGTATCCTCTCTTACTATCTGAGAACATAAATGCACCTGATTTCCTGTTGAGTTGTGTTTGAGGGATGATGATTTGACAGGAGCTGGCATCATGGGTGTTTTTGATTGGATGATTCAGGAGACACATGACCCGTATGACACGGCCCACTTTCTTTACCCGGTTGGGTACATAGCTTGGGTCGCAAATTAACTGTTTACAGCGGAATAGCTAGAACAAGAGAGAACAAGAAAACCAGGAGAGAGAGAGAGTGAAAGAAAGGGAGAGAGAGAGAGAGAGAGAGAGGGGGGGGGGGAGACAAAAAATAGACACAGAGAGAAAAAATAGTCTTAGTTTATTCACACACAAGCCTGCTCTCACCGTGCATTTAGTTTGGTTTATTCAGTCGTTCTGTTCTTCTTACCTCTCCCTTGGATTTCACTCCAACCACTTTCCCACCTTCCATCACAATCTGCTCCACCTCTCTGTTCAGAATGCAGGTCCCTCCGTACTCTGCACTCAGCCTGCCACACAGGAGAGAGGTGTGTGTGTGTCAGTCAGCCTGCCACACAGGGGAGAGGTGTGTGTGTGTGTGTGTCAGTCAGCCTGCCACACAGGGGAGAGGTGTGTGTGTGTGTGTGTCAGTCAGCCTGCCACACAGGGGAGAGTGGGGTAAGGGGAGGACCATGAGCAGTGTGTGTGTGTCTGGGGGGGTGCACCTGGCTGTGGACATAGCATCGTGTGTGTGTGTGTGTTACAGTATCACCTGGCGAAGCCTTGTGGTAGCTCCCCAAGCCCGTTTATAGGATAGAGGAAGGGGCTGTTGTTGTGTCGGGCCTGACACTCAGAGTACAGCTTGATCCTTCTGATGGTATCAACACAGGGACGGTCTAGGTAGCTGCGGGAAAAACAGATGACATTGCTGAAGTGTGCTTGTGTATTCCTGTGGGTATTTACATGCGTGTGTATGAGGTGTTGGTATGTGTGTGAGAAAGTGTATGACTGCATGAATTAATGTGTGTGCGTATCTGTGTATGTTTGCATGCGTGTTTGAGAATATAGAGTGCAAGAGTTCATACGTGTAAGTATGTGCTTATTTGCATGCGTGTGACCTGCACTCACTCCTCGGTGCGGTGGAGAGCCAGAGCATGGCCCGTGAACTCCATGACGTCGGCCCCGAGGTCAAAGCGTTTGAACAGGTCTCTCATGCTGGTGTTGGCGGGATCCATGTCCTGGTGGGTGCGGGGGTCGCCCTCTTCAAAGTTCAGGATGAAGAGAAGCATCTTTCGGAAGCGTCGCTTGTCAAACATGCCCATGAGGTCTGAAACGCCAGAGGAGACACATCCAGTCAGCATCAGTCGTCAGGTACCCTTGGTGTTTGCTGTACGGTGTTGATGAACGAATGCAACATGGCTTCCTCAGTGGGGACTGAGAGTCACCTGAAGTAGCAGCCTCAGCTTCGGTGGAAGGGACTTTGTAGACTTTTCCTGCTTTGTACACGTAGCTTCCCTCTACCACCTTGAAGTCGAGATATCGAGTCACTTCTGTGAACATCAACATTTTGACCAGCTCGCCTGAAACAAGGATCACAATCTTACCCCACATCAATTCATTTATGTTCACTTTTTAAAAGATAATGACCATTACAATGAGCGGTACATGTGGAGCTCACAGCACACTGAATAGGCTGTATTCACCATTGGCAAGAAAAAACTTGGGGATGAGATCAACATTCCAGTCTCTCCCACATCCTATTGGTTTCACTGGACCAGGAACCTGGAATCTCTTATAGAGCTGCAAATACAGATACCGTGAATACTGTACAAAAGCACAGTGTGTATTTGGTTGTGTGTGTGCATGTGCACATGTGCATGCTTGTAAAACACAGTGTGTGTGTGTGTGTGTGTGCGTGTGAGTGAACGTGTCTCTTGCACACAGTGTGTGTGTGTGTGTGTGAGTGAATGTGTCTCTTGCACACAGTGTGTGTGTGTGTGTGAGTGAACGTGTCTCTTGCACACAGTGTGTGTGTGTGTGTGTGTGTGTGAGTGAATGTGTCTCTTGTACACAGTGTGTGTGTGTGCGTGTGTGTGTGAGTGAATGTGTCTCTTGTACACAGTGTGTGTGTGTGTGTGAATGTGTCTCTTGTACACAGTGTGTGTGTGTGTGTCTTGTACACAGTGTGTGTGTGTGTGTCTTGTACACAGTGTGTGTGTGTGTGTGTGTGTGAGTGTGTGTGTGTGTGTGTCAAACCTCTTCTAAGGGGGAAATGGAGGCGCTTTCTCCTCCATAGTAAGGGTTCCTGTCGATGTGAAGAACACTCTTTCCACTCACAGTCATCAAGCCAGAGATGATGCATTCCTGAGAGAGACGGAACAAGAACCGCAGAGAAGGAAGAGAGAGAAGTGAAGCAGTCCTTTCTGTATAATCAGAAAGCTCAAATAAAACACGAAAAATTAGTTGTCTACCTGGAGCAAGGAAAATAGAAGATGATCAACAACAATGCTAATCTCTCTTACAGCAGTCTTCACCGAGGGATAGGATCTTATCGTGTGTGTGTGTGTGGAGTTTGTAGGAGGGGGGCTTATTTCACGATTGCTGAGTTTAAATAAAATAAAAACCACGTGATTCATTCATGATTCATTCAAAGCTATGATGTTAATGACATCTCTGGCTCACTATTTATCCTCAATCACTTATACTGAAACACAAACATGTAATTCATTTAGCAGATATTAAAATGATACACTGTTTGAATCAATGACCCATCACATATTTAATTTGATGTAATATTTTTTTTAAGCATAAATGAAGATGAATTGAAACACAGATCCTGTCATTGTTTCCGTGGCTCAACAAACTGCTTCAGGTATCCTAGGAGGGGAACTTGTAAAGCATCTGCTGGGATGAACTGCAATATGACTCGTAATCCTGCACGCTAACATGCAACACAGTAAAAGCAGGTGTGAGTTAGTCTTACCTTCAGTCCTGTGCCCAGAACTATGATATCAAACTCCTGCATGCTGACAGAGTGGTGCGAGCCTGTGTCCCTCGCCTGCTCCTGGGTATAGGACCCTCTTACATACTCTGCAGGTGTGAGTCACTGTTTCCAGTAACAGATAACCCGGTTCTCCCCTTCGATAATCCTCTCAAACATAAGGGATCAGACAACCTGTGTGTGTGTGTGTGTTGATGTGGGCAGTGGCAGGACCTAGAACCTACAGTCTGCAAGGCATTCAGGTTTCAGTGTCACCAAGTACCGCGATTGGAAGACATTTTCCGCAGGGTTTAATGTTTCTACAAATATGTACAATTACAGTTTAAGTACTATTGGCGTTAAAGGCAATAGGCCTACATATCCTACATTAAATATGATGACATATTATGTACATATATGAGTACTTGATGAGGACCCTACTTTACTTTACTGTACTCTATTGTACTTTGGTCTGCTCTACTTTGACATACATTACATTTAGTCATTTAGCAGACGCTCTTATCCAGAGCGACTTACAGTAAGTACAGGGACATTCCCCCCCTCCTACAGCTGAACTGTACATGCCTAGCATGTGAGAGAAACTTACAGCAGAGATTCTCACCTTGTGGGCTGCGGCCCACTAGTGGTTCGCTAGGGTAATACAAAATTAATACATTTTAAATTATTTATATATAATAAATAAGTGATTATTATAGAAGTGATGAATTAATGATTATTAAAATTCTTACTAATTTAAAAATTATATTTAGCCTTTAATTCATCATGGCCGAAACACCAATAGTTACGCTTGCCCGCGCTTGGCAAGTCGGAGGTCAAGTCGGAGGTCCAGCGTTAGAATCCCGCCAGTGAACGATACCTTGTCATGACTGTTACCTACTGTCACACATACCTGCAGTCTCTGAGTGTTTAATGTGTTAATTACTTTGTCTTTGAATTGTACCAGCTGAGTAATAGAATGCAACCGTCTAGATCGGTCGGGTTTTGGCTCCGCCTATACAAAACCTGAGCTGAATAAGGAAGAGAAACTGTTCAACGGTCTAACTCCACATTTCAGTGCGACAAAGTTTTCGCGCTTTGCACATGCTTTCAGGAACTCATTTCACATGTATACAATATACTGAGAAGCAAATCATGGAATTTTCTTTACAGGACCTTTAAAGTAGGCTATCTATAACTAAGTGATGCGGGAACAGTCGCCATACCATAACTTGACCAGCAGATGCCACTATGTAGAGGATATATCAAACACTTCGAAAAAGCGATACTTATTATGACACGGTTGTTTCAAATTGTGGCTCGTGTCTTCGTTTCCCCCATCACTACCTTTCTGTGCCGGCCGATCACTCAATGAAAAGAGGCAGTCGGTTAGAACAAACCTTTTAGCTTTAAATTTGAGCTCGGCATAAATGTGAAAGACTCAAGGGGGTGAATGTTCCACGGTGCAGAAGAAACATCTTGCAAACTGTCCGTTTTATCTACAGGAGAAAACCACCAATATCACCAAGCAGCAGTGGTCCATAATTAAGAGCCAATTTTGCATCGAGGGGAATGTATCACTGGAAAATGCGTTTACAAAGACATTTAAAGTATTAAGGGTTTATTCTCCTCGAATAAACCCTTATCATTCCTTGCCAATGAATAAATGAAGTAGCACAAAACAACGAGACTGTGTAGAATACATGCATCATTATGGCTGTTAACGCTTTTATGTCTAGAGCGCCACTCTTGAATTCAGACCAGTCGGTTTGTCAAGCAGCGTGGGGGCACGCCCACCACAAGCACATTAACGCGACACTGCTGTGGGTGATCATGAGGACCAATGAAAGACGGGACAGAAAGAAAGACACCGCACGCTCTCGGGGGCCTTAAACTTGCGCCACTAACTTAACTGTCTTTGGGCATCAGCGTCTTAGGTGACCGGGCGTCTTCTCTCTCACCCAAAACAAGACAACCAAAAATGGCCAAGCGTAAAAACAAAAATGGAATTAAGCAACAGGAAGATGCCGCTTTCTTGCTTGAGTCGCCTGTGCCACAATCGCGGGGGATAGGCGAATATATGCTCCCTGGCTTGTTGTTCCTAATCTTAGTCATTGGAGGATTCACCGTTGGCTGTTTCAGTCTTCATCAACAATCCACCATCGACCAGCTAACAGAATCTTTCACAGCAATGCAGATGAGGATCAGTACGTTCCATCAGGTGGTGATGGGGATGAATGACGCACAGGTAACGTTCTCACGCGCAGTTTGTTGGAATGTTGAGTGTCCTCGTTCTATGTTCTGGTTAGCGGATATTTCAGACTGGTTCTGGACTGGAAAGTAATTGTGATTCAGACTGGCTGTAGTGATCTGAAGGCCCAGCTTACACAGCAGTTAGGACACATGGAAAGAGCCATTGGCACTAGTCTAAACTATTTATAGGACACAAGTGTGTGAGTTGATCACGTTTCCTAAGCACATGTTGAAATGAGTAGCAATGACATTTCACAAAGGGTACTCCAAAAATACGGACTGGACACACTGCCTGTCATCAGCAGACACATGCAGCATGTTCACAATACAAGGATTTAAAATATTTAATGTAGATGACAGTCTTTATGACAAACACCATCAGACCATCATTCACTTTCTATGAAAAAAAAAAAAAAAAAAAAAAGCAAATTTCTTTCAAACTAAAACTTCTTTCAAACTAAAACTTTCCAAAAAAAACTCAGAGCATGGTTTGGTTTTTCTGAAAACATGTACATGTATGTGCGGCTGCCGTGGCTAGATGCTTGTTGTGTGTGTGCTCCAGGGGAGCCCAGGGGAGGGGGTGGAGGAGAGGATACTGGCCCTGGAAGAGGCTCAGAAACGGGCTCAGAGGAGTGCGGAAGACGCCCTGGAGACCACAGAGCTGCTGAAGGACTCCGACCTCTCCTCACAGGCAAGAGAGCTTCCATTTGGTTTGAACATTCAACACAGATCGCTGGACCCTGTAGGCTGAGGTCCTCAAATCCGGCCTGGGCCCCTTGCCGTATGTCTCTCTCTTTCTCTTTCTCTGTCTCTGTCTCTCTCTTTCTCTGTCTCTCTCTTTCTCTGTCTCTCTCTCTGTCTCTCTCTTTCTCTGTCTCTGTCTCTTTCTCTCTCTCTCTCTCTCTCTCTCTCTCTCTCTCTCTCTCTCTCTCTCTCTCTCTCTGTCTGTCTCCCTCTCTCTCTCCCAGCTGTTCCTGTCATACTTCACTTACTTAACTGTCCTATAAAGCATGAAAAATGCCCAAAAATATATCTTTAATTAGTGATGGGGATGTGTCCTTATAAAAACAGTTTCAGTCATGACCATCTATACTCCCCCTCCCTTCTTCCCTCGTTGGCAGAAGCGCCCACATTTCCACACCCTGCTTTGCCCCCCTTAGTGGTTCAGTTTAACAGCAGTAATCAGCACCTCTGCAGCACAGCCCTGCCCCTGAACACCTCATCTCTCCTGGCAGGTGTGGGCTCTCCACGCCGACATGGACAACGAGTTCTCCCAGCTGCAGCAGACCACCGTCTCCGCGGCAACCCTGCAGTCCGCCATCAAGAACAAGAGCGAGGAGTTTGAGGCGGTGAAAGGGACGGTGGCGGCCATGTTGAGCTCCAGCTCTGCGGTGGCGCTCAGCGTGACGGGCCTGGGCGGCAGGGTGGAGGGGGTGGGCTCTGAGGTGGAGGCCCAGGGGGCGCTGGTGCACAGCCTGGTCTCCAGGATGGACGAGCAGGTCAGAGAGCTGGGGGAGCTCAGTGTGTCTCTGGGTCTGCACAAGGCGGCGCTGGAGGCTAACAGCCTGCAGGTTGGTGAGATCAGGTAGGTTCAGGGTGAAGGACTGGGGGGAGCTGCTGTGTGGTTTCTGTGTACGCTGATTAAGCTTACACAGACATACGGCCATACGGCCGTATGCCCTGGATGGCCGTATGGTTATATCCTGCAGTTCTCCACCTATTTTACTTTCTTTCTTTCGCCCTCTCTCCCTCCCCCTCACTCTCTTTGTTCCTCTCTCTCTCTTTCTGTCTTTCCCTCCCTCCCCTTCACTGTCTCTCCCCCCCCCCCTCTCTCAGGGAGTTGCTGGTGGCGGAGCAGGCCAGGAGGACCCAGGCTCTGGAGCAGCAGCTGCAGTCAGTGGTTCTGACCCTGGATGAGCAGCTGCAGAGCTCCCAGAACCTCCACTCCAGCCTCCGGGCCCAGCTGCAGGCTGTCCACAGCCAGGTACACACACACACACACACCATGCTCTGTCCACTGCCAGGTACACCCCCCCCCCCCCCCCCCCCAGGACACACTTTATTTATGGAAGGTCAAGCAACCATACATTATTAATGTTTCACTAATATTGAAGAGGAACATTGTTAATAGATGACTGTGGGGGTCCATGTTGTGTTTCAGATTACTAATGGAGGTCAAGCCAGAGCAGCACCAGGAATCCAACCTGTAGTTGAGGAAATCTTTCCAGTCTCAGAGGAGGAGGAGGGATCAGTGAGCCAGGAGGAAGAGGAGGAGGAGGAATCAGTTAGCCAGGGGGAGGAAGAGGAGGAATCAGTTAGCCAGGGAGAGGAGGAGGAGGAGGAGGAGGAATCAGTTAGCCAGGGAGAGGAGGAGGAGGAGGAGGAAGAGGAGGAGGAATCAGTTAGCCAGGGGGAGGAGGAAGAGGAGGAATCAGTTAGCCAGGGGGATGAGGAGGAGGAGGAGGAAGAGGAGGAGGAGGAGGAATCAGTTAGCCAGGGGGAGGAGGAAGAGGAATCAGTTAGCCAGGGGGAGGAGGAAGAGGAGGAATCAGTTAGCCAGGGAGAGGAGGAGGAGGAATCAGTTAGCCAGGGAGAGGAGGAGGAGGAATCAGTTAGCCAGGGGGAGGAGGAGGAGGGATCAGTGAGCCAGAGAGAGGAGGAGGAGGAGGAGGAAGAAGTCATAGAGGAGGAGGAGCCTGCTGAGCTGCAGGCAGAAACTGAAGAAGAAGAAATCCTAGAAGAAGCAGAGTCTGTGGACCAGGAAGTGGACCCGGAAGTGAACCAGGAAGTTGCAGATCAGCTGGAGACTGAACCGTCTGCAGAAGAGCTTGAGGAGGAGGCGCTGAAGGAGGAGGTGTTAGATGAGGAGCACGAGGCTACTGAGACGATTGCAGAGCAAGACGAGGAGGAGGAGGAGGAAGTGATAGAGGATGAGGACTTTATGGAGGAGGAGGAGGTGATGGAGGAGGAAGAGGACTTTGTGGAGGAAGAGGACTTTGTGGAGGACGAGGCTTCAGAGGAGGAGGTGACAGAGGAGGAGGAAGAGGAGGTGAAAGAGGAGGACATTGAACCACCAGAAGTTGTCCCAACTGAGGAAGAGGATGATTTTTCTGAGTTTGATGAGGAGTTTTCTTAGACACTCAAGCATCTGGTCGGTCTTGATCAGTCATTGTGGTGTTTGATACTTCAGTGTAATGCCAGATATAAAACAGATCACATATTCTTAAAATAGTGATGTGTTATGAACCTGTTAAAAACATGGCATCCGGGACACTACCTTCTCTGTAGTAAGACCTAAACAAACGTTTCCCAGGTAACCCAAAACCAAGGCAACTGGCATTCATTCGTTATGTCTCTCAACTTCCTCTTGTGAGTAGGTTGTTTGAAGTGGAGGGATTCTGGGATAGGAGTGGTTGGCCGGTTCATGGAGAAACTAGCTGGTCACAAAACGAAAAAAAGATTTACGACTCAGTTGTGTATTTTGTGACTAAATCATGAATGCAATCATCCGGATGAGTTGAAATTACCGTCAACATCATGCCATAGAGCTACACACTGTAGAATGTGTATGTACAACTACAGTATGATGACTGTGATTAACAAGTGCCTATATTATCTGCAGGAAAGGTGCATCTCTGATTTCAAACAGTGTTTGAGTGCGTCAGAAGGGTTTTTAATTAAACAATAAATTCCTACATTTATACTACCTCAATGACTCATCAAATTTCTTGTCCTTTGTTGAAATGTTTAGATTTTACGAACCATACACCTGGACCTACACTATAGATTCGTCCATTTCAGCAGGACTATGGGTAACAGACTTATCTATAGAATGGAGGTTGAACCTAAACATTTTAAGACAGCCTGGCTGTAATGGGACACTCGGAGAAGACAGTTGCTTCTCCCCTGATGTTATTTATGGGTTGGCTGTGCCTATGGCTCCTACAGCTGAACTGTACATGCCTAGCATGTGCGAGAAACTTACAGCAGAGATTCTCACCTTGTGGGCTGCGGCCCACTAGTGGTTCGCTAGGGTAATACAAAATTAATACATTTTAAATTATTTATATATAATAAATAAGTGATTATTATAGAAGTGATGAATTAATGATTATTAAAATTCTCACTAATTTAAAAATTATATTTAGCCTTTAATTCATCATGGCCGAAACACCAATAGTTACGCTTGCCACTTTGACGAACTGACATTTCTGCCTTAACTTGCATACGCCCACTTCAATCCACTATGCACCCATCCAGGGCCGTTGTTAGACCCTTTATACTGGGGCACGTGCCCCAGTATAAATCTGCTGTGCCCCAGTAAAATCTAAAGTTTGAGTTTGAACAATTTACTTAATTAGTCAGTGCATCCATTGATAATCCCAGAAAAAAACGCAGTAGGGCCTATTCCAACCAACGCTTGTAAAAGTGTTTAACCGAAAACACAAACCGATGCAGGCAGAATTCCATGTCAGCGCGCTCTTCTGAGCTTGCCAAATAGCCACTGCAGCACGCACACAGAAGTCCAGGTATCGGACTCGGCACACAAGTCAGAATTGAGGTATGCTAAGAAAACATTACAAAACTAAAGATCGTTTCTAAATGATAGGCCTATACTGATCATCTTATTTTGACTAAAACATGTGCGCTCGCATTAACTATTGATGTCCTGCCAAAGCTGATATCAAACTTGCTTCCCTGAACTGTTGTATAGTGGGTTAAACAAGGGGAGTTTCTATAGCCTAGTGCATTGTGTGCAACAAGCTTGAAAGAAAAAAAGGGATATGGAAAAAAGGAATAGGGGCCTGTGCCCCAGTAGAGTTTTATGTCTAACAATGCCTCTGCACCCATCACTTCCGCATATTGCATAAGTCAAGTCAACAACTTCCGGTAGCTAGCAGTTACTTTAGTATTCAAATACAAAATTACGTTTTTTTTACGAGGAGTTTGGGTTGTGTGCTTGCTGTGGCGCTGATGGACAATTTGTCTTCTTTGATCGCTCAAAATATTTTGCCGTGAAAGCGCAAATTTATTGAACAATGTGTTGGGCGGCCGCAAACATATATGAGCTATGCAAGTGGGCCGCAAAGTAGGAAAAGGTCGGGAATGGCTGCCTTTGAGGACAGTGACTGTCCACGAGCTTCCTGGCCCTATTGTTGAAGCTGTAACACCTTCAACTCACCACCAGACGGCGCCCTGAGCAGTAGTATAACAATAGACGCGTGAACCAATGTTGTTTTGAACTACTATTAGACTTTTTTATTATTATCATTTAGGATATATGTTATAGCTCATAATTATTTTATGGAGGTTTTTATTGCGTAGGTCTGAATATTGAACAATTCCAAGAAAAATAAACAGGAGATAGCTGTGCAGACACAGACATAATGAGAAACACATTTTAACAAAAGTTTACCTGTGTACACTCATATAATAACAAAATTACAGTCGTCCACTCCAAGATAGCCATACTTTAATACCTCTAAATAAGAAGCAAAACTTATATCCTGTCATTTTCATAATAACTTGTGACAGAGTGCAGTGTTTTGGCACAGCAGCGCCATCTACTGGCTTCCGGCTGCACGACATCCCAAATACTCGACGGAAAATCTGTTCCTCATTACGTTTCATTGGACCTCCTACCCAGCACCTGTTGTCAGCGGAATGGTAATAATCGGATGTTGTTCAGAAGTCCAGGTATGAAACAATACAATTACACAATTGTATGTCTTCTGTAAAAAAACTAAAAGTGATTGAACATTTCTTAATCAGCGTGAGATCACAGCTATGAACAGCCAAAGGGTGTGTGAGTCTGTGTGTTGGTGTGTTAGTATGCGTGTGAGAAAATATGTATGTGTGTGTGGGGTGGTTCTGTTGTTTGATGTTGATGTTTTCCTTTTTTGTCAAATGACTACAATCCACTGAAGAGCTCTCTCTTTCTCCCCTCTCTGCCTCTCTCTCTCTCTTTCATGTAAAACACTGCTTGTCAAATCCTTGTGTCCACACTCCATAGCCACACCCTCCCTGCCTCCTCCAGAGCCGTCATCTGTAAATCTCACTGGAGCTGCTCTCTCTCTCTCCTCTCTCTCTCCTCTCTCTCCTCTCTCTCTCCTCCCCTCTTCCCCACAGCAAGCCATGTCTGTCCAGCTCCTGAGTGTCGTTCCTCTCTCTCCCAGACTCTCCCTCGTCTGAAGACTGTGGACCCTCACGCACGGACGTACGCTGGGCTGTACAGGAGCACCTTGGGTCACCAAGCTGCAGCTGCACCTACCTTCTCAGGGGTTCTCTATCTGTGGAATAATGTTCTACTGAAGTCAGGGGTTCTATATCTGTGGAACAACATTCTACTCAACTCAAAAGTCTGTTCCCCCGCAGCAACATTTTCTATCTTTGGAACAACATTCTACTGAACTCAGGGTTCTCTATCTGTGGAACAACGTTCTAAGTACTAAACTGAAGTCATGGGCTTCATTTGAAACATATTGATCCATCTTTTGACTACAGTTGGACTACGATTGAAACACACTGTGGATCACAACTGGACTACAGCTGGAAGTCACTGAGCCAAGCATTGAAGCACAGTGAGGTCTCGTGGTGAGAGAGGATGTCGTCTCAGTTCTCCCGCAGCAAGGAGCAGCCAGGAGGCAGGAGGGTTCTCCCGGATCCCCTGTCCACCGCGGCCCCCGCCCCCGCCAGCAGGACCCTCAGAGTAAGCTCATCTCTCTGCTCTGCACTGTTACAGGAAATACCGCTGCCCACATGTAAACATGGCTGTGTGCTTTGAGGTTAATGTGATTCAAGGCAGTTGTTGATTTTCTCAATGCTGTGAGTTGTTCTTCTGAGTTGTTCTTCTGAGTTTGGTTGTTATGGAGACAGTGTGGCGTGGTACGATGTTCATCATTTTGCTTTATTGATGTTTTCTGAGGGAGCATCTACTACAGGATTTATGGCTCAGGCAGTTTCTTTCCCAGGATTGGTCCAATAAGTCAAGGATAACTTTGTTTCCATGACATCACCATCTCTACAATTCCAAATCAGGAAGCATTTGAGCAGGCATGTATATTTGGATCTTTGGATCTGTAAAACAAACAGTGAAATACAATACAGCCCAACGGAAAAAAAATCTAATCTAATCTAATCAGTCCCTTATGGTCTATGTACATCACACACAATAACATGAAGATCTCTCTGCTGGGAATAATCGAATTGAATGACTTAAGGAGACTACAGGCAAGCTGGAGACAACAGGCTGAGCTGATAACAAGTCCAGTGTAAGGTCTCCCAGAGCTCCCCAGGGGAGACCGCATGTTGGTGAGCCCAGACTGGTGCACGTAACTGGGCCGCAAGCCAGACACAACACGACAGGAAGGTGGAGAAGGAACGCTGTAATGAGCGGGTCATCTCAACTGTTTACTCAAGGGGGGAGAGGGGGGGTCCACGTGACCAGGGGCCTTATAAAATGAGAGAGAGGGACTGAAAGAGAGAGGAGGGAGGGAGAGAAAGAGATAACTATAACGAGAAAGGGAGAGAGATAATGAGACTGAGGCAGACAACGAGAACAAGAAAGGGCGAGAGATAATGAGAGAGAATTAAAATGGGAAAATTAGCGAAGAAAGGGAGTGATTCGAAGAGATTAAAATGAGAGAGCGATATTTACAGAGAATGAGACACAGAGGCAGATAGGCAGAGAGAGTGATGAAAAGAGAGAGAGAGCAGGATAGAAAGAGAAGTGTGGTGTGTTGAGAGACCAGAGACAGTGTTTATAGACAGTGTTGGCCGCTCGTTGGCTCCGGCTGGTCTTCAGGGAGAATCTCAGATCTTCCACTGGGGAAGGAAAAGCAGCTCAGGAGACAGGAAGTCCACCCAGAGTCACAGTCGACCCTTCTAAACAGATCCCAGTCTCTCTCTCTCCTACTCTCTCTCTGACTCTCTGTCTCTCTCTCTGTCTCTCCCTCTCTCTCTCTGACTGTCTCTCTCTCTCTGTGTATGCAGTAAATTATCTAAACCAGAGCTACAGGAAGTCCACTCACAGACCAGGGATTATTAATGAGAGCTTGGCTATGAGGACCCAAACACACAGAACCTTCTGGCTGAGACAGCCAGGGAGACGGGTGAGAGAGTAGGGTTGTGGGGTTGGGAATGACAGCAGGGACTCAGGAGGATAGTGGGTGAGATGGGGTTTAATGAGGGTGAGTCAGTGGTTGAGGGGCAGAGCAGAGCAGTGTTTGGGGGGCTGGTGGCCCAGTTCTGGGGGTGTGGAAGGGAAGATGGAGTCAGGTGGCTGAGCGGTTAGGGAATCGGTCTAGTAATCAGAAGGTTGCCGGTTCGATTCCCCGCCAGGCATATGACGTTGTGTCCTTGGGCGAGGCACTTCACCCTACTTGCCTCGGGGGAATGTCCCTGTACTTACTGTAAGTCGCTCTGGATAAGAGCGTCTGCTTAAATGACTAAATGTAAATGTAAGATCCCAGAATGCACTGAGGCGTCTGTCTCCAGAGCTACAGCTGCTGGACTCATCCAATAGCCATCCACCTGTACGACAGCTCTGCACTCACCATGTTTACTAAACTCAGAGGACATTTAAGGGTTACGATAAACATGTTCTACATTGTTTCTTTTCTGTTATGGTGAGGAAGCAGCACACGTCTCTAGATTCAATAACCCGGCGACCTCTCTACCACTCTAACCAATCCCACTTCAGGGTTTTAAACGCAGCATTAACAAATCCTCTCACACACTCCAGCAGGAGGAGAAGCAGTGAGGCCCTGCAGCCGCGACCAAAGTTGTTACCTTTTTTGGATGTGTTTAGTTATCTCTCTCTGTGGGCTTTGGTTTATTCTTAGGACTATTTCCCTGGTCCCTCCTCAGTTTGGCGAGATGCTGGGATCTGATCCTGCAGTGCTGGTGTGGGGGAGGCTGACAGAGCCCTGGGGATATTAAACACACTTGTCTTTGTGTAGAAGCGCCACAAAATGTGACCTCTTGTGCCCTGGTCCAGCTGTTGACCAGATTTGTGACTGTCTTTTGTTTATACCTGGGAAGATAAAATAAGTCACCTGAAATGGTTTGGTTGGTTGGTGTGTGAGACGTTTTCAACCATGTGACAGGGAGGTCACATATTCTGACGACAGCGATCACAATGATGCCAGACACACATTGCAAAGCCTCAAGTCTTTATAAACACAAGTCTTCACTCCCCTGCTGGGCCGATGACAGCGAAAGCCGTGTTCGAACAAAGAGGGGGATGGGAGAGGTGGGGCGTTTTAGACTGCAGAACGCGAGGTCCCTGGGTTCAAATGCCTTCGTTTGAGTTTGGAGATTTGGATAGAAAGGTGCTGCTGACTGAACGTGCTGTGTGACGTCACGTTTGAAGGACTGCCTTGTGCAAGGTGACTCTCCTCGGTCCTGGCATGAAAACGCAGGAGTGCCCGGCGGAAGAATTGTTCTCAGGTCATGACTAAGAGTTTGTCAAACAATATTAGATAGGAAGCAAACACGCCCAGGTGAGCCCACCTGTGGGTGTGGTAAACATCCTGACAGAGAGATGAATAGGAGCCAGCGTTGCTTGTGGTTTGACAAGGTTTTCATGCTGTGTCAAGACCAGACAGGCTTGAGGTACATCATAGGCCAGAGTACACAACCCAATCACAAGGGGGCCTGGTTGCCTGGAACCAATTAGGATGAGCGATTGTTTCTTTCTTTTTTTACTAAATATTTTTGTATATAGGTCTTTCAAGCTATGTTCATGTAATAAAAACATATGACTTACAAAAACTTGTTTTTAGATAACAAATTATGTCACACAGTGTTGATCTTCTTGTTTTTCATTTGACTGGCTTACATTTTTCGTAAATTGTAACGTTTGATTTCTGTTTGTTTTCAGCATGACAGAGTATCTCGGTGAGTATTACTTAACACAGTTATTGAATCACAGAATGAGATCACGATATGTTTTGTGTCCATCACTATGAATCACCGGCAGATTTCACATCTAACAGGAGTGATGCCGCACAGGTCATTTTAAATTTGTATCAGGTTTTTTTTTTCAGTCATCTGTCCCAAATAGGTTTCAATTCGAATTCTAAGCCTAAAAGAAAAAAGTCCTAATCCTATACGACCTACTATTCTTATTAACACTATAATTTAAATGAATAAAAAAAGTATTAATAGGCCTACTGAAATTCTTATTGTGCTATACGAATGTCATTGTACGGACTAACTTTGTTAACCGTATACATGACAATAAATATCTTGAATCTACTGAATTTCTGCTGCGGCCCAGGTTGAACTCCTCTGGACCTGCTGACGGGTTGAAAGACAGATCTTCCGACTCGTACGCTGAACGCAGGGAGAACCGGACTAGCCGCTCGAAGGGCAGAGCAGGCGGCAGATGGCTCCGGTAACTATAAGAAGGTAAACCGTTTACACAGCAAAAAGTGTGGAAGCAAATCAGTGACATAATGTTTTGAATTTTAAAAGGCATTGAATAGGCTACTGTGACGGTTCTGTAAAAGCCGTAGCCACGCTCCGTCTGACAAGGTATTTCGCCACTCACGGGATTCGAATGCTCGGCCTCCTGACTTGCCAAGCGCGACCACTACCAACTACGCCAAAGAAAAGCTAGCTCTTCTTTGACGCGGGTGGCCTCTTACATACCTGAGGAGTGACTTTAACGGTTCTCACTCCGTTACACTACTTAATATTTAAATGTAATTGAATTCACCTCTTTAAAATGTAAATATGTATTTCAATGTAAAAAAAAAACAGGTAAAAATCAATAATTATATTTTCCTTGGTGTCCGGGATGTTGCAATCAGAATTTAGAATTTAGATTTCGGCTAGAATGTTTGGGATTTTTTAGCAGTGGCACGCTGAAGTAAGGCAGCCCACGAGAACGCACACAATATCAGGTCCATACCGCCAAAGCTCATCCATTTCCCCTACGCTCAGCCTCTGGCCGCAGGTTAGCGAAGATGGTGTCCACATATATCGTCAGTGTTGCCAATTTAGCGACTTTGTCTAGATTTCGCAATTTTTCATTTTCTCATCTAGCGATTAGCAACAAATCTAGAGCTAGCGACTCTCCGCTACTTTTGTTGTTGAGCAGCAGCAAAATAACTTTCATTTTTTCTTAATTGGGATTGGGGGTAACAGTAGCACAAGACTAGGAATCAGCAGGAAAGTTTCCAGACATTATTTCAGAACATATAGGGTAGCCTATGTAGCTCTAGTTCACTTCTGAACTTGCCAGCTACAGTTGCCAGCTAGTAGCTAGTAGCTAGACCGGCCGAACGGTGTGTGGCCTTCGTTGTATTTCTGTGAAAGATAGGCCTAGCTAGCTCGTGACGTTTTATATACATAGTTAACCAACCAGCTATTACTAGCTAAATATTAGAATTTTACTTTTTATACCAGGCTGTGATCTTGTCAGGACGTTATCTACACCGATGTTGGCAACAATCTGAATTTAATTGAACTCTCTTTGCTTGCCGCCAATAGCCACCAGTGTTAAGTAAAAATCGGCCGGCGGTTGCCGCTTTTGGTGTATTCCGTAAAGCAGACCTGATCTTGGGGAAGTAGGCATAACTGGCTCCGGTAGTTGTAAGAAGGTAGACCCATAGATGGACTGTGCTTTGAGGTGAGTCAGTTTGGTGAGAATGGTGTGGTTGACAACAGTTTTGTTTTTTGGTTGCTATGCAGATGTATGAGGAGGCCTTGCTGACCAATGAGAGGCTGAAGACTCGCCTGGAGGGAAGTAAACAGGAACTAGTCATGATGCAGACCCAGCTGGAACGAGCCAATCAGGTGCTCATCCCTCATTACTATCAACTTGTATCCATCCACACTCACATTATATAGTCCCCTACTTTGTTAAACCAAGACCAAAACATTTGATCTAATAATCCTTGGTCTTACAATTTAGGGGTGTGGATGTCATAAAAATGTATTCTTTTTTGAGTCTTTTCACAAACTAAACTATGAACAATTTTCAGAAACATGTTTTAGTTTTTATGTTTTTGTTGTAGTTGTCGTCCCCGGTGTAACTGTGTGTTTCCACCCCAGAGGAAAGGGAGAGGAGTGGAGTCCTGTAGGTCAAACATCCAACTTGAGACAGAAAAGAAGGTCAGATACCCACTTCATAATTAGTTCATGTTTTCATGTCAATGTTGTATCAGTTGTATGATCCTGAATCATATTCAACATCTGTTCTCTCTACAGGAAAGACGTGCTTTGGAGAGAAAGATTTCCGATATGGAGGAAGAGATAAAGGTAAGAGTTACTTAATAAAACCCTGGTGGGTAAATAATTCTTCTGGTAAGTGATTCTTTGACTAGCTTTAGAATGTACATTTCTCCCTGAGCCGAGGAGAGGTGAGACAGCCCTGGGCCAAATTGTCCACTTCTTCTATGGTAGTATAGTTAGTCACATACTGTGGGTCTTGGTACCACTGTGTCAGTCTCAAGTGGGACGAGATTGTTCGTTGTGTTCCAACTGACATCATTTGTCACCATTACGCTCCATTAGACCGAGCGATGTGTGTGGAACTTTTGACATGTCGTTTGGGAAAGCCTCTGGTATCCAAGCCTCACAAGCGCCTGCAGTGTTCTAACCCTGCAGGACTCCGACAACAACAACCTCTTGTTTGGTTGGAAACGAGATTTCTGAATACACACACAAAGCACTGGTCTGCCAGTGGACAGTGATAAATGTGCTTTGGTGATAAGACGTGTACGTCATTGTGGTTTCTGTTGTGAATCACGCTGTTGGCTACAGATATACAATGTGAAATATCTGTATCAGAATGGCTATTGATTGTAATATGATCTGAATTATTTTACACTACATTGGTGATTGGGTAAAGCGTGATGGAGAAAAGGTGGCGGGGCTCCCAGCATGGTGGTTTGAACTGTAGGAAACAATTAAGTTATGAAATGACTTTCTGGGCCATTCATGGTAATTAAACAACAGTAGTATTAGTGCCAAAGACCACTACATCTTTAAGCACATTTATAAAACTAGTGGTATGCTATTGATCTGCTGGGAAACTGAACAAAATGTGTAGCTTTGGATTTAAAGCCACCTGAAGGGTTAATTAACCTCCTACTGTATTTGTGTGTTATCTAACATGCTCCGTAGGTACAGACAGACCTATATCTGTGTTATTTTACATGCTCCGTAGGTACAGACAGACCTATATCTGTGTTATTTTACATGCTCCGTAGGTACAGACAGACCTATATCTGTGTTATTTTACATGCTCCGTAGGTACAGACGGACCTAAAGATGGAGAATCAGAGACTGAAAGATGAGAACGGAGCGTTGATCAGAGTCATCAGCAAATTGTCCAAGTGAGAGGAGGAGGAGGAGGAGGAGGAAGTAAATTAAGCAAAAGTGGAATTACAAATCCAAGAGGAGGAGGAAAAGGAGGGGTGTTTTACCTTATCTACCACCACAGTACAACACCACCACACTCACTGCAGCCTCTAGTAGCAGGTTCACTCACATCCCTCTCCACCCTCCTGGTCTCTCCACCCTCTGGTCTCTCCACCCTCCTGGGCTCTCCACCCTCTGGTCTCTCCACCCTCTGGGCTCTCCACCCTCTGGTCTCCACCCTCCTGGGCTCTCCACCCTCCTGGTCTCTCCACCCTCCCGGGCTCTCCACCCTCCTGGTCTCTCCACCCTCCTGGGCTCTCCACCCTCTGGGCTCTCCACCCTCCTGGTCTCTCCACCCTCCTGGTCTCTCCTCCCTCTGGGCTGTCCTCCCTCTGGGCTGCCCTCCCTCTGGGCTGTCCACTGGGTCAGTACACGTCATGCTCTGGACCCTGATGAGTGTCTTGTTCCTACACAGTTCTGATTAGTGAAACTCTCACTGAAAAGGGTCACTTTTCAAAACGTAAGACTGAGACTGAGGGACCTTCGGTGTAACCTTTTTTCTTATTCACCCTTTTCACTCCTCACAATACTTGCTTACTTATGAACTTCAACTTGACGACAACAAAGATTTTGCTGGTTCTACAGTGCACAGAAAATAGCTCTCGCATGTTAGTAGCATGTTTTTTTTTGTAATTATGAAGTGATATGCATGATAACATCAGAGCACTCAAGGATTTCAATTTCTGAGAAGCTTAAATGTATACGTTGTGGTTAATCAAGTCACTGGAATTTGTACTGAATTATAAATATATTTATTTTGGCTTTTGTAGTGAACATTCATTTGGTCCTTCAACAATCTTAAAAAATGTTACATGTACTTTTCTTCTCCATGCTATTTAGATGTGCGATCGTGCCATGTGTAATTAATGAACCGCTATTGACTGTTTTACGGTGTCCTCTACTGGCCACATGTGGTAAAGCACCTTGAGGAACCATTAAATCATACCATACTTGGCAACAAATCACGCTGAAGCAAAACTACAGAAAAGGGGTTTTTATTTCCTCTTATTAGTCGATAACATAGATATGTCTGAACGAAGACATCCCATAATCTGGTTCCCTTGAGGTTTTTTGTACACCACTGACCGATACATGGATACAAGAGCTGGGAGGAGCCGCATCAGTTTAACTGGACAACAGGTCCCTAGGTCACTAAATCATGCAGTTCACAAAAGGTACAACTACGAACACACACACACATCTACAACGAGACAAAAACAAGAATCGAGTTCAAGCATATCTCTTGTCCACGTTGTTAGGTGGGGAGAGGGGTGGGGGTGGGGGTGGGTTTGGGTTTGGTGGGTGATGGAGGACAAGGGGCATTGAGGTGCTGGGGGAGGGCAGTTCTTTGGACGTTGTGTTTGGTGGCCATGGCGGTGCAAAGTGATCTGAATGGAGAGGAACCATTTCGTAAAGTAAGCAGCAAGGTCGGCAGTATTGCGTTGCGAATTTAACTCTGTTAATGTCCGCCCCGTGTTCAGAGCATTAGGAAGACGGAGATTTTGTTGCCTGCGTCGCCGTTTTAACGCGACAAACCCATTCAGTTTCTCTACAGCCCACGAAGGGAACGTTTAACACAGGTTCGGTTGGTCCTATGGCGAACACAGTGAGCCGCTCGGACAGCACAACACAGTATTATGGTTGCTGTCAAGCAACTTATGAAACACTCATAAAACAACCATAATAGCAGACACACTCAGCAGTTTGATGTGAACATAATAAAATCTTATTTATTCATCTTCACAATCCAGTCAGTGAGAGGAAGATACGGTGATGAGTCCAGACTGGTTGAAGGTTGGCATGACAATGAATCTGTATCCGACAGCTATAGTCATAACTGGTTAAACAATCGATTGATTAAAACAATTATACTGACCCCTATTTTTGCTTTTTAAGGGCAGCAAAGCAAATTCACTCGATGAATGTATGCAAGATGACTGATCACAAAAAGCCAAGCCTTTTAAAAATATTTCACTTATTAAAAGAGGGCACTTTGTTTACCCTACATGATGAACCATAAAGAAATGACCTTGCATATGTATTACCGAGCAATGTTTGAATCAGTTAATTGGGTAAAACATTATAACAGCATTTATCTATATTCAGCTTAGTATTTAAAACAACTTCAATAAAACAACTAATATCAATTTACATGTAACATTTTTACAACCAATTATTTACAAAGTCATAAGATCTGACTTCACCACAAGGATTAATTATAACATAGATAATAGATAATATAGATCTATAAATCTAAAATAAACATGATCATTATAATGACAGAAATTATCATCTGTTCTGGGTCTAAGGAAGTGTGTTCGTTTAGCAGATGATTCGACATACAGGGTGAGTCTGTTTGAAGCTGGGACCTCTTGATCTGTAGTCAAATGCTCTAACCACTAAGCTTTACCCATACCCCTAATGCAAAATATGTACTTGGCTGAACTTCTTGTGACAAACCCTAAACTCAAACATGGCAGCCATCCTGGAGTGAGGAATGAACATCAAGGTGTCAACAACTTCTGAATGGATTCAAAACAAATTGGGCTACAAGTCGTTTAGTCTTCTCTGCAGTTACAGTATCCACTTTGTATACTGTACATCTGTTAACTAAGACTAGGCAGGTAGGCTAGCGCCAGCCTCTGTAAATACTACGAGACCAACACAGATCAACACATCTCTGGCAGGGTAAAGCAAGGCAACACTTATGGTATTATTATCATTATTGTTATTAATATAGTTTTATTTGAAAAACAAAGGAGCTAATAAATGACTTCTTTTGGAATTATATACCAGCCAAAGAAGTCCACAGACATATCACTGAACAATTGCAAACAAGTAAATGTTGATAACTGCATGACTTATAGCCCAGGAATGTTGTGATATATTTAGGGAGTCAACAAACTAGACTTGACATCACAGAGGAAAGATGAATGATGTAAAACAAGCATGCGGCTTCGTGATCTCTATTTTCCACAGTAAAAAGTAAACACTCGAACAGCAGGCGGGAAAAAGAGCCTGTCAAATCAACACTGTCAAATCAACACTGTCAAATCAACACCGACTTATTCAAACATACTATCAGTCCTGTATCCAGTCAAGGGAAAATACATCAACTTTGAAAGTCAGTGCGTTCTTCTTTTTGTGGTTCTCTTAATTTTATTATAAAAAGGGACACAAACACACATATACACAATCGAGTTATGGTTCCTCTTGAAGCATGCGGCTATTTACATTTTAGAGATACATGCTGTGTTAACAAATTGAGCTCAATGCATACTAGGAGAAGCGACAAGGAGAGAGGTGGGGAAAACTACCAAGTCAATAAATGGAATGGTACTCCAGCTTTTACCTTGTCGAGCATGGAGGTGTGAAGTCTAGTATGAAGTAGTTTAGTCTAGCTGGAAGTAGCAGTCTAGTATAACATATTGTGGTCTAGTATTAAGTATTTCAGTCTAGTATAATGTACTGTAGTCTAGTATGAAGTAGCATAGTCTAGTATTAAGTATTTCAGTCTAGTATAATGTACTGTAGTCTAGTATGAAGTAGCATAGTCTAGTATGAAGTATTTCAGTCTAGTATAATGTGGTGTAGTCTAGTATGAAGTAGTGGACATTGAATCACCCTTCCTACCCTGTGTTGTCCCCCACCTATATATCACTGCCCATCTTGTGGGCATGCAGGACTTCCTTGTGGGACTCCTTTCAGATGACAGTTGCTGCGACAGTGGCCACAGCACTTTCCTCTGATCACTGACAGCGCTGGTGCCAGCAGTTAAACCCAGGTCCTTGTCACACCAAGCTAACGTCTGTGGATGAAGAGGAAGTCTTTCTGTTTCAGGACTTTGGCATCAGGAATGCTCAGCATGTGTCACAACACGTGAGGAAGATTTCCTTCCCCAAAAACATACAAAGCATATTAAGAGTGTGTCATCATGCCGTTGGTTTTCATGTCCCATTAATCAAATCTTGTATTTGTTGATGTCACTGTATGTTTGGCGACAGACATGGAGAATAGATTCTTGACCAGAGGGGCTTGTATATCCACGAACACTACGACCAAGTCAACAAACTGATTTTTGTTTTAGTAGAGCCTCAGTTATCAAATATAGCATATTGCTTTGCAAGTATTCGTAAAATATTTTTTCTTCTATGTTCTTTAATAGAAATTCCCAACATTTAGTTTTGAATGAGGGATGACAAAAACATCTAATCAAAAGTGTATATATGTGCGATCCGTGACAATATGTATGTTTTTTTCCGTCTGTAGTTAAGTGATTGAATCTATTCATTGGACAAAACAAAACATATTTTGGGATGACACCATTTTTTCAAGCTGAAGAAGTACAGATCTCTTCATCACAGAAGCACATAGTTACACCCCTCATTCACCCCTCATGCACCCCTCATTCACCCCTCATTCACTCCTCATGCACCCCTCATTCACCCCTCATTCACCCCTCATTCACCCTCATTCACCCCTCATTCATCTTAACCGTGGAGAAGTGCTCTGTTTTACATCCAAGTGGTCAAACAGAGCACAAGACAAAGTGTAAATGGGACATTCTCAGATTCCCTGACTGGTTCTAAGGAGAATGAACTGCTTCACTTATGAGATTTGACTGTTTCAACAGACATTTTAAATCCTTCAGTTTGAGATTGATCAGGTGTAGTGTATTGGACAGGTGACCAGTCCGATACACTAGCCCAGACTGGACACCAGACTAGACCGAGGGGTCTATGGTTAACGAAAGTGTTTAACCAGACAAGGCACCCATCTCACTCCTCTGAGGGTTAAAATCAGTCTCAAAGCACTGTAACCTGTGTCTGTAACCATGGAGATGGACCGACCACTTCCATTGTTACAGATGACATAACTGTCGAATTATGAAAAAGAGGATAGTAAAAAAAAAAAAAAAAGAAAGAAAAAAAGTGAAGTAAATGGACAGAGCAATCATCGAACACAAATAGACACACCTATCTTGTGTGATAGTCTGTTGTCATTGGCTGGTTTACATCCTATGTCTCTTCGCCTTATTTGTAAAGAGGCCAACAATTACATTTGGGTCAAATGAAAACAATCATTTTGTGAATTTCTTTTAAAAGCACATTCCCCCAAAAACGAACAAAAAAATACATGT
>CM042868.1:1266962-1339462 GCA_023658055.1 Thaleichthys pacificus | reverse complement strand
TCTTCTTCGATGAGTCAGCATTTCCCTCCCTTGCCTGTCTTATGTCACAGTCTGCTACTGTAGTATCCCGACACAGCCCGCTACCCCCAACCCCCCTGCACCATTCTGGTGAACTTGCCTTTTGACATTTTCGTTAATTTTTTTATTTTTTACATTTGTTCAACGACACAGCAGTTTTAGCTAAGCTCACATGAGGCTCAGCCTTGACTGAAAGTGACAAGCTCTGTAGTCAGGGGGACGTTTTAGCGTTTAGTGTTTGAAAGCAACTGCAGATGAGAGGACGAGATATGATGCTTCTTCATCTGAAAACACACAGGACTTGGAGCGAGGCAGTCCTCTTTGCAAGCAGTTCCATCATTGCAAATCATTTCAATGTTATAATTGAACAAGCATTTATTTTAACTACCAAAAAACTACACATTTCTAGACGTTTGACATTATGAGTCAAATCCTTCTATATTTGCTAAGAAAAACAAACGTTTTGACTTGCGACTCTTAACAGCCCTCCCCACGTACCTTGCCATCGGTGAAGTCGTAATCAAGAGAATACTGCAGTTTCCCCAGCTTCTCCTCCTCCTTCTCCTCCTCCTCCTTCTCCTCCTCCGTCAGTCCTGTCTCTCCCTCGTCATCATCATCGTCCTGGTGTTTCTGTGCCAGCAGGGTCACATGACAGAGCAAGGTCAGAGGTCGGGGGTCAGAGGGGAAACAGGAAGTGCTGGGAGCACAGCATACCACAGACACCTTCTGGGAGACGATGAGGAGCTTCAGACCTGCGTCACGTGACTCACGTCATGTGACTACAGCTCATCTGCTTCTCCCCTGCTAAGGCCAGGTCCCACCGCCCCAACAAACAACAACAAACAACAACAACAAACACCAAACATTCTACTGTTTGACTGTAGGGTTTGGAATGTTTGGAAAGATAACTGTCGTTTTCACACTTCCCCAACCAATGCCGACGGGCGTATCACACCAAACCAACACAACCCCACCACTGGTGGCTGGTGGTGTTTGTTTGGGCAGTGTGAACTGTCCTCCGCAGAACCGTGACCGCGCCGTCCTAGCTAGGCGTGCGCTGGGCAGCGCTAACAGCTGCCATGTCTGTCCACTGACTGCATGGCAGGAAGGGGTTAGGTATAACTCAGGAGGTCAAGAGTTCGAATCCCCCTTCCCACCCTCCCCAACTTTGCGCAGCGCTTTGGATAGAAGCGTCTGCTGAATGAGCAGCCTGCTGTAGTGAGGACCTGGAGGTGTGTCTTGCTGAGACATGCCTGGGGCTGCTGAATGAGCAGCCTGCTGTAGTGAGGACCTGGAGGTGTGTCTTGCTGAGACATGCCTGGGGCTGCTGAATGAGCAGCCTGCTGTAGTGAGGACCTGGAGGTCTTGTTGAGACATGCCTGGGGCTGCTGTTCAGGGCTCCCTGCTGTAGTGAGGCTAGTGCTGCCTTTTGAGAGAACATCAAGGACTACAGGAGGGATGAATACTCTGAATGTCTGCTCCTCTGACAGAAGTGTGTTCTTGAAAACAGCTCCATGCTCAACGAGACAGCCAGCTATTTGTTTTTCCTGGATGTGTCTGTGTAGATTGTAGATTTCCTGCTACTGTGTGATGGCTTCACTCAGACAACAGTGACTCTGTCTTTGTTGTTAAAGCTGAAGTGACCTCAGTCTGATCATACTTCAGGCCAGGAGAGATTCATGCGTCTTTGTCAATGTCATATGTGGTGCAAATCAAAATGTACAGTTTAAAAAGTCATTGTTCATGCAGTTATCATTGTCATTGCCATAGCCCAACCATGCCCTTTCCAGCACATGCAGAGATTAAAAGTGTTAATCGTGACTTGCATCTTATTCCTTTAATCCAATACGTTGCATATTGGTGCGTTTGACATTGTCTCGGGTGCAACAATGTGCCACATCGTTAAGAGTTCCTCTCTGGTCTTCATGGATGACGTCAGAGCTATCCATTGTTTCATTCTCAAGCTGCCATGACAACGTAAACGATGAACGAATCAACCAAAACAAGGAAGCTGGGACCATAGACATATATACATGTCTATGGCTGGGACTACATAATTCCATGAAAGCCCCCCCACATCCCTCTCCCCCCCCCCCCCCCCCGGGGCGTGCGAGCTGTCCACCTACCGTAGAGCAGAGGTCCGTCACACACAAGAGAACAACACAAGGAGGAGGAGGAGGAAGAGGAGGAAAGCAGAGAGAGGAAGAGGTTTCAACACACAACACACCAGGAACCAACACGTTACTAGGGTGAGTCATCGTCCAAAACAACAACTCGACAGCGTGATGAGAAATGACACACTGCCTGGGTCGTTTGTCACATCATAGAGACCGCTAATTAATTTTAATTAACAGTTAATTGGTTTTAATTAATATTGGCAAGGTCCACTCTGCCTCCATGAGATATGATATTAACAGATACTTTCCATATGGAATTAAAAAGAATATGTTCTTGCTCCATATCTCCATAATCACGTCTTTTATCTTTGACCTGCATCTCACTCATCACCTCAGATCATTGCTACCACTTGACCTGGGAAGAGCTTCTCCAGCTGTGCCCTTTAACCCCCAGTGACCCCTAAAACCAATCCTTCTCTACAGAGTAACTCAGAACACTGTGTGTCATTTGTCATCGCAAGTCATACTGAGGTACATCATCACACATTTTAAACACCAACAACAACAAGGATGACACTGAGAAGACAGCTCTCCTTATGTGTTCCAAACTCTGGGCTGAGAACAGCTGATGAAAGATCATTTTATGTTTATTACACAGATTGGTAAATCTGTAGAAACTGCATCTCAACATTTACCGCACCTCCTTTTTAACAACCTGATTACAGTAAAGAAGAGCTGCTCTGAGACCAGCTGGTCTCCTACTTCCTGTCTCTGAGAGCAGCTGGTCTCCTACTTCCTGTTTCTGAGAGCAGCTGGTCTCCTACTTCCTGTTTCTGAGAGCAGCCGGTCTCCTACTTCCTGTTTCTGAGAGCAGCTGGTCTCCTACTTCCTGTCTCTGAGAGCAGCTGTCTCCTACTTCCTGTCTCTGAGAGCAGCTGGTCTCCTACTTCCTGTCTCTGAGAGCAGCTGGTCTCCTACTTCCTATCTCTGAGAGCAGCTGGTCTCCTACTTCCTGTCTCTGAGAGCAGCTGGTCTCCTACCTCGTCTCCCTTCATGTTCTTCATGTTAAAGCCTCCTTTGTCCTTCTTGCCCTTCTTCTTCTTCTTCTTGCAGCAGCACTTCTTGATGATGCAGAAGCAGCAGGTCAGCAGCAGCAGGGCCGCCACCACCGCGATGGCAATGATCGCCCAGGGAGGCACTGCCGGCCACACACACACACACCATGGAAGCACACACACACACACACACACCATGTAAGCACACACACACACACCATGGAAGCACACACACACACACCATGGAAGCACACACACACACACCATGGAAGCACACACACACACACCATGGAAGCACACACACACACCATGGAAGCACACACACACACACCTTAGAACATCACCCAGAACTTCAAAACACAGTCAGTCTCCGGAAGCTCACATCATGCACCCCCGACCCCAGCCAATCAGCTTACGAGGGATCTTGTCGATCTCGTTGAGGAACTTGGTCTTGATCTCCTCGAACATGTCGTTCTTGTTCTCGACCTCCGTCCCATTCCCCGAGGGGGGGGCGTCGGCCACGGTGGACACCACAGCGGGCGGGGCAGCGGTCATGGTGCTGGTCCCGGTAGGCTCCGCCCTCACGATGGCCTCCGCCTTATCCTTGAAGAGGTGGTACTTCATCCTGGAGGACTAAGCCTCACACAGCGACCCTGACGGCAGGGGAGAGGGGGGGGGGGGGGGGGGGGGTGAGTCAAGATGGAGAAGTAGACCCTGTGGCTGAAGAGGGCGGGTGGGCGGTGGGGGTGGAGGAAAAGAGAGAGAGAGAGAAAGAAAGAAAGAAAGAAAGAAAGAGAAAGAGAAAGAGAAAGAGAAAGAGAAAGAGAAAGAGAGAGAGAGAGAGAGAGAGAGAGAGAGAGAGAGAGAGAAAGAAAGAAAGAGAGGGAGGCAGGGAGAGAGGGAGGGAGAGAGGGAGGGAGGGAGGAAGGGAGAGGTCACCAGGTCATCAAATTAAATCCCTGCAGAATGTGATTATGGTGGGGCCAAAGCTACCATTTGCAGTCGCAGGGAATAGCAGAGCAATTAAGGCTGAAGTTTTGCTTCAAGAGAAATATAGTAAAAGTAAAGAACATGCTATGTTATGCTTTTGAAATTGAAACTCTCTAATTAGCCATGAGAGTGTGCACAGCCAGAAATCCTGGCTCTACTGTCAACACAAATCATTAGAAGAGTAATCGGTTGCTGCAGACTGAGAAACAAAATGGCCGCTCTCCCTGATGACTAAGCAGTTTGGGCCAACTGTCCCTTCATGTTGCTGTGTCTATAATACTCTGGAGGAGGTACGGAGGGGGGGAGGCCTGTCTGCTGTGGTTTACGTCCAACCGGACACAGACAGAATGAGAAGTGTTTCTCAGTGGCAGTTGGTACCTCAACATCACCTACTGGCAGTTTTCTAATTCAACGTAATGAAAGTCTGTTACTGTTCTTGGCGAAACAGGGAACATCTAAATGTAATCTTGTTAAAATGACAAGGATTGAGGGACTGGATGGGTGTCATCAGAGTACAGTCCAGTGTTTCTATTTTCTGGGAACTAATTCAACAGGAAACCCTGACGGAGGGTGTTCAAGGAAGAAGATTTAGCAGTCAACTCCTGCTGCTTAACATGGAACAAAAAATCAAACTTTCCCCGCTAAAAAGTGATTTTACAGTATCTCCCTATTGGAGCAATGATCTCCTAAATTTCTTGACTCATTGAATGCTAATAAGGTAACCATGGAGGCAGTTGAGAGATGAGTTACCCAGAGAAGGAAGGTGAGATGACTCTGAACATTGTGCCCTGACAGTTCTCTATGGATATCATGGAGCAGCAACAGCAGCTAATCTCTGGCAAATTTCCCCAATTATCTTTTTAATGATTCCTAATCTCAATCTTGACATAACTAAGTGCTTTTCAGTTCTCATTCTGAAAGGATCATTAAAAAAACATAATTTGTACAATTTCCTCTCGTCAAAAGTCAGCGAATTTAAATGATGGGGTTTCATGGAAGGAAGGGACATAGAACAATGAAACAGGAAACAGAATTATGTAATTATTTTCTCCTCTGGTCATAGTATGAGATAGATGCTGTTGTTGAACAATTGCTTAAAGACAGAGATTCAGCATTACTGATCAACCGTTTATCTTGTTTGTGAAGAGGAAATGTTCAGTTGCCATGTCAATGTTTTTTTAAAGTTATGAATGTAAGTTATGAAAACAAGATACAGGTTTGATGATGCCGTGTCTCCAACAAGGCGTGCTATGATACACCCTCTCTGACAGGGCTTGTAGAAAGAGCTGCTACACACACATGGAGCTGTCTTAGGTCTGATTCAGACGGCACACACCCCAGAGAGGCAGAAAGAATCAGGGGCCACAATCTGATATGGGGGGCACGATTACACTGAAAGTTGCTCAGTAGCAGTTCCTGGGCCCCCTGGGGTTTCCGACCGTGGTCTGAATGCTTTGTGTGTCCAAGTCCCTGAGTTCGTCCCTGCTACAGTGAGGTGCACAGCAGAGAGAGGTGCACAGCAGAGACAGGTGCACAGCAGAGAGAGGTGCACAGCAGAGAGAGGTGCACAGCAGAGAGGTGCACAGCAGAGAGAGGTGCACAGCAGAGAGAGGTGCACAGCAGAGAGAGGTGCACAGCAGAGAGAGGTGCACAGCAGAGAGAGGTGCACAGCAGAGACAGGTGCACAGCAGAGAGAGGTGCACAGCAGAGAGAGGTGCACAGCAGAGAGAGGTGCACAGCAGAGACAGGTGCACAGCAGAGAGAGGTGCACAGCAGAGACAGGTGCACAGCAGAGAGAGGTGCACAGCAGAGAGGTGCACAGCAGAGAGAGGTGCACAGCAGAGAGAGGTGCACAGCAGAGAGAGGTGCACAGCAGAGAGGTGCACAGCAGAGACAGAGACCCCCCCCACCCCCTCAGAACTGCACAGACTCCATCTCTGGACCCCCCCCACCCCCTCAGAACTGCACAGACTCCATCTCTGGACCCCCCCACCCCCTCAGAACTGCACAGACTCCATCTCTGGACCCCCCCACCCCCTCAGAACTGCACAGACTCCATCTCTGGACCCCCCCCACCCCCTCAGAACTGCACAGACTCCATCTCTGGACCCCCCCCACCCCCTCAGAACTGCACAGACTCCATCTCTGGACCCCCCCACCCCCTCAGAACTGCACAGACTCCATCTCTGGACCCCCCCCACCCCCTCAGAACTGCACAGACTCCATCTCTGGACCCCCCCCACCCCCTCAGAACTGCACAGACTCCATCTCTGGACCCCCCCACCCCCTCAGAACTGCACAGACTCCATCTCTGGACCCCCCCACCCCCTCAGAACTGCACAGACTCCATCTCTGGACCCCCCCACCCCCTCAGAACTGCACAGACTCCATCTCTGGACCCCCCCACCCCCTCAGAACTGCACAGACTCCATCTCTGGACCCCCCCCACCCCCTCAGAACTGCACAGACTCCATCTCTGGACCCCCCCACCCCCTCAGAACTGCACAGACTCCATCTCTGGACCCCCCCCCACCCCCTCAGAACTGCACAGACGTATCAGCTTGTTCGCTGGCGTGTCGTGTCCAGCATGCGGTGCCGTAAAGCATATTTCTCCATTGCTAGTTACATCTGAGGCAGGCGGTGGTCATCTTGGGTTAGCAGTACAGAGTAGACCAGGGTCAGGCTAGGATCAGATCCATGTTGACCAACATCTATAACGGTGGAACATAACATGCTGTAAGCAGGCTGCTTACAAAAAGTTGAAAACAGCAAAACGGAATGCTGCCGTGATGAATCACGTCAATCAGAGAGCATTTAATGGATCCCATCACTCATGATGCAGGAAATCCAACCATCTCACATCTAAAGTGGGGAAACAAGATGAAGATGAGGTTTAAGACAATCCAGTAAATGTACTGAGCGCGTGCGTGTGCACATACATGTTTTATTTACTTACTATGTTTATTGTTATAAACCTAACCTACCAAAGCAAATTCCTCATGTGTAAACTAACTTGGCAATAAACTATGTGTGTGTGTGTGTGTGTGTGTTTGGAAGTGTCTATGTATTTTTTCATTATTGCTAGTCATGGTATGTGTGTGTGTTTATACTGTTTGGTACATGTGCGTGTGCGTGTGTCTGTCCAAGGAGCCTCCTAAATGAAGCCAAAAAACGATCTGTCTCAGTTTCCCAGACAGGTGATTTCCGGGTACTGAGCCTCTAGCTCAGCAGGCTGGGTACTGAGCCTCTAGCTCAGCAGGCTGGGTACTGAGCCTCCAGCTCAGCAGGCTGGGTACTGAGCCTCTAGCTCAGCAGGCTGGGTACTGAGCCTCCAGCTCAGCAGGTTGGGTACTGAGCCTCCAGCTCAGCAGGCTGGGTACTGAGCCTCCAGCTCAGCAGGCTGGGTACTGAGCCTCTAGGGCAAACAAGGCAATAGTCTCTGCATAGTCTCTTCCACGCAGCTGTCAGGCCCAGTCAGTTTGAATGGCCACTGCACCTCATACAAAACGAGGACTGCAGCTCTTCCTTAAACAACTACAAACTGTAAGACATATGTTTTCTGATGGCTTTCTAGCACAGATGGTGGAATGAAAAGTGATCCATTGAATTAAGCTTCTAGTTGTTGATAACCAAGACACTTCTTGTCTGTCTGATACCCAGAAAGCTTTGCAACCTGCTAACAGCCAGGAAGGCCAGCCATGTTGGGGAGTTTCCCCATCACATGACCTGGAGCCAGCTCTATGTACGTCTTGAAGACTTGTTCAGTCTTCAGAGAGTGGTGTGGACTTAGGTACCAGCAATACACAACACTAAACTACACTACACTACACTAAACTACACTACACTACATTCACATTTTGATATTTATTGACATAACAGACACTTTTCTTCAAAGCAACATACACATAGAGCACATAGAAAGCACAGTACTGCAGGAAATCAAGAATACGATGCAAAAGATGTATAACATAAAACTTAAATGAACCACCCCAGACCTGTAGATAGGCAAACTGACCAACGTATGAAAGCAAAACCAGACACGGGATCTCATGCCTGGTGACCTTTTCTAATCAGAGTTTAACCGCATCAGCCTAGTTGACTGCATACAGTAGTTCAGACTCCCAGCAGTGATCCTGGAAGATGACATTAAACCAGCCCATGATCAATCTCACTTAAACACACTCCCTGAACCACTGACCAATCAGGGAGGCTTCCACAGCATAGCCAACAGAGGGAGAGATGGAAATAGAGAGAGGGAGATACAGAAATGGATTGAGAGAGATAGAGTGATAGATGCAGTGAAAGAGAGAGAGAGACAGAGGAAGAGAGAGAAAGAGAAAGAGAGGGAGAGAGAGAGAAAGAGAGAAAGAGAGAAAGAGAGAAAGAGAGAAAGAGAGAGAGAGTTGGGGAGAGGGAGAGAAAGACAGATGGACTGACAGACAACAACCCACAGCTCCAGCATGGTACTGTATGTCCAGCTCTTTGATGATGGCTGTTTACCCCCCAGCTGTGCTGGCCCTCATCCCCTCACGTCTCTACCGCTCTCTCTCTCTCTCTCTCTCTCATGACAGTTCGGATTGAGCAGTATTGCCAAAGCAGTCCATATTGAATGGACATTTTTACATATATATCATAACATTTTACAAGGAGTCTGTCTCTCTCTCTCTCTCTCTCTCTCTCTCTCTCTCTCTCTCTCTCTCTCTCTCTCTCTCTCTCTCTCTGTCTCTCTGTCTCTCTGTCTCTCTGTCTCTCTGTCTCTCTGTCTCTCTCACTCTCTCTGTCTCTCTCTCTCTCTCTCACTCTCTCTCTCTCTGTGTCCTCTCTCTCTCTCTCTCTGTGTCTCTCTCTCTCTCTCTCTCTACTGCCCTCACCCCAGGACGCCTCTAATTAATCACAACATAACAGCCCCCCAGAACCTCCCCAGACAAGCAGCTCTACAGCAGGTCCACCCCGCTCCCCGTCGGTGAGGCGAATCACCGCACCAAGAAAACAAAGTTCCCTTACAGATTTCCTACCCCTGTAGCGTGTTCATCCTGACAGGATGAGAGCGTGCCGGGAGCAGAAGGACTGGTCGGGACAGACTCACTGGTCAGATGTGAGAGCTGGTGCTCCTGCCCCTCTTGTCCCAGTGTGTTGGGGCTAGTGTTTCTCTGGCGAGCTGCGATCCACAGATCTCTCCATCAGCTCGGTCTCACTGCAGTCTCCACTCACTTCTCTCCACTGCAGCAATACCCTCCCTCGAACAGTCACCTCTCTCTCCCTCTCCCTCTCTCTCTCCCCTCTCTCTCCCCACTTTCTCTCTTTCTCCCTCTCTCCCCTATTCTCGGTCTCCTTCCCTCTCTCACCCCCCCCCCTCTATCTCTCTAAAGTACCCACCTCCCCCCTTTCTCTTTCTTCAATCACGCACTCTCAATTCCCTCATCCCATCTCTCATTCTCAGCCTTCAGACACAGAAACACAGTCTCTATCTCTCCCTTTCTATCTGGTTCTATCTCTCTCTCACTCATTCTCAGCTTTCAGACACAGAAACACAGTCTATCTCTCTTTATCTCTCTGTTTTATCTCTATGTCTCTTTATCTCTCTCTCTCCCGTTCCTCATTTGCGATGCTGTTCACATAGTGCTGAATGCAGTGTTCTAGGTTTTGCTGTAAGTACTCGGGCCCATCACACAGGATCAATATGCCATGGCCAAGTCACCAGCAGCCTGCATCACAAGCTGCTCTCCTCAACTGTGAATCAGGAGACATGGAGAGAGACACAGTTGAAGGGCAAGTGTTAACCACATGGCTTCTGGAAAAAACGATACTTTCAAACATTCAGATTCTTATTAGCATCCAATGAGCCCCTATGTAATATGTGTCAGAGCTAAAGGGCACACAAGCATTAGCTGAACTTGTGTGGGGGGGGGGGGTCTTGCTGCAGTTGTCTGTGTAACAGAGTTGGTTCAGAGACAACGCGACAGTTCCTGTCTTGGGGGTTTTCACAGTTTGTATGTGCTTGCTGAACTCACACCCAAAGGCTTTAGCTTCATGGGTTAGCGCAAATCCCTGGTTCAGACTGGCTGGGTCCTTTCTGCCTTTCTTCAGTATTTATGTGGTTGTGATGATCTACCTCTCTTTCCATTTCTCTCTCCCTTTTTCCATCTCTCTCTCCCTCTCTATATCTCTCTCTCTCCCTCCCTCTCTCTCTCCCTCCCTGTCTCTCTCCCTCTTTATATCTCTCCCTCCCTTTGTCCCTCCCTCCCTCTCTCTCTCTCTCTCTCTCTCTCTCTCTCTCTCTCTCTCTCTCTCTCTCTCTATCTCTATCTCTCATCTCTCTCTCTCTCTCTCTCTCTCTCTCTCTCCTTCCCTGTCTCTCTCTCTCCCTCTCTCTCAATCCCTCTCTCCCTCCCTCTCTCTCCCTCTCTCTCTCTCCCTCCTTGTCTCTCTCTATGCCTTTCTCTCCCTCCCTCCTCTCTCTCTCCTTCCTTGTCTCTCTCTATACCTCTCTCCCTCCCTCTCTCTCTCCTTCCTTGTCTCTCTTTATGACTCTCTCTCCCTCTCTCTTCCTCTCTCTCAGCAGTCTCCAAGGGGAATACCTCCATGTGTTCCTCTGCAGTTAACAGCTGGTGCAAGCAAGTAGGGCCGGATTGTGTGTGTGTGTGTGTGTGTGTGTGTGAGAGAGAGAGAGAGAGGAGGTGTGTCTGTCTGTGTATGTGTGTGTGTGTATGTGTATGAGAGAGTGAGCAGGTTTGTTTGTGTGCGGGTGTGTGTGTACGCGTGTGTGTGTGTGTATGTGTGTGTATGAGTGTGTTTGTGTGCATCCATACATAAGCCTGTGTGAGAGAAGCAATTTCCTTTCTGGCTTCGACCTGCAACACCTCATTCCACCAACAGGAGGCAGTAATCAGCATCACAGTGCACGTTATTATCAGAGATCGATCAGAGCTGCGAAGAGCTTCTGATGTCACTCAGCATTGATCTGAAACATGCTCTGAGCTGGATCATCTGACATTGAGTCAGCTAGCGGTGGGAGGATATCTGTCTCTGGTTAGATAATGCATCATATCACAATACAGACATGGGATAGCAGTGGTTAGATCAGTGGTCAGAGCAGAGAGTGAGTAAAACTTGTGATTGACTTCACTTCTCAGCAGAAGTAGAAACGGATAAAGATCAAGACCATTCTACAAGATCAAGAAGTTGCCTGTTCAACATGTAGCTTTGGACAAAAGTCTTTGTTACGGTAAATGATCACACGTGTAGAGACGTTGATCGCATTCGCTGATACGCTGCTGCCATGGGTGGAGCTGATGACATCATGCAGCTGTCTGTCTGAGAACAAGGACCCACATTCTTCCTGTTTGGCCCAGTTACTCTGGGTGGTGACACATATACAGCCTGGCCCTGTTTGAGGGAAAACAAAAGCTGCCAGGGCTTCAGTGTGTGTGGGTTCTGTAGTGTGTGTGGGTCCTGTAGTGTGTGGCCTGTAGTGTGTGTGGGTCCTGTAGTGTGTGTGGGTTCTGTTAGTGTGTGTGGGGTCTGTAGTGTGTGTGGTTCTGTAGTGTGTGTGGGTCCTGTAGTGTGTGTGGGTTATGAGTGTGTGTGGGTCCTGTAGTGTGTGTGGGTCCTGTAGTGTGTGTGGGTTCTGTAGTGTGTGTGGGTTCTGTAGTGTGTGTGGGTTCTGTAGTGTGTGGGTCCTGTATGTGGGTGGGTCCTGTAGTGTGTGTGGGTCCTGTAGTGTGTGTGGGTTCTGTAGTGTGTGTGGGTTCTGTAGTGTGTGTGGGTTCTGTAGTGTGGGTGGGTCCTGTAGTGTGTGTGGGTTCTGTAGTGTGTGTGGGTTCTGTAGTGTGTGTGGGTTCTGTAGTGTGTGGGTCCTGTGGTGTGGGTGGGTCCCTGTAGTGTGTGTGGGTCCTGTAGTGTGTGTGGGCCCTGTAGTGTGTGTGGGTTCTGTAGTGTGTGTGGGTTCTGTAGTGTGTGTGGGTTCTGTAGTGTGTGGGTCCTGTAGTGTGGGTGGGTCCTGTAGTGTGTGTGGGTCCTGTAGTGTGTGTGGGCCCTGTAGTGTGTGTGGGTCCTGTAGGGTGTGTGGGTTCTGTAGTGTGTGGGGTTCTGTAGTGTGGTGGGTCCTGTAGTGTGTGTGGGTTCTGTAGTGTGTGTGGGTTCTGTAGTGTGGGTGGGTTCTGTAGTGTGGGTGGGTCCTGTAGTGTGTGTGGGTCCTGTAGTGTGTGTGGGTTCGTAGTGTGGGTGGGGTCTGTAGTGTGTGTGGGTCCTGTAGTGTGTGTGGGTTCTGTAGTGTGTGTGGGTTTCGTAGTGTGTGTGGGTTCTGTAGTGTGGGTGGGTCCTGTAGTGTGTGTGGGTTCTGTAGTGTGTGTGAGTTCTGTAGTGTGGGTGGGTTCTGTAGTGTGTGTGGGTCCTGTAGTGTGTGTGGATCCTGTAGTGTGTGTGGGTTCTGTAGTGTGTGTGGGTTCTGTAGTGTGTGGCGATGTGTCGAGTGTGCTGGTACTAAGTCTGGCCAAGGGCTTCTTCTGGGCTCATCTTCTTGAGGCTGGTAATCGAGAACCTTCTCTACGTCTAAAGGCCGATTTATACTACTGCGTATCCGTTACGGACAGACGCACGGACAGAGTCGGACGGATAGGTTGAATTTATACTACTCCGAAGGCTCTGGGTGCTGAAAACACTTCACTGCCAGAAGAGTAGGTGGCGCTGCACTGCGATGCTAGCTAGGTCATCGAAAAGTCGGAGCAAATTTACAAATTAGCCATTTCATCAATAAACTAAGCATATTTTCAGCAACTACACTGCCCATTTCTCGTCACATTTTAATTCAGATGATGATTTACATGTACTGTTTAGCTGAAATATGAATTATAAAAACGTACAGCAATGGCGGTCAAAGGATTCTGTTCGTCTTGTTGGTCACGGCAACCCCGCCCCCGACGCAAGCGGTTCTTAATACGGACCAATCACAGCCAAGGGGTATCCGTAAAATGACGGACGGACAGACGGATAGTTAGGAAAATCAGGAGGTGCACGTAGAGCTCTCCGAGGGACACGGAGAGGACACGGAGAGGGCGTTCCTCGTCGGAGAGGGCGTTCCCTGTCTCCGTGTCCGTAAAAACGCAGTAGTATAAATCGGCCTTAAGGTGACGCGTTGCCCAACACAACAGACAGTGTGAATCTATGGCTCAATCAGGAGTGAAGAGGATTATTGACGTCCAACACGTCTGGTTTTGTCTCCATTCCCTGCTTCAGCTGTCCTCAACCAGAATAACAATCCCAACAGAATCCTACTCCAGATATCAATGATATTAATAGAAATGAAAATAACTCACAGAGAAGTAGGAATTGTATTCAAATGCGCCTGTGGGTGTAATTTCGCTACAAGCGAATGAGGATAATCCATAAATATCTTCCACTTGGGAGAACTTCTAACAACAGTTTGGTGTGTCCACGTTCTCCAGTCAGGTACTGGATCACTGTGTCCTCGTTCAGTCAGCAAACCTACTCAAGGTACCTGTAAAGTCCTGGGGGTGATTCAATATGTCTTCATGTGTTTTTTAGTAGTTTTACGTAAGAGATCCAATCATGAGAACAGTAATATATAAGATTATATCTTTACTTTAATTATATTCAGCGATGGTGACTAAATAAGGGGAAGATACCACTTATAAGGGGTTGGGAATTGAGGGTATTTATTGTACAGAAATGTTGGGAGTAGTCCTGTAAGAGAGAGGCAGGTGGGATGAAGAGAAAGGAGAGAGCGAGGAGAGAGAGAGGAGGAGAGAGATAAGAGAGAGAGAGAGAGAGAAAGAGAGAGAGAGAGGAGGAGAGAGAGAGAGAGAGAGAGAGAGAGAGAGAGGAGAAGAGAGAGAGAGAGAGAGGAGGAGAGAGAGAGAGAGAGAGAGAGAGAGAGGAGGAGAGAGAGAGAGAGAGAGAGAGAGAGAGAGAGGAGAGAGAGAGAGGAGAGAGAGAGAGAGAGAGAGAGAGAGAGAGAGAGAGACGAGAGAGAGAGAGAGAGAGAGAGAGAGGAGGAGAGATAGAGAGAGAGAGGAGAGAGGAGGAGAGAGAGAGAGAGAGAGAGAGAGAGAGGAGAGAGAGAGAGAGAGGAGAGAGAGAGAGAGAGAGAGAGAGGAGAGAGAGAGAGAGAGGAGGAGAGAGAGAGGAGAGACGAGAGAGGAGAGAGAGAGAGAGAGGAGAGAGAGAGGAGGAGAGAGAGAGAGAGGAGGAGAGAGAGGAGAGAGAGAGGAGAGAGAGAGAAGGAGAGAGGAGAGAGAGAGAGAGAGAGAGAGGAGAGAGAGAGATAGAGAGGAGAGAGAGAGAGATAGAGAGGAGGAGAAGAGAGAGAGAGAGAGAGAGGAGAGGAGACGAGAGAGAGGAGAGAGAGAGAGAGAAGGAGAGAGAGAGAGGAGGAGAGAGATAGAGAGAGAGAGCTAAAGGAGAAAGGGGGAGAGAGAGGGGGAGAGAGAGAGACAGGAGGAGAGAGAGAAAGAGAGGCAGAGGAGGAGAGAGAGAGAGAAAGAGAGAGGGAGAGAGAGTAACTCATCTCTGGATCGATGGAAAAGAGCACGACCATGAAAGAGAAGCTAGTTTGATCATCACTCTATGTTTTAATGTCCGTATGGATTAACCGGGACAGCGTTGGGAAATCACAGGGTCTTGGCTGGTCTGCATCACCAGACCAGTGCTGACCGCATCTGCCTGAGGAGATACAACACAAGCACCCAGACTAGAGTTTGGTGTCCTGGACACACAACTGCCGTCCGCTGGTTAGTCCAGAATAAAAGAGTCGTTGGCAAGATCCTTGTTAAGAGAGAATGAGTCTGTGTGTATTCAAAAGACATTCTACAATGAAAGAAGACTCTTTCATTGTAGAATGTGTGATATATTGCTTTACAAAGTACTGTACAGTATGTTGGCCACCAAACAATGAAAACACTAAGTTAATATTTTCAAATCTCATCAGCATAATTGTCAAGCACATAAACAACTCTCCAGGTTCATTAGATGTGCTACTGTACTTGTGGTTATTGTTGAACATATACGCAGGTGTGTTGATGTTTCTGGTTACTGTTACCCATGTCTATGAGGTCAGAGTTCAGATACACTGAGCAGCAGCTGTAGGAGGTCAAATCTTTGTCACATCATGTCACAGGGTCACACTGCAGCTAAATTAATCATGTCATGTAGCCACCCAGCCGGCCAGCCAGCCAGCCAGCCAGACAGCCAATCATCCAGCCATCCAGCCATCCAGCCAGCCAGTCATCCAGCCAACCAGCCAGCCAGCCAGCCAGCCAGTCATCCAGTCATCCAGTCATCCAGCCAGCCAGCCAGCCAGTCATCCAGTCATCCAGCCACCCAGCCGGCCAGCCAGCCAGCCAGTCATCCAGCCATCCATCCATCCAGCCACCCAGCCGGCCAGCCAACCAGCCAGCCAGTCATCCAGTCAGCCAGCCAACCAGCCAGTCATCCAGCCAGCCAGCCAGTCATCCAGCCAGTCATCGAGCCAGGCAGCCAGGCAGCCAGAGGGCTCCAGGTGAGCAGCCAGAGGGCTCCAGGTGGGCAGCCAGAGGGCTCCAGGTGGGCAGGGGGTTGACTGCTCGAGACCAGAGTCCCTGTCTCACATCTACAAGGATTCTGCCCTGCGGCTCTGAGCTGGGACACAACGACAATAACACGAAACAGCATCAGAGAAACAGAGAGAGAGAGACAGAGAGGGGGAGAGAAACAGAGAGGGGGAGAGAAACAGAGAGGGAGAGAGAGGGGGAGAGAAACAGAGAGGGGGAGAGAGGGGAGAGAGACAGAGAGGGGGAGAGAGAGACAGAGAGGGGGAGAGAGGGGGAGAGAGAGAGGGGGAGAGAGGGGGAGAGAGGGGAAGAGAGGGGGAGAGAGGGGGGAGAGAGGGGGAGAGAAACAGAGAGGGGGAGAGAAACAGAGAGGGGGAGAGAGGGGGAGAGAAACAGAGAGGGGGAGAGAGAGAGACAGAGAGGGGGAGAGAGGGGGAGAGAGAGAGGAGGAGAGAGATAGAGAGATGAGAGCGAAAAGGAGAGAGAGGGGGAGAGAGAGGGGGACAGCCTCTCACTATTGCAGCCTCTATCTCCTGCAGCCTCTCACTACTGCAGACTCTCTCTCCTCCAGCCTCTATCTCCTGCAGCCTCTCAGTATTGCAGCCTCTCACTACTGCAGCCTCTCACTACTGCAGCCTCTCACTACTGCAGCCTCTCTCTCCTGCAGCCTCTCAGTACTGCAGCCTCTTTCCTGCAGCCTCTCAGTATTGCAGCCTCTCTCCTGCAGCCTCTCAGTATTGCAGCCTCTCTCCTGCAGCCTCTCAGTATTGCAGCCCTCTCACTACTGCAGCCTCTCACTACTGCAGCCTCTCTCTCCTGCAGCCTCTCTCTCCTGCAGCCTCTCAGTGCTGCAGCCTCTCTACTGCAATGCGGGGGTTTAATGTAGACACACGAAGCTGAGGACAAGAGATATGCTGCTCCTTGCTCACACTCTCTCCTGTTCTCTTCCTCTCTCTCTGCCTCTCTCTCTGCCTCTCTCTCTGCCTCTCTCCCTGTCTCTCTCTCTCCCTATAACTCTCTCTCTCTGTCTCTCTTCACTACACTCTCTCTCTCTCTAGCACACATTCACACGGGCATTTCCCTCCCCTATCACTCTCCTCTCTCTTGTTCTCTCTCACTCTCATTATGATGACAACATACACACACACACACACACACCCACACACACCCACACACACACAGAGACACACACACAGGTTGGGCAAGATAAGTGATCCCATGGGGCTCCATGCTGTCCTCTAAGCATCGTACAGTGCCAGCAGCAGGGAAGAGCACAGTAGCAGATATAGAGAGATCTGTCCCACTCTGGCTTTGAGCTCTGCTAGTTAGAGTGGTCATGGTCAACAAAGGTTGTCCACATAATTCTAGTTGTAATTCTCTGAAAGTTCTAATTCCATTTCTTATTAAGTTCTAGATCAAATTCAAATTGTAAGAAAGTTCTCATTTGAATTCTACAGCAAGTTTCCATTCTAATTCTGCTGCAAGTTCTAACTCTACGATTCTAAGAAAGTGGTAGTGTGCTATATTTCCATTTAACTTCTATGAAAATGTACCATCCGTTTGGTAATTATTCTGATGTTCATTAAAAGGCCTGTCTAAAACTGTAATTAAACATATTGACCTGAGAGCTTTGCTATAATTAATTGAGAGATCAATTGAGATATTAGAGGAATCCGTTTTAATTACTCTTTCAATTAGACTGTCAAAATCTCTTTCAATTACTCTCTCCCTAAAACCTGTGTTCCAGACTGACCTTAGACACAAGCAGCCACTCGGGGGGAAGGCAGGGGAGACAGAAATCAAACATTCTTAGATTCATGATGAAAACCAAGTCTTTTAGCATGAGTAAGAAGATGTGGTTGTAAAGAGTCAATGGAGTCTGTCCTGTCTAGAATGTAGATGTAGACCAGTTCGAGATGCAAGGATAGAAATGTACTGATCCAGACAAGCACTCCATCAAGTTATAGTCTCGTCAGTCACATGACTCTGGACAGGAAGACAACAGATGGAACAGACAGGTCACATGACTGACCAACCTCTCTCTCTGTCCGTCGGTGCTGACGAGAGAAACGGAACGAAAAATCCGAAAACCAAACGGCTGGCCTCAGAACCCGCCTCGCCCCTGTTCTCCATGTGCTCTACACCACATGCAGTCTAAAATCTCAATTATCAAGAAAGGCTGGTCTTAGCATCCAAACTTAACAACCTTCTGGAGATGAAATCCTTGTACCTCTTCAGCTGATAAGCCACGCCCCCCCGGAGTGAAGGACGTTAGTCACAACAATGAGATGAAAATAACCTGCTGTTCCAGAATCCCGACAACAACCACAACCAGAGATAAAAAAACTAAGCAGCTGCTGTCAGAGCCCGAAGGAAATCACAAAAATCGTGACGCTTTTATCTCAGGGGGGTTTGAACTTGTGACCTCTGAACTTGTGATCTGAGGTAACATCTCTAACCACCGAGCTGCACCTGTCCAGGTGGGTGCATGGTGTCCGGGGACGAGGGACCCTTGTGCTGTCTGGGCGTTGGAAGAGATGGAACCACTCAGAGTCATTGTGAAGGATGAACCTGCCTCAGGACAGCTTGTCTCCAGACCTTCATCTCTGCAGCGCTCCCTCACTGACCTGTCTCACAGCTCATATCTGCAGCGCTCCCTCACTGACCTGTCTCACAGCTCATATCTGCAGCGCTCCCTCACTGACCTGTCTCACAGCTCATATCTGCAGCGCTCCCTCACTGACCTGTCTCACAGCTCATATCTGCAGCGCTCCCTCACTGTCCTGTCTCACAGCTCATCTCTGCAGCGCTCCCTCACTGCCCTGTCTCACAGCTCATCTCTGCAGCGCTCCCTCACTGCCCTGTCTCACAGCTCATCTCTGCAGCGCTCCCTCACTGACCTGTCTCACAGCTCATCTCTGCAGCGCTCCCTCACTGCCCTGTCTCACAGCTCATATCTGCAGCGCTCCCTCACTGACCTGTCTCACAGCTCATATCTGCAGAGCTTCTCTGTCACCTCTGAAGGTTGCTCAAATTAGGGCAGTCAGACCCTGGGACTCCTTCACACCCTCAGTCCTGCTCTCTCTCTCTCTCTCTCTCTCTCTCTCTCGCTCTCTCTCTCTCTCTCTCTCTCTCTCTCTCTCTCTCTCTCTCTCTCTCTCTCTCTCTCTCTCTCTCTACCTTCGTACCTCTCCCTCTCTCTCTCTCTCTCTCTCTCTCTCTCTCTCTCTCTCTCTCTCTCTCTCTCTCTACCTTCGTACCCCTCCCTCCCTCACTCTCTCTCTCTCTCCCTCTATACCTTTCCTTAAATTCCCTCCTCTTTCTCTCACTTTCTGTCTCTCTCTGCCCCCCCCCCCCTCTTCCTTTCTTTCTCTCTCATTATTTCTGTTTCTCCTTCTGCTACTTAAAATAGCTTGACCGACTCCAGGGCTGGGTACTGATGCAGAGAGAGAGAGAGAGAGAGAGAGAGAGATAGAGAGAGAGAGAGAGAGAGAGAGAGAGAGAGAGAGAGAGAGAGAGAGAGAGAGAGAGAGAGAGAGAGAGAGAGAGAGAGAGAGAGAGAGAGAGAGAGAAATTGAGAAAGAGAGAGAAAGAGAGAGGGAAATAGAGACATATGGAGGGATAAGGGAATGAGGGAGTGGGAAGGAAAGAGAGAGAGAGGGATGAATCCATCACCCCAAAGAGAGCACAGGGTTGCCCCATTCCACAAATCTGGGACAACTAGACGGAGCACAGAGAAGAGAGAAGAAGGCCCAACAGGGACACGAGTTCAGTGACTAATTATCTGATCCCTCCACTCCCTCCAGCCCGCCTGCACCCTGGCCCAGCTCTGACTCCACAGAGCTGGAGAGAGAGTGCTTCTTCTCACTCTTATAACAATGAGCTAGGTGTAGGTCGCTATTAACACAAGACTGTTATCACTGTAGCTACAATCCACAAACAGAAGTTCGGTTTCTAGATGAGATTAAACTGTAATAATACTAATCATTCATTCATTGAGCAGGTGCTTTTATCCAATGCGACATGCAGGGGGTTTTGAACCTGTTACCGTTTGACCTGCAGTCGAACACTCTACCACCAAGTTACACCTATCTCCAAACACATGCTGGTGTCTACTCTGGAACACCAAGGAGTTCTAGAACCCTCCACATCAGTAGATCTAGTTTGATGTGGAGGGTTCTGGAACACCAAGGAGTTCTAGAACCCTCCACATCAGTAGATCTAGTTCCACTAGATTGGAAGCTTCAATGTTTTCTGCTGTGGCAGAGTTCTATAACTCACCAGGCACAAACTGACTGAAGACACAGGAAGACAAATTGGTGTCATTAAGAGAGGCCATTATCAGCACTTTACACCAAACTTGGTTTCCACAACCAGTACTGGAGCTCTGAATACTGAATCCTGTACATTAGACATTTACATTGCATATAAAATATATTTAACACTTTTGAGGTTCATGTTGTTTAATTTGCAATTTGTTTAACTACATGCTTTTATGTTTCTTCCCATTGGCACTTATTTGCTTTTCACAATGTATGCTTCATGTTTTGACTACCCGCAATGTTTGGGGCTATCTCGCTGTTCATGATCATTGACCTGTGCACTTTTGTAAAGCTCTCTCTTGGAAGTCGCTTTGGATAAAAGTGTCTGCTAAATGAATACATGTAAATGTAGTTGTTATCTCTGCTACTGTAACGGTTCTGCTTCTTCTACTACCACAGTCTTGCAACTAGGGGGCGACCAAACAACACTGCCGCCATTCTCCAGGCCAGCGTCATCTGCTGTGGCAGGCTGTTCCAGTTCTCCTGTTCTCAGTCATGTTTTTTACAACACCGATGAAACCCTGCTGTGATGAGCAGCATGCCAGGGACCATGAGGAGAGGAACCCCTCTCTCTCTCAACACCACAAGTTCAAGTGAAGTGTAAAATCCACACAACAGTGATTTTTCAACAAAATGCTACGTAGATATAATTATGTAAACCCTCCTTCACCTCCTCCTCCACCTCCACCTCCTCTACCTCCTCCTTCACCTCCTCCTCCTCCATCTCCTCCACCTCCTCCTTCACCTCCTCCTCTCCCTCCTCCTTCGCCTCCTCCTCCTCTACCTCCTCTACCTCCTCCACCTCCTCCTTCTCCTCCTCCTTCACCACCCTTCACCTCCTCCTTCTCCTCCTCCTCCACCACCTCCTACTCTACCTCCTCCTCCTCCACCTCCTCCCACCTCCTCCACCTCCTCCACCTCCTCCTTCACCACCTTCACCTCCTCCTTCTCCTCCTCCACCACCTCCTCCTCTACCTCCTCTACCTCCTCCTTCTCCTCCTCCTTCACCACCTTCACCTCCTCCTTCTCCTCCTCCTCCACCACCTCCTACTCTACCTCCTCCTCCTCCTCCACCTCCTCCACCTCCTCCACCTCCTCCTTCACCACCTTCACCTCCTCCTTCTCCTCCTCCTCCACCACCTCCTCCTCTACCTCCTCCTCCTCTACCTCCTCTACCTCCTCCACCTCCTCCTTCTCCTCCTCCACCACCTCCTCCTCTACCTCCTCCTTCTCTACCTCCTCCAACAGCTGTTTACCTGCAGGCTGACAGACATGAGGAATGACTTCCTGTCACACAGACAGACTCACTGTATTTGACACACTCTCTCATTGTGCAAAGCTCAACTGCAGGGCTTCTGTCAGACAGTCATCCACGCCTGCAGCTCTGTCCATCGATCTGCAGAACATATGAGAGTGACCCTCTGGAAAGGGGCCAGGGATGTGCTGTGTTTCCATAGTGACCCTCTGGAAAGGGGCCAGGGATGTGCTGTGTTTCCATAGTGACCCTCTGGATAGGCACCTGGGATTTGCTCTGTTTCCATAGTGACCCTCTGGACAGGGACCTGGGATGTGCTCTGTTTCCATAGTGACCTTCTGGACAGGGACCAGGGATGTGACCATTTAGACAGGGGCCAGGGATAGGCGATCTGTTTCCATAGTGACCCTCTGGACAGGGACCTGGGATGTGCTCCGTTTCCATAGTGACCATATACACAGGGACCAGGGATGTGCTCTTTGATCCTGACCCTCCACAGCAGGATTGGGAGGGTGGGATGGACCACCACAACCCCACGTCTGCCGATGCACCAGAACACCGCACACTCTGCCGGTGCACCAGAACACCGCACACTCTGCCGGTGCACCAGAACACCGCACACTCTGCCGGTGCACCAGAACACCGCACACTCTGCCGATGCACCAGAACACCGCACACCCTGCCGCACGTACGCACAGGGATCCAGCTACCTGCCTTGACCTTGCAGCCACGCTGGTCTGCTGTTCTTCAAACGAACAACTCCAAGAGGAAAGTTGCTTTTAGTAATTTACTCGTGAGTCCAAATGACTTCATCAACGGTCGTTTAAAGACCCATGAAAACCCACTCCCTGAGATGACAAGTAGAACGTGTTTAACTGGGAAGTCTGAACCAGGGTGACAACAGACATATGCTAACTTGAGGCTCCGCTGCCAGTTAATCACCATCCTGTCTCCAGTCCTGAAGACCACCACTCTGCTTGGTGTCAACCTGCATCAGACCAGCCTCCAAGGAACACGGAGACAGGTCACTTTGCTTTCTAACGATCATCGAGATCTTGTCTGGCAAAATACAGGCTGATCCTTGACTCTAACCACAGAAAACCTCCAGAACTACACCTTTCTGATTCATCCCTTTTCTCTGTACTTACTACATCCACTGTTTTCATGTCGCTTTGGATCAAAGCATCTGCTAACTGTAAGATCTGTAAATGGATGGGTGTGGCTCAGTGGTTAGATTGTTCAACTACAGAGGGAGGCCACAGGTTCAAATCTCCCATCCTCCTGTATTCAGCTTTGGAAAATAATGTCTATAAAATTGATCAAATACATGTGTTGTAAAATGATCCAGTTTAGACCAGCTGCTAGCGGAAACAGTCCGTGTGCCCTGGTCCTGACCTCCGTCCTAAAAACGTTATCGGTTTGAAGGCGACAACACTCGGCCTCAGGGCCCCACAGTTCCACACACACGATCAGCACTCCGATACCGTCCCATTTCACGACCCATTGAGCAGATGTACCTCAAGCTTACACACACCGGCGCCTGATGTAGAGAGAGAGAGAGAGAGGGGAGGGGGGAGGGGGAGGGGGTGGGGCTGAGAGAGAGAGAGAGAGAGAGAGAGAGAGAGAGAGAGAGAGAGAGAGGGGGGGGGGAGGGGGGTGAGGCGGAGAGAGAGAGAGAGAGAGAGAGAGAGAGAGAGAGGGGAGGGGGGGGAGAGAGAGAGAGAGAGGGGGGGAGGGGGGGGGGGCGGAGAGAGAGAAAGAGAGAGAGAGAGAGAGAGAGAGAGAGAGAGAGAGAGAGAGAGAGAGAGAGAGAGAGAGAGAGGGGAGGGGGAGAGAGAGAGAGAGAGAGAGAGAGAGAGGGGGGGGAGGGGGGTGGGGCGGAGAGAGAGAAAGAGTCTAGATGGTGTGAGATAAGAACACTGCACCGTGAGACAGCGGTCCTCAGAGGTCACAGGTCACACACGTACCACACTGAAGTCTTTCCTGTTCCTGTTTCCTGTATGTCCACACCGGAACTCACTCCAGTAAAGAAGTCAGAAATTATCTTTATTAAATTTGAAGCCGTTGTCTTTTAACGGGGTATGAAACCATATCACCATATATCTTCATATTGAACCATACCTCACAATGATCCTACCTTTTATTGCTGAGTTTCTCTTCAGCAAACCAGAGTGGTCGGGCCTGGGACACTGTACACTCCTGGACATCAGGATGGGCCTACTCAAAATGATACCCACAGAGCTGTGTGTGTGTCTGTGTGTTCAGGGAATGCACCTACACATCTGAACAGTGAGGACTTTAGTCATGCACACACACTGCCTCACCAAGACCGCACCCTCCAAACAAACCCATCATGTAAAGCACCGGAACTTTCTCCTACCTCTCTCTCTTTCTGTCACACACACTCACTCACCCTCACTCTCTCCTACCTCTCTCTCTTTCTCTTACACACACTCTCTCTCTCTCTCCTACCTCTCTCTCTTTCTCTCACACAGACATACTCCGTCTCTCTCTATCCTACCTCTCTCTTTCTTTTTCTCTCTCTCTGTCTTTCTCTCACACACACTCCTCTCTTTCTTCCATCTTCTCTCTCTGTGTGTGTCTCTCTCACACACACTCATACAGTACACCTCCACAAACACACAATTTTCACTTTGAACGCCACCATTTTGAATCAAACATTCTTCCCAACGCTCAAGAACTTTGCTTCTGTTGATACATATTGGAGCAATGTGACATGGGCTGAATGACCAGTGTGTCTGAGTCCCTCCAGCGAGCTAGCGACCGCAGACCTCAGTCCAGCCTGGAGATCTGTGTCCTTCAGGGGCCTCGGAGGAGGAGGGAGGCCTTCCCCCAGAAACAAGCAGCGCTCCTGGGGATCATGGGCTGTTTTGCGGGGCAAGGAGGGAGACGGGGAGTCAGCAAAGCATGATCGTTAGGGTGGAAGCCAGCCGCGATCTGTTACGCTACAGCAGCTAGACTCTGACGCCAGAACCTTTGATTTGGCTAACTCAGCAGATTTGACCTTGCTTCCCCCTCTCCCCCTCTCCTCCTCCGCCCCCTCTCCTCCTCCGCCCCCCTCTCCCCCTCTCCTCCTCCGCCCCCTCACCCCCTCTCCCCCTTCACTGTAGTCCCTCAGCAAGGCTTCATCCCTCCCCCCCCGCATACAGCTCTGCAGAGTCTACATGACCAATCACGCAATCTCATCAAACTTTTATTTTAAAATCCGGACATTGGACAGGGAAATGTGATGTCTAGTTTGATGTGGTTTGACGATCAAATCAATAGTTTCAAATCAATAAGCTCAATCCCCCAAAAATCTCCCCTTAATCTTTTTTTTTTTACAAATGGTCTCTTTACAGGGCATTAGTTTCATCGGGACAGTAACATTAGGCATCTCAGTTCACGCTCACAAAAGTTTAAGATTCCAGATCAATCAATCAAGCTGCCGATCAATAAAAAGAATCAGTGCGTCTGACACTGAAGAGAGTTCTACTCTGTGTCCGCAGAACGTGTTCTATGACTGTTCTCCGTCACAACAGTCCCGTCTCAAGTTCCACACTCCTCACTCACTCACACGCTAGCTGCTGTTATGTAACAGGACACTGCGGCGTTGTATAAAGCCACGCACCACTCGCCTGGCCACTGAGAAGAAGTTCCTCTCTGCTACCCCTCTCTGCTGCCCCTCTCTGCTGCCCCTCTCTGCTACCCCTCTCTGCTACCCCTCTCTCATCCCTCTCTCACCCCTCTCTCACTTCTCTCTCACTTCTCTCTCACTTCTCTCTCATCCCTCTCTCACCCCTCTCTCATCCCTCTCTCATCCCTCTCTCACCCCTCTCTCACTTCTCTCTCACTCCTCTCTCACCCTCTCTCACCTCTCTCTCACCCTCTCTCATCCCTCTCTCACCCCTCTCTATCTCCTCTCTGTCATCCTCTCTCATCCCTCTCTCATCCCTCTCTCCCCCTGCAGTGTCTCCGTGCATTAGAAAGAGACCATGCTAACACAGCCATAACTGGATTGTACTTATCTGTACAATCTGTACTACTGTAATTATCCTTAGTGGATTTCTCTCCACAGAGAGAGGGACTTCTCTAACGAGGGTACTGTAGGTGGAACTAAGGGAAAGAAGAGAGAGGAGAGAGGAGGAGAGGAGAGGGGGGAGAGGAGAAGAGAGAGGAGAGGAGAGGGGGAGAGGAGAGAAGATGAGAGGAGGAGAGGAGGGCAGATTATTGCTTACCTTCACAGAGACGTGAGTCCAGGGGACCAGCCGTGTGTTTCACCTGCAACACTCTCAGACTGCCTGCAGCTACAACACAAGATCGACCGGTGGAGGAAAAAAAACACTTTTGCTTTCTCTCCCTCTGAAAAGATAGAAATAGTGTTCAGTCCAAGTCAGGGGGGCTGGCTGGCTGGGGGTCTCGTCCGGAATAGCCCACTCTGTCACACGCACACGCACACACACTCACACAGGACTTGTCCTGCCCTGCTGTATTAGTCAGAGATGGTGGAGCACAGAGGCACGTTAACATTCTCACACACACGGAGAAACAGCAGCGGTCTAAGAGAACAGCTCTGCCTCTCTGCTGTGCTGTCCCCACTCTGCGTCCTCATTGGCTGAGAGCTGACTCAATGAAACTCCTACTTGTCATCAATTGGGCGGAGGAGATTTTCTGTGGCGCACTAAGAGCTGCACTTCTCATCCACTGTTTTTTTTTTTTTTTTTTTGCTGTGGTACACGCAGAGGGGAATGCTGAGTATTTAAAACCAGACGCAGGGTGTGAAGGAGGGGTGGAGGGAGGCAGGGGGGGGAGGGAGGGAGGGGGGGAACAGGGGGATCGATGAGAGGAGTGCAGAGGCATGCAGACTCTGAGCCGGGAGCCGGGCACAGGAGCTGGGAGCCGCTGTCCAGCAGCCCTCTCTCCCCCCTGGCAACACCGTAACTATGCAGGACCAAGGTGCGGTGGAGTGTGTGAGGAGAGGAGGGGAGGAGGGTAGGAGGGGAGACAAGGGAGGAGGGGAGAAGAGAGGGAGGAAAAAAAGGGAGGAGGGAGGGAAGGAAGGAAGAAGAGAGGAAGGAGGAGAGGAGGGAGAGAGAGGCAGAAAGAGGGAGGAGAGGAGGGAGAGGAGGGAGAGGAGGGAGAGAGAGGCAGAAAGAGGGAGGAGAGGAGGGAGAGAGGAGAGAGAGGCAGAAAGAGGGAGGAGAGGAGGGAGAGAGAGGCAGAAAGAGGGAGGGGTGGAGGGAGAGAGAGGCAGAAAGAGGGAGGGGTGGAGGGAGAGGAGGGAGAGGAGGGAGAGAGAGGCAGAAAGAGGGAGGGGTGGAGGGAGAGAGAGGCAGAAAGAGGGAGGGATGGAGGAAAGAGGGAGGAGAGGAGGGAGAGGAGGCGGGGCTCAGCTGCTAGCCTTGGCTCTTCTGCAGTAAAGCACACAGGAAGTTCTTTCCAGAACAGCCTTGGATGAAAAGACATGAGTTCATCTTTTTTACAGGCAGCAAACATGCAGCTGGTGAATAATTGAAGGTGCCGGCAGGAAAGGTGTTCTGCGCAGGAGCATCTCAGCTCTGCTGGCTCCTACGGTATCTCGTTAGGAGGGCTGGTCTGTGGTACTGCCTGACAGGAAGGTCTGATTTCCACCTGAATACCCCCCTAATTATACACATCCCAGTAGAGCCTCCCACAGTACGTTCCGCACTGTGTTCTTGACCTTTAAATAAGATAAGAGAAAAGCAAGCATGGCCCGTCAGTACAGATACAGAAAGGGGATTTGCAAATGATCGCATACCTACCTACCCACCTACCTACCCACCTACTACCTACCCACCCACCTACCTACCTACCCACCTACTACCTACCCACCCACCTACCCACCCACCTACCTACCCACCTACCTACCTACCTACCTACCTACCTACCTACCTACCTACCTACCTACCTACCTACCTACCTACCCACCTACCTACCTACCTACCTACCTACCTACCTACCTACCTACCTACCTAACCACCTACCTACCTACACACCTACCCACCCACCCACCTACCCACCCACCTACCCACCTACCTACCCACCTACCTACCTACCTACCTACCTACCTACCCACCTACCTACCCGCCTACCTACCTACCTACCTACCTACCTAACCACCTACCTACCTACACACCTACCCACCCACCTACCTACCTACCTACCTACCTACCTAACCACCTACCTACCTACACACCTACCCACCCACCCACCTACCCACCCACCCACCTACCCACCTACCTACCTACCTACCCACCTACCTACCTACCTACCTACCTACCTACCTACCTACCTACCTACCTACCCCCCCACCTACCTACCCGCCTACCTACCCACACACCTACCTACCTACCTACCCACCTACCTATCCACCTACCTACATAACCAACCTACTCCTTGACGCAGGACTGCTCCACGCTCTCCGGACCGACTCCTTGACGCAGGACTGCTCCACGCTCTCCGGACCGACTCCTTGACGCAGGACTGCTCCACGCTCTCCGGACCGACTCCTTGACGCAGGACTGCTCCACGCTCTCCGGACCGACTCCTTGACGCAGGACTGCTCCACGCTCTCCGGACCGACTCCTTGACGCAGGACTGCTCCACGCTCTCCGGACCGACTCCTTGACGCAGGACTGCTCCACGCTCTCCACGCTCTCCGGACCGACTCCTTGACGCAGGACTGCTCCACGCTCTCCGGACCGACTCCTTGACGCAGGACTGCTCCACGCTCTCCGGACCGACTCAGCCGTGGGCTAGAGTGGCACAACAGTCGGTGTTATGCGATACGCTGTGACAAGGTATACGTTTTAAAGCCCAATACAAAAAGGTGAAAACTTTGGTGTTTTGGACTTTGGTAGACCTGCAGACAACGTGAAAACGGCAAATATGTGGCCCCAACTTTTTATTAATAAAATTGAATTTAAAATGTATTTGTTAAGAAAATCTGTGCCACCCACAAAACAATCCTCCCCTGCAGTTTGGAGACCACACCCCGGAGACTGTGTCGCTCAACACAGCCTTCTAACCTTTAGGCCTACGACGTCAGAGTGGAAGGATTTAGCACAGGTACAAGGAGAGCATCAACCTGCAGATCGGGAGGTTGCAGGTTCAAATCCCAGCCCTTGTGGTTGCTGTGGATGAAAACGACAGCTAGGCCTGCGTCACATCCTCTGTGCTTGTGTTTAACTTCAAAGCAGTCTCCTAACTCTTTACTCCAAACATTTACTAGTGAGGCTGGCAGCTCCTGGAACAGAAGGATATCGGTCATCGTTCAGAGAGAGGAGAACGAGCTGATGTAAACTCATTTAGCCTGAGTGCTTCGCGTTCTGCCGTCCGGGTATAAATCACACAACTCTGACGCGTCGTCAATCAATCAGCCGTTATCACTGTCCCTGTTGTAGAATGAATCCATTGTGTGGGCTTGCACTGATGAGATCGACCTGTACTGGTGTTGTGGTTTGAATGCCGCCGTCCAAATATCGTTCTGAGGTCATCTGTCATGGGTCAACAGAATTCGATTATACAACAGGAAACATTATTTAAGTCAATGCCTCCCTATTGAAGGGTTTTCATGATGAAAGGGAATTAAATATGTTTTGCAAAATATTTTTTTAACCTTTCAAAACCTTTTTTCGAAACTTTTTTCTTAAATATTTTTCCAACTTTTTTTCGAACGATTTTTTGCACACAGTGAAAGGAGAGGGGAGAACAGAGATGATGCAACCTATTTTTGAAAATAGGCGAAAATATTTTTTCAACCTTTCGAAACTTTTTTCAAAAATATTTTGTCCATTTTTTTTTCCCAAAATATTTTTTCTATTTTTTTTTTCAAAAATATTTTTTCCTAATTTTTTCTGTAACCTTTCAAAACTTTTTAAAAAATATTTTTTCCATTTTTTTTTCCCAAAACTATTTTTTCCATTTTTTTTTCAAAAATATTTTTTCCTAATTTTTTCTGTAACCTTTCGAAACTTTTTTCAAAAATATTTTTGTCAAGCGTCAAATATATAATGTATTATATAATGAATAGCCCTTTTATCCATCTCAGTGCATATTTGTCCAACTCAGCTGGACTGTCCGTGGATGTCACCATTCCCATCAGAAAACAGCAGAGGGTGCTGTTGTCAAAGAAACTACCGCATCCAGAAAGTTCGTTGGCTTTCCGACTGGGCCTGAAATCCCTCAGCAGGTCTAAGTCATTAAGACACATACAAACCAATTGTAATCGGCTCGCTGTGAACGTAGGCTACGTTTAAACTATTCACATTGCTATCTTTGTAGCTACATAACCTTCATGTCTCATGTCTTCATGTCAGCATTTCATCTGTCACTATGCCAGTGTCTCTATCACTATGTCAATAATGTCTTCTGATAATATCGCTGCATTGCTTTGCTGCTGTTTATTCTTTAGGTCAAAGCGTGTGCGCTAGCGGATGTCGGTCAGCTGTTAACACACACTTCTAATGTTTCCATCGCCCGCTTTTAAAATGTTATGTCTTTGATCGTAAAAAATAAGAAGTTGATTTATTTTTGAATGTCAATTCCATTTAATGGAAAAAAGTAACAGTAATCATTTTGTCTCACTATAATAAACCGAATGTACCATTTTTAAAGCGGTCCCATGATTGTGTGGGTTTACCTCTCTCTGCATGCAGGGATGTCCTGCAATGTCACAAGTCATTTTCTTATGTCAGACATCCCTTAGAAGCATTCACGTTAAATGAATTCAAATCAATATCATAGACTATATACATCAAAGACAAACACATAAATCAAAATATTTTATTGTAACAAACAGTCAAAGGTTGCACATAGTTCTCAAGTATAGATCAGCTAACTCCCAGCTAAAGAACAGCTAATTAAGCTAATCCAGGCTATAGAATTATTGATGCAGAGTTACAATAGGACAAACCAAGGACAAATATGAATATCATCAGACAGTGAACCTGATTGTCTGCTGAATCGGGGGTCTGAGCTTGGATATATCAGTGATTGGATTTGACTACGAGGCATGTAAACGTGCTGATAAAGATGACAAACGTTTAATCTCCATAACGAGAGATGAAGTGGGCGGTTCTGCGGTGGTGTTTCCAGGCTTACGTACACGTTCCTCCCAGAATGATGCACCGTCCTGAAGAAGCAGACAGGTTTGGTGCATGAGAGCGCAGAAATGACAGGAAGTGACTTTGCGTTTTAGAACCTTTGCACATTCTCCACTTCCTGTCTGTTATGGAGTGCTGTTTTTATTTTATTTATTACAATATATAGTATATCCAAAAGTAATTTCAAGGACTAAGGAGCAGCTAAAGAATGACTCACCTTTTGTTGTAAGGAGCCTCATTCCATTCTCTCCTAATTTGGGACTGTAACACATTAACAGGTGAGTAAATAGCTAAGCAACCAGTGTCAGTTTGAACCATCTCAACAACACAACCATGACAGAAATACGGACAATGCCAGTTCAAAGGGAGACACTGTGTTGTAAAACAATACAGGCTAATTTTTACAGATATTTTAGACCCAACTTTACAAAAAACTCCACATGGCAACAAACTCCACAATGTAAAAATCACAGTAACATGCCCCACACTGCTACAGTTCAGAGTTGATAACTGGGAGGTTGATCCAACAGATTTAGTGTGCGGGAGAGAGCGAGAGAAAGGTCCCACTGATGAACGGTTGTTTCTGTCTCTCATACTGCTGAGTCAAGGAAATGTGATTTTAGTTTCCCGGAGCCAAGAGCTGGGAGCGTCACTGCTTCGATTTATGACCTTAATCACGCCCCTGGCCTCCCAGTTTAGTGACCTCCATGTATGGACAGCCTGCCTTAGAGAAGACAGACTTCCCTCAGCGACAGAAATAGACTCCTGTTCAGACCCGTAAGGATACAGGTGCTCTGCTTTTAAAAGCAAGACCCCTCGTCACTCAGAGTGATTAAAAACGTGTTGGACTCACAGTTTACTACTGAACCTTCTGTATGGAAACTGGCTCCATTTGTGAGTTTCAGTAAAAGTGCTTAAAATGAGGACGAGGCGACTCACGTCCCAACTCCTTGTTCAGGGATGATTTTGCTGGATTCATGTGCACGAGGATATGTGGAAGAATAGTAATTCACTTTTGCAACATGAATGAACTGTTCTATAGCATACTTGTAGATTTAAAAGAAGTGTACCTCACCTGTAATCATGTGCCTGTTAGCCTTTTACTTCTCAGCTTCTGGAACCGCAGGCTCTGTTGAAAACAGATAAGAAACAGTATGATCGCAACACGTATTTGCATCATGGACAGATTATCACTAACACTTCTCAATCAATCATATTTTAACTGGCTAATAATAACAAAGCTGATTTTAACATTTATCATCATCATTATCATCATTATCTTTTCATCACCACCATCACCACTGTCCTCATCACCTCCGGTCTGACTTACGTTTGACCTCCAGCTTGCAGGTGGCGACGGCCTCTCCCAGGGGGTTCTTGGCTCTGCAGGTGTACACGCCGCCGTCCCAGTTTCCTGGTTTGCGAATCTCCAGAGAGCAGATTCCCTCGGTGAACATCTGCCTGTATTTGGGGTCTTCTCCAATGACCATCTGGTTCCTAATCCACTCGATTTTAGGCTGCAGAGAGACCAGAGAGAGCAGAGAGACCAGAGAGAGCAGAGAGACCAGAGAGACCAGAGAGAGCAAAGAGACCAGAGAGAGAGCAGAGAGACCAGAGAGAGCAGAGAGACCAGAGAGAGCAGAGAGACCAGAGAGAGACCAGAGAGAGAGCAGAGAGACCAGAGAGACCAGAGGTTGTTCACACTCGAATACATAGAGACTACATAGAGAAAATCTGAAACCACAGTGAACACCTAAACACACCTTACAGTAGCTGATCACTGACCCAGACTGATCAACATTCCATCATCGAAAGAGGAAGTGGCTTTGGTTACCGTGGGAAACCAACATCATAACTACGGTGTGTGAAATGTTTCCCATGGTAACCGAAGCTCCATCCTCTGGTGGTAACGGCTACGTGAGACGTGCTGCTCAGGGTGTCTGGTGGCGTGGCCTCGGTTGGGCCCCGTAGAGAGGACCCCTCTGAACCACTCAGGACCCCACAGGAATGCCACACATCTGACCTGCATCCCTGTCTATCTATCACTCTAAGTACGAGGGAAATGTGTGTGTGGGGCCGGTGGGGGGGCTTGTGTCTGTGTGTTGTCGGTGTGTGCGGCTGTGAGTGTGTTGTTAGTGTGTGTGTGTGTGTGGTGCATGGTGTGTTTGGTGTGGTGTGTGCACGTGCTGAGGAGGGTGGGGTGAGGTGGAAGTGGGGAGGATGGAGTGGGCCTCAAGAGGAGGAGGAGAGGAGAGGAGGAGGAGGAGAGGAGGAGGAGAGGAGGAGGAGGAAGAGGAGGAGGAGGAGAGGAGGAGGAGGAAGAGGAGGAGGAGGAGAGGAGGAGGAGGAAGAGGAGGAGGAGAGGAGGAGGAGGAAGAGGAGGAGAGGAGGAGGAGGAGGAGGAGAGGAGGAGGATTATATGTTGGGGAGGATACAGTCCAGTGACAGATAGGGAGGGAGTGGAGGCAGATGGACCTTGCTAGTGTGCAGGAGTGGAGGCAGATGGACCTTGCTAGTGTGCAGGAGTGGAGGCAGATGGACCTTGCTAGTGTGCAGGAGTGGAGGCAGATGGACCTTGCTAGTGTGCAGGAGTGGAGGCAGATGGACCTTGCTAGTGTGCAGGAGTGGAGGCAGATGGACCTTGCTAGTGTGCAGGAGTGGAGGCAGATGGACCTTGCTAGTGTGCAGGAGTGGAGGCAGATGGACCTTGCTAGTGTGCAGGAGTGGAGGCAGATGGACCTTGCTAGTGTGCAGGGGTGGAGGAGCTGGAAACTTAAACGTGTAACTAACTACCTTCCTGGTCAAATAAAAGTCTAAATAAACAAGAGCGGTGCACTGTACCTTGGGTACCCCCTGACAGACGCCAGCAGCCTGGTGCTGTAGCCCACAGTGGTGGCTCTGTCAGACGGAGGGGTGGTGAACTTGGGCGCCTCGTTGAAGTCATGCGACTTGAACTCAGGAGGCTTGTAGTCGATAGCTGGGGAAGGAGAACGAAACAGTGAGACAATGAGGAGACTGTACAGGGAGAGACTACAGGGGAGAGACTACAGGGGAGAGACTACAGGGGAGAGACTACAGGGGAGAGACTACAGGGGAGAGACTACAGGGGAGAGAGTACAGGAGAGAGAGTACAGGAGAGAGACTACAGGGGAGAGAGTACAGGAGAGAGACTACAGGGGAGAGACTACAAGGGAGAGACTAAAGGGAGAGACTGGTGTTCAGTTGGCAGGGTTGGCAAACCTGTTTCTGCTTTGTAAGGGAAGCTTAGTAAACTGAGACCACGAGCTGTGTGGTGAATCAGATATAAAAAGACTTGAGACCAGAAACAGATGCTGATCAGAGAATCGGGGAACATTCTGGAAGAACAGAAGGAGTCTAACCCGTCTTCAGGATAGAAGCCGTTTCCTTGGCCATGGTAGCGTCCTCACTGATGCCACACTTGTTCTCAGAGAACACCCTGAAGGAGTAGGTGTTGCCCATGATGAGGTCAGAGATGGTGGCGTTCATGCGGTGGTAGTGTTCCAACACTGTGAACCAGTCCTGGAACACACACAAGAGAAACACACACACACACACAGAGAAACACACACACACACACAGAGAAACACACACACACACACAGAGAAACACACACACACACACAAGAGAAACACACACACACACACAGAGAAACACACACACACACACAGAGAAACACACACACACACACAAGAGAAACACACACACACACACAGAGAAACACACACACACACACACACACAGAGAAACACACACACACACACACAGAGAAACACACACAAACACAACGTAACATCATTAGAATAAAAATGTTATACATAGAAGACATAACTGTGTCACTGGTCACTGACTCCCTCTCTCCCTCCCCCCCCTCCCCATCTTTCCCTCCTTCCTTCCTTCCTTCCTTCTTTCCTTCCTTCCTTCCTTCCTTCCTTCCTTCCTTCCTTCCTTCTTTCCTTCCTTCCTTCCTTCCTTCCTTCCTTCCTTCCTTCTTCCCTCCCTCCCTCCCTCCCTCCCTCCCCCACAGAGACCATAAAAGTGAGTCTCTCTCTCACCCCGGTCTTCTTGTCTGCCTTCTGGATGGTGTAGCCAGTAATCTCTGTGTTCCCCTTGTCTGTGGGAGCCGTCCACTCCAGAGCCACGTTGAAGCCCCAGGTGTCCAAGACCTTCACAGTGGCGGGGGGCCCTGGCAGCTCTGGGGAGGGGGAGGGGAGATCACCACACGCTGCTTTATAACAACTCACTCCTGTTACTAAGCAGACGGCGTTCAAATGACACACAGCACAGGGAGGGGTTCGAACCTTTCCATTCTCCAGATGGTTATTGTGACCAGGTGACATTCCACAAACCCACAGTATTAAAATATAACAACGTTCGAGGTGGTTTGAGGGGCTGAAGAGTTTCTGTCTCACCGACAATCTGCAGGATGAGGGTGGCTTTATCCTCGAAGCTCTCCACCTTCACCGACATCTCGTAGTGACCTGAGTCATTCCTCTCCGCCGTGCGGATGAACAGGATGCTGTCTCTCTCTGTGCTACGGACGTTCACCTACCAGAACATCACACAGACATCGTCGTCTTGGAAACATATAACAGCAGTGAATTGCAGAGTAACAGTAGTTCTTTAACAGCAGAATAACAGTATCTGCTGTTGAATGGTCTGATATACTTTCTTTCCTTGGAAACATACGGTATCTGCTGTTAAATACAAAGAAACAGTGCTTACAAATGTCTGTCTCCCATAGACATGAACACACACAAGACCTATGGTAGCCAACTGCCACCCACCACCACCGCACACTGCCTGTACCTTCTTGGTGTCCAGAGGCTGGCCGTCCTTCGTCCAGGCGACCAGTGGTTTGGGTTTGCCCTGCAGGGAGACGCAAACCACCCGATTTGAAAAGAATACCAGGAATGACCTTCCGATTCAGTTTTATACAAGGATTAACATTCAAATGCACGGTTTTTCAAAGCCGATAGATGTGAAATCTCACACCAACGATGTAACTTTGAATGTTTACACACATTTAAAATGTGACGTATTTTAACACATTTAATTTCAGTGTTTTTTGGGTGCTCTTACGCCGAAAGGAATGGTGAGGTTGACCTTGTCTCCGACGTTGGCAACATATCGCTGCCTCAGGAAGCGAGGGAGACGAATATGAGGACGTTCTAGAGAGAGGAAACAACGTTTAACACAACCACCTTCTAAAACACTGACACCTGCACTTCTTAATCAAGAAACTAAATGTCTTCCTATATGAGAGAATATGCTGGGTATATACGTGTGTGTGTGTGTGTGTATTTGTGGGTTAGGCTTTGTGTGTGTGTGTGTGTTCAGACAGTGTGAGATGAAACAGAGCCAGTTGCAAGTTGCTGTCCTTCTGTGAAGGACATATTCTGCAGTGCTGTCCTTCTGTGAAGGACATATTCTGCAGTGCTGTCCTTCTGAGAAGGACATATTCTGCAGTGCTGTTCTTCTGTGAAGGACATATTCTGCAGTGCTGTCCTTCTGAGACCTTGAAAGTTAAATATCTACAGAATAGTGCTGTTCTTTTAACTTGTCAGACAGGTCAGGTTTTATGTGAGCCACCTGCCACGTCCAAGACGGTAGCACTCTCCAGGGTCTGCAAATAGACTGGAGCAGTATCCAACCGCGGTCTGACCATGTGGTGTGTGTGTGTGTGTTGGGGGGTGGTGTGTGTGTGTTAAGGGTGTGTGTGTTAGGGGAGTAGTGTGTGCGGGAGTGTGTGTGTGTGTGTGAGGGAAGGAGGGTTTTTCGATGTGTTTGGCTGAATCCAGATGAAAGAAACCGTAGAATGAATGTGCTCCGACAGCAGGACCCAGGAGAACGCTTTCTGAAGCTGTCGATGTCCAAAACCAAACTGCATCATAATCTCACCTAGATCATCAAGACCACAACACCTGAGATCTTGTGGGAAAAGGACCAAAGCAATCATGTTTTTCTGTTTGCTTCTAAACTCCAGAAGCAGTTCCAGACCACCGAGAGCGTCTCCTCTGGTGTCCCAGCTTGACACCCCTCATGAAGGAGGCGTTGGGTCTAAGAGGAATCCCAGCTGTAAGAGTCTGTGGCATGTTTCAAAATAAACAGTGGATATCTGTCCGGCTCAGAGGCCTTAGCTGCCATCTGAGAAGGCAGATCCCCCACCCCCCCCCCCTGGGTCGAGAGAACTTTCTGGAATGTTTCTCCAGGACACCCCCACCTCCTACAGCTGACATTTGTCACCATCGCTCTTACGGGAATCATCTTGACACCTCCTCGTCCCGCCGCTGCAAAAAGAGAGTTCTGCAAAAGGCTTCGACGCAAAGCCAACCCTTCCGATTTTAATCTGTGTTAATTGCAAACACATACCATCGGTTTTCGTCCCAAGGCATGCTGGGAAGGCTAGTGACCGTTCTTTTGCGGGACAAGGGTCGTCCCGGCCGCCTCGAAGCTGCAAGGGACACCAGACCCTTCTGGCTGGAGGACATCCAGACCTCAACTGGTCAGGATCTCAGATTTAATCCGAACCCACTTCAACTCTCCATTTCTCTCACGGTCACTTCTCTCCACAGCCTCAGGGGAGAAAATCTGACCCTTGCGTTTCCAAGTCACTCTGCCCGCGTCTGCCCTTTGTTAAGGGGTGAAAGGCGCTTGAGTCATTAAGGGTGGACACCATTCCAAACACGCACACTAATGGTATAACAGGGCATTGGTTTGAAGGTCTCTCAGGGGCTGCATGGTGAGAAGGTATGAGATTGCTGCAGATCAGACTCTCACAGGCGCTGCATGGTGAGAAGGTATGAGATTGCTGCAGATCAGACTCTCACAGGCGCTGCATGGTGAGAAGGCCACGACTCCATCATTCTGGCTACCCAGGGAAGTGTCAACACGACCCGGATATCTGAAACCAGAAACTCTGCTGAGCTGGTCCACGTAGCAGGCAGAAACCCCCTTCAGCTACAGCAGGGCTGGCAGAGTTCAGAGTCCTCCTGCAGATTGGTAATGTAATACTGTACGTTAGATGTACAGACAAGTCCTGTGTCGGGCAGGTAGATGTGGGGGGTGGGCTTTCATGTGCCAGAACAGCTGAACATAGACCTTCAGTACCTGGAACGTCGACCAGGACCGTGACGAAGTTAGGCTGTGAAACACGTGGTTTCGTCATGTAATAGAGGACAGTTTCTGTTGGTGTCTCATAGTCCTAAGAGTCACTTATTTGGTAGCTGTCTTTGGACCACAACTTTAACAAAACAACTAGCCCAAACCCAAACAAAACACCTCCGATATCCTTGACCAGGACGTGATTTAATAAAATATTAAAGTTCAGTTAAATGTGAGGGGATAGCTCAGTGGCTAGAGCACGTCTGAAGACCAAGAGGTCCCAGGTTCAAATCCGACCCTGTACGGTCTGTGACTTAAGTGGTTTGTGTCTGGTAAAATGTATGTATTATTTTTACTATGTGTTTTGTCCACGTCTCACAAAACTAAGAAGGAAGGTTATAGCTCAGTGGTTAGAGCATCTATCTGTAGATCAAGAGGTTGCAGGTTCAAATCTAACCTTTTATCCTCTGGATAAAGGCATATGCTATCTGTGTACATTATCATCATGTTCTTTGTCCACATGTTTAACCAAACTGGGAAAGGTGTGACTGACTGCTTAGAGCACACAGTAGATCACAGGCTCAAATCCCCCCTGTACCGTATCTCACTTTGAATAAAAGCATCTGGTGAAAATGTATGTATGATGTCTGAGAAAACAGCGTACCTCCAACCTCCTTGACGAGGACGGCCTCGGGGTGGCTGGCGGGGGGGCTACGGCCCCCAGGGTTCATGGCTACCACCCTGATCTTCAGACGGTCGCCTGTTGTCTGGTTCTTGACGACGTAGCGACAGGAAATGGTCAGATCCTCGTTAGCGGCCTTCCAATCCTCAGCTGAGGCAGAGAGGAAAAAAACAAGCTGAGGACAATTTTCCTGGTTTATTTGATAGTTTTATAAGTGAAGTGGGACAGGAAAGGCAGGGATAGAAAGAGGGGAAGACCTGCAGCGAAGGACCCAGGTTGGATTTGAACCCAGGCTGCTAGGGTAAGGCCTCAACCTACATGATCTGCGCACTTGTCTGGTGAGCTACTGGGCCACTTCCTGATTCTGCATTTTGATATCTGTCATGCTCATGTTTGAACGGTGTTAGTTTGAAGAGACGGTGCTGTTTTCCTCTGGGAACCAGTAAAGAGCTCCTCTACTATAAGCTCGGTGTCTAATCTAGTTATTGTGTCATCAACACCTTCATGGTTTTGACAAAGGACGCAATGAGGGCAATGACTACTGTCAACAATCTCAACAACATCCCCATCAAAGATGTCAGAGCCGTATAAAACTGTACTTAACGCTTTCTGATGGACGACATTTCAAGCATAGCACTCACAAGGTAAATCCGTTTTTAGATTTGAGATAGACTACATTTGTGACGTTATGAAATGTGTTGATGCATTACTGGATGAAGGAAGGAAAGTCCATGCACAAGGTGTTGATAGACAGACAAGTCTGTAACCGCTTCCAACACAGGAGCAGTCTGCGTGCGGCACATCATCTAGCTCGTTTCAGCAGCGTGTTGATGCTAGGGCCTGTTAGTGATGTCCGAAAAGGAGAGAGATCTAAAAGTGGGACAGTTGGGAGCTGGTCCAGGCGCTGGAGATTCCCCAGTCCTTCTACGGAGAGGTTAGGTACAGTATAAATCCCCTGGTGACACGTCGGGGGACAGGTGCAACTGAGAGGTCTGAGCAGCTAGTAAACCCGTCATTTACAATGGTCCCGGGCTTAAATTAAGGCACTGTGTCCTCAGTCGCAGTCCTCGACTGACATTTACAAGGTGAGGGTGGAGGGTAACATTTCTGTGATGTCGTAGAGATCATCTGGAAGCAAGTCTTTCATTTATACCTTCAACGTACAAAGTAATCAATTTAGTTTCTGGTTTTATTAATTTATTTTATTTTTCTGTTCTGATCTTTTAATCTCTCCCCCTCTATACTGAGGCCTCCTGGGACACACCAGTGTGTTCAGAAGCAGACCCCCCCCTCCCACCTCCCCCAGACACAGAGACACGCTTCACAGTAGCAGCAGAGCATTGAGAGCATGTTAGGACAACCCTACACAACACACCTGACAGACAGCTGGAGAGACAGACAGCAGGAGAGACAGACAGACTGACAGACAGGCAGACAGAAGGAGAGACAGACAGCAGGAGAGACAGACAGACTGACAGACAGGCAGACAGCAGGAGAGACAGACAGACAGGAGAGACAGACATACTGACAGACAGGCAGACAGCAGGAGAGACAGACAGACAGAAGGAGAGACAGACAGACTGACAGACAGGCAGACAGCAGGAGAGACAGACAGACAGCAGGAGAGACAGACAGCAGGAGAGACAGACAGACAGCAGGAGAGACAGACAGCAGGAGAGACAGACAGACAGCAGGAGAGACAGACAGACAGCAGGAGAGACAGACAGACAGCAGGAGAGACAGATGGACAGCAGGAGAGACAGAGAGCAGGAGACAGACAGACAGCAGGAGACAGACAGACAGCAGGAGAGACAGACAGACAGCAGGAGAGACAGACGGACAGCAGGAGAGACAGACAGACAGTCGCCCATACTCACTTCCCTCCTTGCAGATCTCCACGGTGTATCCGTCCAGACCAGAGTTGCCGATGGTCTCCGGGGGCCTCCAGGTGATGGTGACAGAGGTGTCGCTGACGTCCTCCACGGCCAGCTCCAGGGGCACACTGGTGGGCTCTGAGTGGGGCACACACACCCCGTCACTCACAACCCCAACAAGGACCAGACTGCGTGCTTACGTGTGGCTCAACCATGAGACTGTGTGTGGAGTCAGGTGGCTGAGCGGTTAGGGAATCAGGCTAGTAATCAGAAGGTTGCCAGTTCGATTCCCGGCTGACGTTGTGTCCTTGGGCAAGGCACTTCACCCTACTTGCCTCGGGGGGAATGTCCCTGTACTTACTGTAAGTCGCTCTGGATAAGAGCGTCTGCTAAATGACTAAATGTAAATGTAAAGTTACAAAGTATCAATAATTCTCTACGTTGCTGTGGATCAAATGAATGGGGAAATCTAAATGAAATAAATATAAACATCCAGGTTGTGTAATATTAGAGGCTCTGGTTCTAAATGACCCAGAACACACAGCACAAACGGATAAAGAGACTTCTGTCCATCTCACAAACAAACCATGATCTGAAACGTGAGGATATATAATACTAATAGGGATCACACACTACAGTAATAAACATTGTAGTACAATAATACAGGGTTGTAGGTTTGTTTTGAAATGGATGCGTCCGTTGGGATATCATTTTCCTCATAAACAGTGGTTTAGAAAAGGACATGTCCCACCATGTATAAGGAAACCTAGCAAGTCTTTCATTTATACCTTCAACGTACAAAGTAATCAATTTAGTTTCTGGTTTTATTAATTTATTTAATTTTTTCTGTTCTGATCTTTTAATCTCTCCCCCTCTGTACTGAGGAATAAGGAAACCCTGCAATGATACCCTGTCATTAGAAATCCAGTATGTGGAGAGTAAGAGACCCTGGTTGTTCCAGGCACATATTAAGCCTGCTCCCTGCCTCCAGCACAACCTGGAGTGGTCACTGTAGGACCAGGCTTAATCTGCACCTGTGAACCCAGGTGACTCTCTGCAGGGGACCTTCTCGGAGCGCTGGTTTACCTTTTGGCGGGGGCGGAGGGGGGGAGGGAGCTTTGGGTTCCTCTGGCACAGCGGCTTCTGCAGCAGGCGTTAACACGTTAGGTAAGCATGGTGACATTAGCTGGACAGTAAAAGCAATGGACATTGTCAGGATACTCAGTATTCAATCAGCTCTTCAGACCCATCTCTCTCTCTCTCTCTCTCCATGTAAATCATATTCATCCTGTTGCATTCTGGCTACCACATCAAGACAGGGAACCTTAATCCCCCCAACACACACACAGACACACACACAGCCTGGAACAGGAGTACCCAGGGCTATCAGCAAACTGATCATCTGTAGAGTAGCCTAGCTGTTAGCTGTAAGGTGTTTCAGAGGACGTGTTGTATGACTTTATAATAAGGAGAATCTCGTTTTGCCGCCTCTGGAGCCGGAGGCACGGCAAGTTAGCAGCTTTTACCGTCAGCAGGGGCGGCAGCGGCAGCGGCGGCTTCCTCTGCGGGGGCAGCAGCAGCTGGTGTTAAATGTTAGACGATTAGGCTATGTTAAAAACATTGCTTTAAATAATAAAATAAACAACAACAAAAACAAATGAAGCAATAAAATTCGCTAATGTAAACACTACATGTCAGTATAAAAAGGTTATAGTTAATTTGTTAACAATAAAGTGAATTCATGAAGGTAGACTTGGGTTGAGCCATCTCCTACGCCTACCATCGGATGGTTGCTCTGCTTCAGCGGCAGGTGCGGCAACGTCCTCGGCGGCAGGAGCAGCGGCGGCTGGCATTAGATGTTAGCACATCAGTACGATTAACTGTGACCCATGTATGCAGTGGTGTGAAAATGCATCAGAAATGACTGGTCAACATGCTAACTCTGTCGAAGGCGTTACCGTCGGTTTCAGCGGGCGCGTCTGCAGGCGCATCAGGAGCAGGATCTTCCGCGGCGGCAGCGGCAGCGTCAGCTACTGTTATCAGTTAATAAAGCCACCGAGATGAAATACACTGTTAATAGAGTAGCCTAGCTGTTAGCTGTTTCAGAGGACGTGTTGTATGACTTTATAATAAAGAGAATCTCGTTTTGCCGCCTCTGGAGCCGGAGGCACGGCAAGTTAGCAGCTTTTACCGTCAGCAGGGGCGGCAGCGGCAGCGTCAGCGGCGGCTTCCTCTGCGGGGGCAGCAGCAGCTGGTGTTAAATGTTAGACGATTATGTTAAAAACATTGCTTTAAATAGTAAAATAAACAACAACAAAAACGAATGAAGAAATAAAATTCGCAAATGTAAACACTAGATGTCAGTATAAAAAGAAGGTTATAGTTAATTTGTTAACAATAAAGTGAATTCATGAATGTAGACTTGGGTTGACCCATCTCCTACGCCTACCATCGGATGGTCGCTCTGCTTCAGCGTCCTTTAATATAAGGACGTTAACATGTTAGAAGAAGACAACGTGTGAGCTAGCAACGCATGTGTTCCCAGATGGCTGAGAAGGCGCCATAGAGATAGACGTGAGACCTGGACTCTTCCGTACAAGACGAGCCTCGTCTGACGAGGCTACATAGTTAGTGGCCTGATGGAACTATAGAGTGCTAGAAATGTAATCTCATTGTATCAGTTAACACAGCATGCATGCCCTGTGAGACCTGGACACTTAAGGTCCCTTGTGCGTAAAAGCGCTGGTTTGCGAGGTGAGGAGACCGGATAATAGCGTGGCAAACAGCGTTTGACCACAAACAACATCATTGCTGGATTTGTCCGCGGGCCACCGGGCCGTCCAGACAGGCTGAGAGCAAAAGGTGCTCTAGTTTGTGTGAAGAGAGGCAAGGGTTTATATTTCCTCTGAATTAAACCGGATTGCGTTTCAGAAAGACCGCGTTCCACGAGCCACAGCCTAACCACATGTTGATGTTGAGGCGGAGAAGCTACCAGAACAGAACAGCTGATAATATAGGATATGGGGAGTCAGGTGGCTGAGCGGTTAGGGAATCGGGCTAGTAATCTGAAGGTTGCCAGTTCGATTCCCAGCCGTGCCAAATGACGTTGTGTCCTTGGGCACTTCACCCTACTTGACTCGGGGGGAATGTCCCTGTACTTACTGTAAGTCGCTCTGGATAAGCGTGGATGAGCGTCTGCTAAATGACTAAATGTAGATGTAAATGATATAATAATTATTCACCGAGGTCGATCATCGGTTGAAGAGATTGTAATCTACAACCAAGATCACAATCCCTACTATCCCACTGCTCTCTGCATTTATCTCAAATTACCCTCTGGTGGTGGGGCAGGGGGTTTGGGCTCCTCGGCTGGTGCGGCCACCGAGTCTCCCTCCGTGGCTGGAGCTGCTTCGCCTCCCTCGGCGGGGGCAGCCTCAACGGGGGCAGCCTCAACGGGGGCAGCCTCTACGGGGGCAGCTTCTACGGGGGCAGCCTCGGGTACTGCTTCAGGAGCAGGTTCAGGGGCTGGTTCCTTCTTCGGGGCCGGCTCTTTCTTCGGGGGTTTCTTGATTGGGGCTGGTTTAGCAGGCATGGTGGCGGTTGAAGCTAATTCCCCGAGTCAGTAGGCTACGCGTGCTCAGAACTGTATCCAATGCCGCTGGGAATAGGGGAGTTCCTTGGTTTTATCGAGGTGTCTCGCTCGGGCTCCACCCCTTAATGGATTTGATGAAACAGATAGCTGACTAGACTTTTTATAGAGCCGCCTTGGCAGCGGAATCATAAGATGTATTCCTAAAGGAGCTCACTTATTAAAAGTAGACTTGGGTGTTGAACTGTCTTCTCGGTCCAACTTGGTTTGAGGCTAAATAGTTAGTGGTTTGAAGGAATTAAATTAATTTCATTTCATTGATCAATTAATACAGCATTCCACATGCCCGATGTGTTACTATAGGACCTGGACATTTAAGGTCCCTGGTGCGTAAAAGCACTGAGAGGCACGGTGTAGAGACCGGTGATCACTTAACGGGGCAATAGCTTGTGTAAATTACTTTTGGCAAACAACTGGTGTGCACAAACAACATCATTGCTGGATTTGTCTGCGGGCCACCGCACAGGCGGAGAGCAACGGCGAGCTGGTTTGTGAGGGGAGAGCCATGGTTTATCTTTCCTCTGAATTAAACCGGTTTGGGTTTCAGAAACATAGCGTTACCGTGACCCACAGCTTACCACATGTTGATGTTGCCAAGGAGAAGCTAGGCCTACCAGAATAGAAGGCTTATAAGAAAGGATCAAATGATTCACCGAGGTCAATCTCTTTAGCCAATAGATTGAGATCTACAACCAAGATTACGCGCTTGAACGCTATCCCACTGCTCTCTGCATTGATCTCAAATTACCAACTGCTGGTGGTGGCTCCTCGACTGCCGGGGCGGCCGCAGGGGCGGCCTCTCCCTCGGCGGGTGCTGCCTCCGTGGCTGGTGCTGCTTCGCCCCCCTCGGCGGGAGCAGCTTCGGCTGGGGCGGCTTCGGCAACGGGTTCAGGGGCTGGCTCAGACATGGTGACGGTTGAATCTAATTCCTAAAGTCAGTAAAGTCCTCAGAACTGTATCCAATGTCATCAGGCATGGGGGAGTTCCTTGGTTTTATAGAGGTGTGTTGCTCGGTCTCCACCCCCTTATATATTTTATGTAACAGATAGCTGACTACATGCTTATTATAGAGCCGTCTTGGCAGTGGAATCATAGCTATAGCCAGTCCTACAGATGCTTTGCTGCCTCCAACTCTGCGGTTCGTTTAGAGACATTTTGTGGATACAAATATAGGCATACCTGTAAAATAATATCTCTAAGAGATTACGTATAATGAATTCGGACAGATTTTGGGGTGGAGCAATGACATTGCACGCGACAATGACACACGTGATAATGAGACGTTTTTATTGATTCCAACAAACAGAGACTGGTGGATGAAAATGTTTTCGTTTTTTTTCTTTCAAGAAGCATGGCATCTCCATTATTGTGGGTCCACTCTAAAGAGGATAGCCTACTATTCTCAAACTTTTCCCCAGGAATGATTGTTGTCGCGTACAGAATGCCGATCTTTATACAATGTTTACAATAATGATATCCTGTACAAAATAGAGAAATTAGATTTTACAAAGGATCCTTTAGAAAAAAAGAAAGATCAAATAGCGTCTTAAAAGGGAAAAACATCAGCTGAATGATCTAACAATACGTTCATGTAATATCTCGTCGCACAGCAGTTTACATGCATTTACAACATTTAGAATTCCATCAAATTTTTCACATTATTCTAGGCTCTATAGCTTCTTTTTGTAATTATATTTAGAGTCATTAACCTTTGCAAGAATGAGTATGACTATTCAGCAACCTGTAATGGCCTTTGTGTGGAGAAAAAAACATGACCATTTTTTGAAATACGTTTTATTCTTTTCAGGCGTGGGAGTTTTGGGGGAAAGTTGCGTAGCCTATGACCAACAGGTAAAACCAACCTCCCTTTTCTCAATCCTTTTACTGGATTTGTGCCTTTTACACACTTCAAAACTTCACTCCAAAATCGCAATTCATCTGTGCCCCAATGCAAGGACTTCAAAAGTTCAGTGGGTTCAAATAACAAGCCTATTACCTATGGTGTCGAACCCAGTGCTGTTATGCTTTGCATTGCGCAGTAGAACCATAGTCACTCAACAAACATTCTATCAAGTTTATCACCCTCAACCAGGAGCTACCGTGCCCCTGGATGGGTGACCACATCTCTAAGGCCCCATAAGAGAACCCTGTCTATGACACTATCTGTGCACCTGTATTTCTTCACACCGTGTTCGTATCAAGGAGATCTTGGGGGCGGGCTACACATTTTAACCTCGGGTGACCCCGAAAATCTCAGACACAATCCGAACAGTTTTTCACATTAAGGCTCAGTAAATTGCATTTTCCAGATCTTACGATCTTTCAATCCGGCTTCATTCAACTTTTGGTCCAACCGCAAAGTGAAACGACAGGGCGGACGCACAAGCAAGGGCAAACCGCATCGTCCGAATGCCAAGTTGGGACATTTCCGATTGCCAACACCAGTAGAAGTTGCTGCATAGTCCTCCTGATAATCACTAGTTTAGCACACACACACACACACACACACATCACAGCGACAGACCCACAGAAACAACTAGTGTGTGGGGTGAGGCGGTGCCATGAGAAAGGCTTGTGTTACCTGTCACCTGGGGGGGGGGGGGAGAGTAGATCTAAACGTCTAACTTCTTGATCTGAAGTCAAATGCCATACCACTGATCTATACCTATAAAATATGGTTGTAGCCTAAAACATATTTGATAGTACACTAAGGAGAGTTCTACATGAAACTGAGTGGGGTTCAGGATGAGCAGGCCCAATATGTTGTCATTGTAAAATGCGTAAAAAAAAGAAAAAAAAGAAGCAAATATCCGCTTAGATCGATTACTGCAGTTTTGAATAGTATGTGAACAAGTCAATGAGCAAAAGCCATTCGCTACATAGCGGCTGCATGTAAAAGCAATGCAAACACAAGACAACCATGTCTTCAACTCGAAGGCGTAATAATAACCACGAGACAAAGAAATCAATCTGTCAGTAGGCTAATTTACAGAATATTTACATGTGATAGGCCTATATGACGGCTTACTACATCTGTGAAAGAATCATGATACTTCCGTGTCGGGATAGTTTGGGGCCGGATGATTAAACAATTGCCACAAACACACTTTACGTCATCTCTATGCTTCACGTTTCACCATTAAGCCAAAATAGGCTAATAAATAGCCTACATGTAATGTCACTGATTGTTACTCTTGAACAATGCTCTTTTTTTTTTTTTTTACTGTTTCTGATATCGTGTTTGTTTTTGGTTAACGATCTGCCATGCAGGATTAAACCCTGTTTGTTCTCACATGAGTCCTTAGTTCTTGAATGCTTCAAACTCACCGCTTGTCACCATCCCTGCGGTTCTTCACGCAACTAACCCTCCGCTAGCCTGCTCCACTACCAGAGAATGTCTAATATATATCCTTAAATAGGCTCTGCCACTACTATGACGCTACGTGAGTATGTTATAGTAGCCTACCAATCAACATGATAGTTGTAGCATTGCAGGTCAATGGTTGCACCATTATTATCTAACTAATCACTGATATCTGGTTATCACTGATATCTGGTTATCACAAGTGCCACTTCATCACTTGTGAGTTTTGTTTTAAGTTGAAGGAGAGCACTGCCCTACTCGTAAATGAAATGAGTAGCCTACCTAAGGGCTAAACCAACTAGTTGGAAATCACTACTCGTGACAATGACTTTGTTCATTGTTCCATAGAAATCCTTGTGGCATTGCGACAAGGCTTTTTTGTTGTTGTGACAAATGGCTACCACACTAAGTAAAAATGTTACAGTTACATTCATTTAAGCACTTGTACTCGGACCTCTAACTAGACTGTCAATATGCAAGGTTACAGTTAAAGAAATGGTATTTGGTTCAGCATATTAGATAACCGCACCATGCAACTATAATGGTTTTGTATTATTTTATTTTTTTACAGAAACTATGTACATGAAACCTAGTTACTACTTTGAGTTGCCTAATTCTTAAAGGATAGGCTATTTGGTGATATTTTACTATAGGTAAAATAGCGTAAATTACCTTAATTAGAAGCAACAAGTGAAAAGCAACTGATGAAATGCACTATGCATATAGAAGACATGTCTGTTTTATAACACCTGTTCATAAACTTTTAATACCTGATTTAGATTTACAGCCAGCTCGACCATGGCCCAAAAAAGCAGGTAGTTAGTAGGCTACATTAGCATGGTTTTAGAAACTGTATCGTAAAGTTGAAATGAGAATGATGCCGCCGGTAACGAAGATAAACTTGCACCGTAGATGCCGCAATGCGTGGACGCACCACTTTCCTGTGCGTACATTTTTTCGTAAAGGAAAATTAAAAAATAGCATGTCCACAACTGCACCAAGCAGAAGAAACATCCTTAATGTTACTTCATACGTGGTTGCTAAAGTAGGGCCGCTAGCTTTTGTAATATGTTAGCAGATTTTCTAGGTGAAGTGATGAAGACGGAACAGAAATAATGATCTTTCTTTGACGACCTGTCAGGAAATGAGTAACGTGTCCTGACAAGTTGACAACCGACATCAACACACCTTGCCTTCTCGTGCCGTTTAAGACCCAGACTACAACAGAGCTGAAGAGGTGGACCTTCAGGTAAAGCGACCAATGTGAGGGCCGCTGTGTTGTAAAAGCAGCAAGAAACACAGGCTGATGTAAAGGTGATGGTTATTCTGGTGTTAAGGCATTCCCCTCGTTTGATTAAAAACATGTTCTCCTGACTGAAAAGACTGTGAAATTGCATAAGTCTAAGATCTGTCCTCCAGAGCCTGGTAAAGTAGATATGTGTCACAGGTAGGGATGCTGGACAATCTGTAGCACTCCACAGACACACCCCTGGGCGCTGCAGAGCTGCAGTGAGAAAGCAGGAATGTGCTTCTCTGTGTGGATGTGTGCTGTTGTAGGAATCCCCTGGCTGAAGCTAAATGCATGCCCACAAGGTGACCTAGAGAGAAAGTGGCTAGCACCTATGTTGAAGAGGAATGCTGAGGGCAGTTGAAACTGATTTAAAGTCTTGTTGTCCAAGAATACTGGACGGGAGACAGAGGAAAGCACTAAGGAAACAGACGAAGCCCTGATATCATCAGTCTCATCTTGCTGCAGTGTTTCCAATCATGGGACGACTCGTGATAAAATGAGGGATGACACACACTCACACGACACACACACACGACATCTCACTCAAACCCACAGCACCAGTATGGCTGTTTTTGCTCTAAGAGTAAAGAACAACTTCTACAAGTTGTCGTTCCTGAACAGGAATGTAAAAACTAGTTAAGAGACAGGGAGAAAGAGCAGGTCTTCCTGAAGGGTTTAGACTGGGTTCACAAGCCTGGAGACTGGGGTCTAGACTGGGGTCTAGACTGGGGGGTCTAGACTGGGGGGTCTAGACTGGGGGGTCTAGACTGGGGTCTAGACTGGGGGGTCTAGACTGGGGGGGTCTAGACTGGGGGGTCTAGACTGGGGGGTCTAGACTGGGGGGTCTAGACTGGGGTCTAGACTGGGGTCTAGACTGGGGCCTAGACTGGGGTTCACAGCCGGGGGAGACAGGGGTCTGTTGGTGTCTCTTTTTCTGGAGACTCAATGTAGTTCGCTGCTTCCTGTAGTTTCAGCAGCATGGCCATCTGGAACCCAGAGAATGAGGATGTAGGGTGACGAGTCAGGATAGCTCACGTCAACACAACACACAGATACATATTTCTACATGTGTGTGCACAGGTTATATAGGGTTCAGCGTGTGTTCTAAATGTTTTACATGAACAGCCTTACACAGCTGTGGTGAATTGTAAGTTCGATAACCTGTCAAGATCACCAGTTTAGGTTCAGTCTGAATTCTGTTTTGAGACTAAACTCCTGACCATCACTAACCTGCCACTACACTGACTAGCAGGCTTCAGGCCAGGCCAGGCCGGGCCAGGCCGAGCCAGGCCAGGCCAGGCCAGGCCGAGCCAGGCCAGGCCGAGCCAGGCCAGGCCGAGCCAGGCCGAGCCAGTCTAACAGTCTCCCAGCACACCTCTGAACTGTCTCAACTATCTAAACTTTTAAAACTGAAAACTTAAAACTCTCCTTGGCTTCTAAAATTCCACGACCTTCCTTCTTATTTCTCTGTAAATGTGTTGTTTATTGTTAATGCCTGTCTTGATCGTTGTGATTCATATACTGTGCAGCACTTCGGTCAACCTCTTGTTTTTGAACGTTCTAATTTATATCAATAAACATTGATTGATTGATTCCTCAGATCCCAGGACAGCTCCTTACCAGGGGGTCCGTGTCTGCGGAGCAGGGTGGGGGGTCCTTGAGGGGCCTGGCCTCGCTGGGTCTCCCCGGGCTGGCGGAGGCCATGCTGGGGGGCGGCAGGTGGACCAGCCTGGCCTGGTCCTGCTGGGCTGAAGGCCAGGGCAGAGTCCCCCTCACCCACTCCACAGGGTCCTCCCACACAGCCTTCTGACCGTGCACCTGGAATAACACACAGCTGCCGTGTTAGTCTACAGAACCACACACTAGCCTCCATGTTGTAAGTCAGTGTGAGAGTGTGTGAGTGTGTGTGTGTGTGTGAGAGTGTGTGAGTGTGTGTGTGTGTGAGAGGGGGGCAGCAGTGACCTTGAGGCCGTCCTTAGCACCCTCCTGCAGATAGGGGATGATGGAGAGGTTCCACAGGTCGATGAACCACGAGCGGAACTCTTCCACCGAGACAGGACAAGACAAGAAGAAACAGGGACCTGGGGGGGCGGGGCCGGGGGAGGAGAGGGAGAAGGAGGGTAGAAGAAGAGGGAGGTAGAGAGAATAACGCAGAGAGAAATAGAAAATACTTCAAGACCGAGTTGAATAATCCCACTTCAGAGGAAATGTCTGTAGGAGATGTGTGAGGGGCGTGGTCTGGGTGTGTCGAGGGCGTGGTCTGGGTACCTATGAGGAAGTCCGAGGTGCTGTGTGTCTCCAGGAAGGTGTGCAGGTGGTACCACAGCTTGGGCACCCAGGCCAGCACCCTCAGAAGGTCTTCATTGGTCAAGCTCCTCTCGTTCTCCGCCTCCATCAACTTCCTGTGCAGGTAGCGCACCAGGAAGCCGTTGGCCGGCTCCACGTTATTGGAGAAGGTCACCATCCTGGAGGTCAGAGGTTAGAGGTCAGACGGTGCTCTACTGTAGACCCACACATGCCCTGGTAACACACCGTCAGTATGATGAATGTGTGCCGTCTGGTTACCTGAAGCTGAGGTGAAGGCCGTGATTGGGTGTCATCTTCACTGGCTGGTTTGTTGTTCCAATGATGTAAGGGCTAGGAGAGAGAGAGCAGAGAGAGAGAGAGAGAGAGAGAGAGAGAGAGAGAGAGGGAGAAAGACGAACCAGAACAGAGATTATACTTCAACTGTTAAAACCTGATCTACCGTGACAGTGTTGTCCTGGTGATGCCTGGAGGAACCCTGCCGACTCACCATTTGTGGTACTTGCAGGTGAGCGCTCCGTTCACCAGCTCACTGATGGAGCCAGCGTCCTGGATGTCATCCACAATCACAACCAATGGGATCTCTGCTGTGCTGGTCTCCCGATCAATCTGATTGGCCAGGTTAGACAGGTAGAGCTGTAGATCCTAAGTAGTAGAAAGAGAGAGAGAGGAAAGAGAGGAGAAAGAGAGAGAGGGAGAGAGAGAAAGGGAGAGATGGGGGAGATAGGGAGAGAGAGGAACACAGAGAGGGAGAGAGAGAGGGAGCGATGGAGAGAGAGACAGAGAGGTTAAATGGTGGATGAGATAAAGACCTATAACTCCTATATCTGAGAGGAGGGTCCGTCCCCCGGCCCACCTTGCAGGACTGGCGGTGCATGTTGAAGGAGACGACGGCGTGGCCGTGAGCGAGGGCGGGGTCACGCCCGCTGCGCTCCAGCAGGTAGCGGGCCAGGTGGGAGGTCAGGTAGGACTTGCCCGTGCCGCTGGGCCCGGTCAGGACCAGGCGGCGGTGCTTCAGCAGCAAGCTGATGTAGTGCTGCATCATGGGCTTGGGGATGAGCGTCTCAAACACCACACTGTCCACACACTTGTCCTTCAGACCTGCAGGGGGAGGAGAGGGAGGGAGGAGGAGGAGGGAGGGAGGGGGAGGAGAGGGGGAGGTAGGGAGGAGGGGGAGGGAGAGGAAGGAGATGGATGTATGTGCTTCTCTTGTTATTGGATTGGTAGGAGAGATGGGGCATGGATGATGATTGTATGGTCTTTTTTTATAGGTTCTTTATGTTGCTATGAGTTCGTATCTGGTATGTCGTTTACTTGGCGTATAGACGTCGGATCTTGTCTTTCTTTTTTATTTCTGTTCTTTTTTTTTATTTCTGTTTGCTTCTTTTTTCTTTCTTCTGGTCTTTCTTTCTTTTTCTTCTTTCTTTTTCCTATTGCTTCATCTTTTCGTTCGTGCCTTTTCTTCGTTATCTGGTCTCGTTTTCTTCTGTTCTTTTGTCTCTAGTTCCCCCTTCATAGATGGCAAGATCAGCCTGGTTGAAGATCCATCCTTCCTGACACACCAGAGCTGTTTGGGGGATGTAGAGATGCAAAGGTTAACGTTGTTACATGAAGCTCGGTAAACAGCAGACAACACGTCCCACCAGGCCAGGGGAGAGAGGGCAGGGTGATGGACATGCAGGAATTCCCTACAATCAACTAAGCATCCTGGAGTCCAACTAACTTTCGAGAGTAAGATGCTGTTTGATGTGAAGATCAGGATGAGGCTCACATCTAGACCAGGTTGATTGACTCTTTTATTCTGTCCCATTTTCTTTTTTGGTCTACATGATTTTTCCGCCCTTTCTTGTTTTAAACCTTTGAGATTTTAGCTAATATAAAGTGCATTACAAATATTATGATTATTATTACCACAGAAATGCTGTTAAATCTCGATGTATGCCGTGGTGTCTGCCCACACATTCTCCTCAACACTTCAGGACATGAAACGTCTATAGAGCTGAGCTTCTACCCATATACATTTACTTCTGTATCATGTGGTGTTCATAAACAACTTGAAGTGACAACAGTCTGCTCTCAAAATAACCCTGCCCCGCTGCCCCTATCCTGCCCCCTCTCCCCCCCTATCCTGCCCCTGCTCCCCCCCTATCCTGCCCCTGCTCCCCCCCTATCCTGCCCCCGCTGCCCCTATCCTGCCCCTGCTCCCCCCCTATCCTGCCCCCGCTGCCCCTATCCTGCCCCTGCTTCCCCCCCTATCCTGCCCCCGCTGCCCCTATCCTGCCCCTGCTCCCCCCTATCCTGCCCCCGCTGCCCCTATCCTGCCCCTGCTCCCCCCCCTATCCTGCCCCTGCTCCCCCCTATCCTGCCCCCGCTGCCCCTATCCTGCCCCTGCTCCCCCCTATCCTGCCCCCGCTGCCCCTATCCTGCCCCTGCTCCCCCCCTATCCTGCCCCTGCTCCCCCCCTATCCTGCCCCTGCTCCCCCCTATCCTGCCCTGCTCCCCCCCCTATCCAGCCCCCGCTGCCCCTATCCTGCCCCTGCTCCCCCCCCTATCCTGCCCCTGCTCCCCCCCCTATCCTGCCCCTGCTCCCCCCTATCCTGCCCCCGCTGCCCCTATCCTGCCCCTGCTCCCCCCCTATCCTGCCCCCCGCTGCCCCTATCCTGCCCCTGCTCCCCCCCTATCCTGCCCCCCCCATCCTTTAAACCAGGCCTCTTCCTATGATACCAGTTCTTCCTCCAGGTTGTTCCACTCTCCCTCCTCTCTGCTTTGCCCCCCGTCTCCTCCCTCCCTCTGGTGTCGCTCTAGGGCCCTCTATAGGAGGGTATTCAATGTGCCTGCTTTGAGTCATTGAAGTCAGTGTGCACTCTAAAGTAGAGACTTCCTTCTGTAAAAACCTTTTATCACAAACTCCAGTCGTACTACCGTGTCTTTGCCTTAAGTTTGTCAACCCTCTGGGATATTGCTTAAGAAAAGGGCTCCAAATGTAGGTCACTAAAGTGATTGTCGTTTAGAAAAGTTATGTTGTACTAATCTAACGACATACATTGAAATGTATATAATCTCCAACTTGCTGCTGGGTCATATGCATATACCATCACACTAGATCAAGCCTGTGTTGACATACCTGCCAATGTGTGTTAGCCAGGTTGCCAACAGCCTGATAAACAAGTGATGCTGAGAAATGCAAGCGATTCAGGCCATGCTAAGGAAAGGTAAGCAGTGCCAGGAGTATCTGCAGACGTGTTTAACATGTTTACACAGCTTGAGAGCTGCGCTCGGTAACTGGAGGACGTATCTGCCCCTGGGGGTTCAGCCCAGTGCAGGGATCACACTCCCATAGGGGGCCGCTGTCAGGCAGGGGGGCCGGGGGGCCGGGTCTGGGGGGCCACCCTGGTGTAAGGGATCTGGGCATCAGGAGAGGTCAACCAGGTCACTCACTGATGTGAGCTGGGAAACAGACGACTCCCAGTGGAAGTCCCATCAGTTTCCATCCCTCTCTCGTCTATCCTGTGTGAAGTCTGTACTTCAGATGTATACGCACCAACATAAAGCCTGCTGTGTTTTATAAATCAAACATCCTATAGTAGGTCACATATTCCTTATAGTTTGCTAGCCGTAGCGAGGTGGATGTGATGAGAGACCAGAGTTGTTGTGACAGTCTTCCGAGAACACCAAAGACAGAGCAGACAAGGAGGTCCAACACAACAACACAACAGGGGAGAAACAAAGTGTAACCTCATCAGACACCAAACACAGCTTTCCAGTCACAAACACACTTCTGTCTCTCTCTCTCACACACACACACACACACAGGCTCTCTCTCACACACCCAGCCAAGGTCTCACACACACACACACACACACTGCTGTATGATGTAAGGCACCTTCTCCAGAGCTAATCCATCACGGTCGTAGTGTTGTGGTTTCACCCTTGAGGATGCATGGAGAGAGAACCCAGTCTGAAGGAGGGTGTGTGTGTGTGTGGAGGGTTGTGTGGTGTGTGTGTGTGGAGGGGTGTGTGTGTGTGTGTGGAGGGTGTGTGTGTGTGTGTGTGGAGTGTGTGTGTGTGGAGGTGTGTGTGTGTGTGTGTGGAGGGGTGTGTGTGTGGAGGTGTGTGTGTGTGTGTGTGTGTGTGGAGGGGTGTGTGTGTGGAGGGTGTGTGTGTGTGTGTGGAGGGGGGTAATTACTTTCTTATCTATCTCTGACCTGAGGAGAATGCAGTCTCCTCAGTATGGGAGAGCAAGGTCTGGAGGAGTGTGTATATCTGAAAGAGAGAGAGAGTGTGCGTGTGTCTCTCAGTGTGTGTGTGTGTGTGTAGCCAGCGAGCCTGACCTTTGAGGACCACGGTGATGCAGGGAGGGGCTCTGGGGAGGCAGAGGGAGGGCTGGCAGGGGGGGGGCGTGCCCCCCAGGACCCTGCTCACCCCCCCTAGGCTGTAGCCGCTCACAGAGTCACATGACAGACCCAGGCTGCTGGAGGGGTCCACCCTGGTCACATACACCTGGGGGGGGGGGGGGGGGGGGGGGGGGGGGGGGGGAGAGGGAGGGGGGGGTAGAGAGTGAGAGAGGGAGGGGGGGGTAGGATGACCAATTAGGGATTGCATTAGTAGCTAGCTGCAAATATGAAATCACATTGCTTGGTATGATTGTACAGATTGTATAGAGCTGCACTCTCCAGATCCCTGATACCCTGCCGTCCTTTCTACATGCTCTATCTCTACGTAGTTTAGGATGAAAGCGCCTGCTAGATGAATGAGATGTAAAGGTAACGTGCGGCTCACCTTGAAGGCCTGGGTCACAGCTGAGTCCAGCATGGTCCAGTCCATCCTCCCGTTCACCCGGACCGTACCAACAAAGAAGTCCTGCTGTTTCACCTCCTGGGGGAGGGGGGGGACACACTGGTTACAGCCCCGCTCCCAGACCTCCAGAGATCACAGCTGGGGTACAGTGTTACAGCCAGACCTCCACAGAGATCACAGCTGGGGTACAGTGTTACAGCTAGCTGGTGTGTGTAGGCGACTCACGTCTGTTACGAGCCACAGGTTGGGCACGCGGACGATCACACGGACACGCATGTCATCTCTGAGGGACCCGAGGCTGGAGGACTCATCTGGGAGGAGGGGAGAGAGGAGGGGAGAGGAGGAGGGGAGAAGGGGAGGGAGGGAGGAGGGGAGAAGGGAGAGGGAGGGAGGAGGGGAGAGGGAGGGAGGGAGGGGAGAGGAGGAGGGGAGAGGGAGGGAGGAGGGGAGAGAGGAGGGAGAGGGAGGGAGGAGGGAGAGAGGAGAGGGAGGGAGGAGGGGAGAGGGATGAGGGGAGAGGGAGGAGGGGAAGAGCATTAATGAGCCTTATTATGAAAGACATTTTTACATATCATGATAAACCTTTTGTCCATATCGTCCAGCCCTAAGTAACGACATGACATGTTTCAGTGTTACAGAGCTGAGAGTCTAACAGTGTCCCACCTGGGTTAAGGGCCTCGCTGAGGCCCCGGGTCAAGGTCTTGTTGAGGGCCACAGACTGCCGGGGAGACAGGCCCCCCAGGGAGGTCAGTCCGGAAGACTGGGAGAGGGAGCTGGAGGGCCCGGGGGAGGGCCCGGGGGAGGGGCCAGGGGAGGGGCCGGGGGAGGGCTGGGGGAGGGGCCTCCGGTCTTCAACTGGTCGTTTTCAGCCTTGAGGTTCTCAACAGTCACCTAGAGGACAAGGAGCATCACCATCATCATCAACCATCAGCATCATCATCATCACTCTCATCATGTATTTATTTAGCAGACAGCTCTAGCAGGGATTTTAAACCTGCAACCTCTTGATCTGCAGTCAGGTGCTCTAATCCACTAAGCAGTCCTCATCCTCCCAGCATTGTGTACTATGAAGTACCAGAGGATGCTCACTCACTCACTCACTCACTCACACCCTCCTCACCTGCATGTTGGTCATGGCTTCCTGTAGCTGTCCGAGCTGGTGGGCGGAGCTTAACGCCTCCAGACGAATGTCGGTCAGTTTCCTCTCCTTCTCCCAGAGCTCAGAGCGAAGATCCAGCACCACCTTCTCCCCCTCCTCCTCCTCCTCCTCCCCTCCTCCTCCTCCTCTTCCTCCTCCTCCTCACCCTCGCCCACCCTAGCATGAAAGACCAAGATGTGGATACTGGACCCTCTCACAAACCCCCCCTGTACAGTCCTATCCCACAGAACTTTACATCAACATGCCAACAAGAGCAGACTTGAATCCAACTGTGTGTGCTTGTGAGAGATTACCCCGAGGAGGTGGTGGAGGGCGTGAGGGTGGAGGGCGTGAGGGTGGAGGGCGGGGCGTCCAGTGCCATGGTGGACCTAGGAGAGGAGGGGGCCGAGGACTCAGGCCGTGGCTATCTCTTCGATGTCAGCGTAGGGCCCCGCCCCCTTGGAGCCCTTCTTACTGAACGCCTTGTAAAGGAACTCCTCAACTGTACGGGAGAGAGGGGGGTGAGAGAGGGGGGGGGGGAGGAGGGGAGGAGGAGGGAGGGGGGGAGAGAGAGGAGGGGGGGGGGAGAGGAGGGGGGAGAGGAGAGAGAGGAGGGGGGGGAGAAGAGGGGGGAGAGAGAGAGGAGGGGGGGGAGAGAGAGGAGGGGGGAGAGTAGAGAGGAGGAGGGGGGGTGGAGAGGAGGGGGGGGGAGAGAAGAGGGGGAGAGAGAAGAGGGGGGGGGGTAGGAGGGGGGGGAGAGAGGAGGGGGAGAGAGAGAGGAGGGGGGAGATAAAAGGAGATAAAAAGAGGGAGAGTTATGTTGTCTTTCAGCCAACAAATGACAGACCAGAGCACCCCTGTCTTGTTATGCAAGTTGAGTTTGGGGTAAACATGATTCCCCAGGGCCACAGGATGAGCGTGGTTAAACAGGTCAGAGAGCCGGAGCACGCCATGTGGTTCTGGCTGCAGTGTTCAGGGCAGAGCTAGCGTGCAGGGAGAACACAACATGGTTCATTACACCGCAGAGGAAGAACCACTTGCATGAGGAACAGGAGACAGATGAGGAACACATTTAGCCTCTGTAGACGGACGCTACGCTCGATTTTGTCACAAAACTAGATGGTTCGATGTTAAAGATGGTTTTCGTGTTAAAGATGAATGTGAATGCGTGAAAACAGAAACTGACACAGAGCTAAAGGAAGAAAAAAAACAACCTAATTCAATAACTTTCACAAATGTTTTACATAAATTATTCCAAAAATAGTTTCACCTTAAGAAGAGTTAGACAATATCAGATTATTGTTAGTCATTTATTTTACTGTCATTTTTTTAAAGCGATAACCTGTTTGATTTATTCCATGACTCGTGTGTAAGATCTTTCAGACTGACGTCTGAGGGTTAGCTGGTGAGTTAGTGTTGGAGAATGAGGCTGAGATACAAAGTAACCAAACAGAAACAGACTGTCCAAATATTATTAAAGTATGACTCATGATGTGGGGAGGACAGGAGAGGGGAGGAGGGAGGCTGGGAGAGAGGAGGGGAGAAAGTAGACTGGAAGGAGGGAGGCAGGGAGGGAGGGAGGGAGGGAGGGAGGGACGGGAGGGCCGGCGTGGAGGTAGGGACGGCGCGGAGGGAGGGTCTCTGAAAACTACACACTCACCTCAAAGACCTGAGGTAGGAGGGAGGCATGAGAGAGAGATCAGAGTCATACTTCAGCAGATTTGGAACAGAACACATGCAGGAGAGAGAGAGAGAGAGAGAGAGAGAGAGAGAGAGAGAGAGAGAGACGAGAGATGAGAGAGAGATGAAGAGAGAGAGAGATGAGAGAGAGAGAGAGAGAGAGAAAGGCTGAGTGGATGTTGAAAGTTTCAAGTAGTGAAGCTGCATAAAAATGTCCAAACGTAGGAATTTGTTTAATGTAATAATGCTGCGTTAATCCTGTGCATGACCTGTCAGTGTGGTTCTAAAGCAGCCGCTCTCAACCCCGGTCCTCAGAACCCCGTGTCCTGTATGTTCTAAATTACATGTAGTCATTTAGCAGACGCTCTTATCCAGAGCGACTTACAGTAAGTACAGGGACATTCTCCCCGAGGCAAGTAGGGTGAAGTGCCTTGCCCAAGGACACAACGTTATTATGCTCGGCCAGGAATCGAACCAAAAACCTTCTGATTAGCCCGACTCCCTAACCACTCAGCCATCTGACCCCCAGATTAGGATGTTAATCATTAATCAATTAATTGCCGTTTAAGAATGTAAGCGGTTAAAATGTATTAAACTTAACCGTCTGCCTTGTTAGTCTATAAATAGCAGTAATTACCCCCAGGGTTTCCGCTATATTAATCATTGCCGCCGCTGCTTCAGAATTGCATGAAACGTCATTAAGTTGTGACTCTACGACTGCACAGCTGTCCACTCATGGAACAAACCGGTCTTCGAGGATGTCAATCACTCGCGAAGTCATGACAACCAAATAAACAGCGCAAAGCACTTTCTGCTCGCTCTGTCAGGCAGTGACAAACAGGGCAGAGGGTAGTAGGTTACGTTACAGTAGGCTACCAAAGAACTCGAAAAACGGTAGATTTAACTTGCTACGTTAAGTTAGATACATTTTACAATTTAAATTAACTTTGTAACAATGTATTATTTATTGTTGTTTATTGAAGTTCATGGCCAACTAATAATTAATGTCTTATATCGTGAAATAATGTTCCAGCTAGCACTAACTTTAGCTAGCTACAGTAGCAGTACTAGGAGATAGCGAACACCAATTCTGTTGGTTTATATAGTTTGTGCTTCGTGAATCAATGTTTCTCGTTATTAATGTGCCGCTATTATTGTTTAAATACTACTTAACTTTGAAAAGGCGTGCATTTTCCTTAATGATGAATCGATTATTGATTTTTAACGTATCAACTATCAGTTCAGGAAAATTCACGAAATTTGCAACCCTATTCTACATGGTCCCTTGCTCCAACCCAGCTGATTCAAACAACTGTGTCATTATCAGGCCTTCTGCAGAGCTTGATAACAGCCCATTCGGGCTCATTTGACCCAGGTTATTACATTTACATTACATTTAGTCATTTAGCAGACGCTCTTATCCAGAGCGACTTACAGTAAGTACAGGGACATTCCCCCAGAGGCAAGTAGGGTGAAGTGCCTTGCCCAAGGACACAACGTCATTTGACACGGCCGTGTTCGGCCAGAATCGAACCGGCAACCTTCAGATTACTATCCCGATTCCCTAACCACTCAGCCACCTGAATCCCTGAATCATTAGCTCACCCAGCTCTTCTTCTTCTTCTTCTTGGCCTCCTGCTCCTTCAGGCTGCCCAGGCTGGAGTGGCTGCTGATGCTGCTCAGGCTGGAGAGGCTCTCTGACGAGTTCTGACGCTTGATCTGCAGCTCTGCAGGAGGGGGAGGGTCCGGGAGTGGAACAGGGAGGATGGAAGGAAGGAAGGGAGAAAGTAGGAAATTAAGGAAGGTAGGAAAGGAAGTCAGAGAGAGAGAGATTCGAGGAAGGACATGCAGCTAAAAGGTTAAGGAGTTGAACTTTGGTTTTTGTTACCAAAAATGACGGATCAAGGCCCTTAAGGGGGCAGTACCTTTGGGTGGGACCTCTGGGTTGCTGAGAGCAACGTGGATGACCTCCTGAACTTCTGAGTTCTTGGTCTTCAGGATCTCTATGGTCTCCTTCAGGTCACACAGCTCCGAGTCCTGCAGCAATGAACAACCGGAAACCACCCATAATATGACACACAACACTGACAGCTTGACAGTCTGCCCCCAGTCACCCAGGCTGCCCCCAGTCACCCAGTCTGCCCCCAGTCACCCGGGCTGCCCCCAGTCACCCAGGCTGCCCCCAGTCACCCAGGCTGCCCCCAGACACCCAGTCTGCCCCCAGTCACCCGGGCTGCCCCCAGTCACCCGGGCTGCCCCCAGTCACCAGGCTGCCCCCAGTCACCCAGGCTGCCCCCAGTCACCCAGGCTGCCCCCAGTCACCCAGTCTGCCCCCAGTCACCACCCAGTCTGCCCCCAGTCACCCAGTCTGCGCTGTGGCCTACACCCACACCTCCTACTGGATGTGGACAAGCACAGAAAACAGAATCTCCCACAGCAGGGGGCCTAGGTTTCATTATACCCCCCCCCCCCCCCCCCCCCAGGTGTGGGGACGCCCAGGCTGGTGCCAGGTGAGTGGGAGGAGCTACCTTCTGGTCAGAGGTGACAGAGAGGCTCTGCAGCCGTGATGTCATCAACGCCAGACTCTGTTCAAACGCTGCAACTAGGTTCGCCTTTAGAGAGAGAAGATGAGAGAGAGAAGAGGAGAGAGGAGAGAGAGTAGGAAAGAGATAAAGAAGGAGGGAGAGAGTAAACAGTTGAGTCATTGACTGCAGGCTTACGACAGCAAGCTAAATGTCTTCCTCTGTCTGCACTGCCTGGTAGGAGGGAGGGAGGAGACGGCTGTCAGAGATGAGGGGAGGGTTAGGAGGGGGAGGTGAGGTGAGGGATGACAGGAGAACCGTGTTGCTGCAAAGACCTCTTTAACTTGATGAAGCATGTTTGCCCGTCTCTATGTATTAGTGCATGTACACAGTGCAGTGTTTCCCCTACCATTATATTGACACACTGCAGTGTGCTGTCAGCCAGAGTAGGCAGACTGGGCTTGAGTGTTTTACAGGAGGAAACATCAGGCCTACGTTTCTTCAGCAAGCTTTTCAGAACTATAATAATACACTGCATATGTATTTTGCAGCTATTATCTACATAAGCCTTTTAAACCTAAATCAACATTAACGCCTGAAGGCCTAGTTATTTCTATCTGAACATGATTCAGGGTTGCTAAGGAGGCTCTGGGCAACAACACACAGCCAATCGGGAACAAGAAAAATGTGGTCAAAGTCATGCTACGGTCCACGCAGACACGGAAGGTCCTGGAAGCGAGACTCCAACCCACCTGGCCTAGCTGCTACAGCAAGCATCCAGGGTGTAGGGCAGCGGAGGGCAGGCAGGGGGCAGCAGAGTCCAGCAGGGGAGAGAGCCAACAGCAATAGGGAGAGAGGAACAAGTTTGTTAGGCCAGGGACATCATCTCACCTGCCACACACACGCACGCAGACACACACACACACAGTGTAGAGTAGTAGCAGGGCAGCAGAGGCCAGGGTTGGTAGCAGGTTGGACTCGGACCACAGGAAAGGACAGTTGGTAATGCAGAGAGAGAGAGAGAGAGAGAGAGAGAGAGAGAGAGAGAGAGAGAGGAGGAAGCAGGCTACTGTGTCTAGTGTTTATCTAGTCAGTGTTGAGAGGATTTTACAGATGTTTTATTTTTCAACCTTTCAAAAACGTTTTCACACACAGTGAAAGGAGAGGGAAGAGGAGGACAGAGAGCAACATAGAGTACAGTAGAGTTTAGTAAAGTCCTCCTCAAGTACTCATCAATGATGCAAACCTATTTTAGAAAAAAAATCTAAAAGTAGGTAAAACCTTTCAAAACATTTTTTCTAAAACAAATTCTTACCTTTCGAAAAAAAAGATACATCTTTAAACCTTTCGAAACTTATCTCTAAAATTGTTTTTAGACTTTTTGAAACTTGTTTAGTCAGTACTTCAACTTTTACCATGCTTTTTTAAACTTGAGTATCTGTAATTCTACTTGAGTGAAGGATGTGTGTGCTTTTGTCATGTCTGTATATACATAAGTATCATAAATGAGCTGTACACATCCAGATGATTTGGTATACGTACGTTGGCAGACAGCTGGGTGGTCAGGTTGGCCACCTTCTCCTGGGAGGTCTCCAGCTCTCTCCTCAGCTTGCGGATTTGCTGCAAAGACACACATCCAGGAAGCAGACCAGGTAGAATATTAGATATCAGATTCAAGTCAACTTTATTGTCCTGGTGCACAGTGTTTTGATATAGGTGTGTATCTACACATTAAACATCTACGAGTGTTGACAGCTAGCCGGTCGATAATGGCTCCCCTTACGCTAGCAACAAGTTGAAGGGAATAATCATATGAACACATTCATACATCAGTGTCATAAAGAGAGAGAAAGAGAGAGGAGAAAGAAGAGAGAAAGAGGGTGAGATGAAGAAAAGGTTAGTTAGTCTTACCTCTCCTTGCATCCTCTCCTCAGTCTTAGCAAGCAGGGAGAAGCAGACACATGAGAGAAGGAAAAAGAGGGAGGAAGAGAGGTTGTAAGGGAGGGATGGTCGCAGGGAGAGATGGAGGGAAGTAGAAAAGGGGGGATGGAGGGAGGGAGTGAGGGAGGGTTGGATGGATGGAGGCAGAGAGAGAGAGAGAAGGAAGGAGGGAGAGGGAGGGTTAGATGGGGAGGAAGGTAAGAAAAGGGTGATGGAGGGAGGGAGAGAGAGAATGAAGGAGGGAGATGGAGAGGATTGGAGGTAGAAAGGCAGGGAAGGAGGGGGGAAGAGATGGACAGAGTGAACATGGGAGCAGAGGAGAGGGTGTCTGAGGACACCAGGTGTTCCAGAGTAAACACTGCTCCCTATAGGACTACTCGAGATAGCAGGTGTGAAACCTAGCCAGAGGTATTTCTGGGTGTCAGACACAGGGCAGCCTGCCACATCCTGGCATGTGACTCCCGACATAAACATCAGGGGACACAAAAACATTTCAAATACTTTTATGTTCTGAGATCATGCGTTGGTCTGACAATTTAGGAAGCCAGCAGGACAGGACACTTGTGCTCAACTCTGAAAACACAACATTTGTATTTGTACAGGAAGTGCTAACGACCTGACTCACAGAGGAGTAGCTGGAAGAGGCGTTGGAGGCCAGAGAGAGGACGGAGCCGTGGACTGAAAAACCACAGAAGAAGAACATAATATTATACTTCAAGTATGCTTAAGTTCAAACATAAATACGTATATTAAAGTTGTCAATAAGAATGCAAATAAGTACACTTTTTAAGTACACTTACAATTGTCTCAAAATATATACAGTATATACATATACTGGCAATGTAAAAAGCTGTTATTTAATACATTTTAGTTGTAGTTTACTCTCATAAGGCTGTGTCGGCTCATTATCAGGCTCCCTGACATTACTGGTCTAAGCTGGAGGGGACATGCAGAGGCACGGGTTTGATTCCCAACATATCTGTATGTCTCTCTGTCTCTCCCACACATTTCCAATCCATCTCTAACTGTCTCTCTCCCATAAAGCCATAAAAAGCCCATGTATATAAAAAGGATTTGGATCAGTGTGTGTGACTGGGGCCTGCTTGAAGCAAGGTAGCTACAACCTCCAGAATCAGGGAGGCGTATCTGGTCTACGACCCAGGGAGAGGAGTCCCGGGTGGGGGCCGGTGACTCACCATCCTCCCCTGGTTCGCGGAAGGATCCGGAGCGCAGCATGCTCTTGGGCCGGTCAGCCAGGGACACGCTGCTGCCCAGAGGGGAGGAGCCATACAGGTCGTAGGTCGCCTCGTTGGCAGGGATGCTATTGGAGCGTGTGATTCTGGGGGTGGAGCTTGGAATGGGCGCCACTGTGGGAAGAGGAGGAGGAAGAGGGGGGAGGAGGAGAGGGGGAGGAGTAGGAGGAGGAGAGGGGAGGAGGGGTAGGAGGAGAGGGGTTAGAGAGACAGACACTGATACTGGGTTCTAAGAGGAATATTCATACATACAAGCAGGCTAACACACACACACACACATACACACTCACACACGGATGGCACCTTTTCTAGATGACTCAGTGTTAACAGATACTCTGGTTCCACAACAGTGTTGGTTGGCCTCAGTTGACCCTGCAGCAGTACCCTGCGACCCTGCAGAGCCATGTTCCACCCTGACAGCCAAGACTGTCGCCAGGGAACTGGATATGACCAGCACTGCACTGTACGGAGGTGTTCTAATGTGATAAGAAACCATTCCTGACTAATGATGTCAAAATAACACCGGCCATATGTTGTTATGTGATATGAATATGACCTTTTGAGATGTCCTGTGTGGACTGAATCTAATGGAGATACTAAGAGATACCTGTACTTCTTAAGAGAGAACATAGAGAAAGGAAAAGAAGTGTGCTGACCAGTACTAGTAGATAATGACAAAGATCCAAAAATAGAGGGAGAGGAAGAGAGCGATGAGAGAGAGAGAGAAAGAGAGGTTTGTCGGACTTACCTATGTTGGTGAGCGGGGCCTTGCCTGAGGAGGGGGGGTGGTGGTGGGTGGGGGAGGGCAGCTGGGGGGGGCTGTCGATGTCCGTCATGCTCCCCAGGGTGTGGGAGTGCCGCCTCTCCTTCCCCTCCCCCTCCGCCTGCTGGCTCGACCCGTACCTCCTGCACACACAGCACACACAGCACACACAGCACACACAGCACACACAGCACACACCAGGGTCACACCTTTCTCTCAGCAGCAGGCTCCTGACACGTGGTGAAGGTTAGTTCTAGAAGAAGCGCTGTGTTCTAGAACAGATGCTCCATCCGCTCAAATGGTCTATTAGAACAGATTCCAGAACAGACGAGAGAAAGATCTAGAATATTTCATACCCCAATCCTTTCTTGGGTAGAGTGTTTCTGTCCGTCTGCAAACTGACAGGGGGGGAAAAAAACAGATATTCACTTAGTCAACTACCTGAATTAACCAATCAAATAACAACCAGGTGAACAGCTGACAATCTGTGATGAGACGCCCTCATCCAGACCAGCGAGGGGCCGTTACCCATAGATATATATAAAGACTAGATGTCTTAAGGCTTTTTAAATGACCATAACTTGCTCAATTTTCAACCGATTTTGAAACGGTTTGGTTTGTTATCAACGTCAGAGATGTCGTTATGCCACTGCATACTTCTGACATCTCTGACGTTGATAACAAACCAAACCGTTTCAAAATCGGTTGAAAATTGAACAAGTTATGGTCATTTAAAAAGTACATGTAGCATCAACACAATGTTATGGGTGAGTGAGTTGACTGTAGCAAGATGGACGCCATGTGCGGACGTTCTAGACTCCGCCGTAAGACATCTAGTGTTTATATATGTCTATGCCGTTACCTGTCAGGGAGGTTGAGAGAGGTCCTGCTTCCTGCCCTCCAGGTGCCCCTCCCCTCCTCCTGGTCCCCATCCCGCTCCCTGGCCTCGGGCCGGAGGTATCCTCCAGCCGGTGAAACGCTCATCTGCAGGGGCAGGCTCTCCATGCTGCGGTGCATCCCAGCCAGCTTGGGGTAGAGCAGGGGTGACCCCCCCAGGCTGAGGCTCTGGCTGGGGTAGGAGCCCGGAGAGTCGATGTGGAGGACGGGGGCCGGGCTGGGGGTGAGGCGCGGGGTCAGGCGGGAGCCCGTCAGATCCTGGAGCTTGGAGAAGGGGGGCACCTTGGGGGGCAGGTCCTGGAGGATGATGCAGGAGTCCAGGCTGCTGGAGTTCCCCTTGTCCAGGTGGGCCAGGCTAGGGGGCCGGCCTAGCACTTTGCTGCTCAGCATCCTAGGAATCATACACAAGGATGACAGACAGTTAACAGCCACTTACAATTGTATTTGTAAGTACAGGTACATTGGAATTATTTGGTCCTGCTCCTATTGAGAGTTTACTTGTGGCCTATCTTAACTTCGGCGAAATAATCTAACCTGTAATAAAAAAGTCTATATCTTATGAGTCTATGTGTACCTGGGGGTGGTGGGTGAGGCCAGCTCGGGGTACTTGCTGCTGCTGGTCCTGCGGAGGCCGTGCAGCTTGATGCAGGCCTCCCCCGACTCTACCTGACTGTTTTCCCTCTTCAGAGAGCCACAGTCCCCATCTGACGCCACCGCCTTGGCCTTGGCCCTCTCCTTCTCCTTCTCACGGTCCGTCAGGTTCACCGGGCCTGAGCTAGCTCGCCCGCCCGCCTTGGAGCTGCCTCCGCTGGGATCCTTGGACCTGGGAGGTCCGGGGGAGGGCATGGGTTTGAGGCTGAGCAGACCGGCGTCTATGCAGGAGCTGGGGGTGCGCGCTGCGGGCCGCCCGATGAGGCTGAGGGTGCTGGACTTGGCGGGCCGCGGCAGACTGCGGTACTGGACGCTGTTACGGGCGTTGGGACCGAGGAAGCCGTGCTCGCTGGCCGTAGCGTCGAAACTGTTCTTTCGGCCTCCGGGAACTCCCCCTCCCACGCCACCTAAGAGCCGCAGCGGAGAAGAATTGTTAATCTCATGTTATGCTAAATCGTAAGTAGCTTAGCTCAGCTGTCGTTTGCGCTGCAATTAACAGCCAGTTGAAGAGTGTTGCTAACGTAGTTTTGAGTAAGTGGGAAACAAATATATTGTCAGGAGATGCATCAAATAAAAATCTGTATATGCTAATACATATTATATATGGTATTTTATATTTGTGTTACGTTGACATCGTCTTTGCTGGAGTAGACACCTGTAACCGGTGTGTCGGTGACACAAGGCTAGCACCCTAGCAGCAGCTAGTAGCGTGTAGCTAGTAGTTTAAAACAACGAAGTTCGCTAAAACGACATTAAATCTGTCCATGGAGAAAAAGAAAGTCAGCAGATATAATAACCACAACAAGAATCAGCTTGCAAGGCAGTTTTGTGCTGATATGTGGCGTATTTATTGCGTTTTGGGAAATAACACGATCTAGTAGCTTGAGACTCAAATCGTGAATTGCATCACTAACATAGCTAGCACTAGTGCTACTAGCTACAGTATAGCGCTATTATTGTTCATGAGGAATTTTGACTAGCATTATTGACAACTGCTTAAATTTGCCATTCATTTGTTTAACCCACTCACTCCAACATTCTATGAAATCTGCCACCTCTCATCATATTTTATTAACGTCAGGGAACTTGAAGTGCGCAAACGAGAAAAAGCTACAAGCAGTTTTAACGCCACGTCTAGTCGGCATGTCTAACATTTGAAAAATGGCTCTGTCTGCATGAGCAACGTATCTCATTGGCCGTCGCTTGACTGCTCATTTGCATAACATTTGAAACCTTTTCCGAATTCTTTTTTTCTACCTTTAGAAACTTTGTTTTAAAACCCCTTTATACAGCATATATTTTTTCTTTCTTTATATTTATATTTATAAAATAGATTTTTAAAATAGATTTTTTTTCAACCTTTCGAAACTTTTTTTTCAATCTTTTTTACAAACATATATTTCAACCTTTCCCAAAACATTTTTTTTTACTTTTTAAAAATACCGGTAGATATTTTTTCAACCTTTAGAAACCTTTTTTCGAAAATATTTTTTTAACCTTTAGAAACCTTATATTGAAAATATTTAGAAAACCTTTTGAAACTTTAAAAAAAGTACTGATACCAGAATTATCTACTTAAGTACAGAGTAATAAAGTATTTGTTCTCCACCCATCACCTCCTCCACACCTCACCTCTTCCTCCCCTCCACCCCTCACCTCCTCCAGCCAGAGGCTTCACAGGGATCCCGGAGGACCGGGGGATCTTCCCCAGTGTGGCCGAGCCGCTGGAGAGGGTGGCGCCCCCTGCTGTGATGACGGTGGCGGTGCCGGTGGAGGGGGGTGTCTTCCTGTAGGAGGAGTAGGAGGGCTTGGCCAGGCCTGAGGGAGGCTTACGGAAGTCCCTGCCTGCGTCCGAGCGAGACCGCTGCAGCCCAGACGCCTTCACCGACAGCATGGCCTTGTCCATGGCCCTCTGGTCAGCCTTGGGAACTGTAGAGCAGAGATGGAGCTCAGTTATCTACACTCATGATAACGGTTATCATTTATGTTTTATGAACTGTTATGTTGACTATTGTGTTAACTGTTCATTTTAACTTTACTCAAAACGACATTTACTGTTCACATGTAGGGTTCAAGCTCCTCCTTTGTTTTGAGTTATCTAAATGTCTATCAAAAAAATCTATAAATAACACAATCGATATTCTAAAATGAAACAGCTGAAAGCAGCCGTGTACATGATAAATCTGCAGTGGAAGTTTGTAACTGTGTGTGTTGATGTCAGTGTGAGAGGTCTCCGGACCGCTCGTGCTGATTGGTCAAGGCCGTGTATGAAGGCATGGGGGTATGTGTGTGTGCAGTGTGTTTGTCTGTGTATGAAGGCATCGTCCTGAGGTGAGAGTCTGTGTGTTAAGGGTGAGGTTATGACATTGTGAGTAACGCTGGAAATCGGTTTCATAAATTAAGCAGCGTGTAACTCATGTCACTGGGAAAGGAGCGAGGGATAGACATCTGTATCTACTTAGACATGTGTCACACATTACAGACACACAGCGCTACTCACCTACAGACACACAGCGCTACTCACCTACAGACACACAGCGCTACTCACCTACAGACACACAGCGCTACTCCAAGAGAAGCAGACCATTACAGACACAGCGCTACTCACCTACAGACACACAGCGCTAGTCACCTACAGACACACAGCGCTACTCACCTACAGACACACAGCGCTAGTCACCTACAGACACACAGCGCTAGTCACCTACAGACACACAGCGCTACCTACTCACCTACAGACACACAGCGCTAGTCACCTACAGACACACAGCGCTACCTACTCACCTACAGACCCACACAGCGCTACCTACTCACCTACAGACACACAGCGCTAGTCACCTACAGACACACAGCGCTAGTCACCTACAGACACACAGTGCTAGTCACCTACAGACACACAGCGCTACCTACTCACCTACAGACACACAGCGCTACCTACTCACCTACAGACACACAGCGCTACTCACCTACAGACACACAGCGCTAGTCACCTACAGACACACAGCGCTACCTACTCACCTACAGACACACAGCGCTACCTACTCACCTACAGACACACAGCGCTACCTACTCACCTACAGACACACAGCGTTACCTACTCACCTACAGACACACAGCGCAACTCACAAAGAGAAGCAGACTATTACAGTAAGCTTCGGATTTATGGTAGGTTTGTGTGTGAAACTAATTAAGCTGGTGAACTGCCATAGGTATAAAAGCCGAGCTTCTTTGAAGTTTCCAAACACAAATCAGGCACTAGCCAGCTAGAACAGCCCGGAGATACATTTTTACCCTTGAAAACCGTCGTGCCAAAATACATATAATCAAATCCCTTCCTAACCGCCAATAAAGAAGAAAAATCTCAATAAAATGTGGTTTGAAGTGAATTGCATCTGTCAGGAAATGTAACGTGATTGGCTGTTTCATCCGATTATTCTATCATGATCAGCAGATGGATGATCAGTTGAAAATCAACTTTAAATATGGATATATGAGTCACTCCCAGGACACAAAGGACTGTTTTTATCTACATGTCAATAGGATCATACTGTATAGAAACAGGCTGCTGAGCTGGAAAGGGTTTATCGTAGATTCAAATACTGCAAGCACAAGCCAAGACAAAAAGCTGCATATACAATAGGATCCTGTGTCCTCTCTGCTGTGAGATGTTTTCTGTGAAACCAATCAACATTTGGCTCAAGCAAACGGGTGCCGCTGTAGATTTCACTTGATATCAGACAGATATCCGCTGTGGCTATATTCCAAATAGATTTCGTTTGACATTTGGATTCCATTTCCAGAAGGTTATGGAAGACAAGAAAAGCTAGGGAAACAAGTTAACAATCATGTCCTTCCCCCCAAACTTCTTGCCTCGCCCCTCACCATAACTCATTGACTTCCAAAATGACACCAAGCTCAAGAGTTCCTTTCCAAAAGCACTTTCTATGGGATGTTTATGTTGCTGTGGGTCTGTGTGATAGAATACATGATATTTATAGAGAAAGATAGAGAGAGAGAGCACACAGAACACAGCAGAAAGACGGATAAAGACAGAATAAAGTTACAAACAGAGAGTTAAAGAGAGATACAGAGAGAGAGAGAGATACAGACACACAATGAGAGAGAGAGCTAGGAACAGAGTATGTATAAAATCTCACCTGCGACTTTCAGCACACTCTGAGAGGTGTGAGTGATGGGCGAGGTCACGCCCACAGGGGGGTTGCGCGTCTTCTTATAGTGTCCTTGCTGACCCAGACTCTGAGGCTTCTTCAGTTCCCCCCTGCCGCCCGCCTCCTCGCCAGCGCCCTCCTGTGGCCGTACCTTCCTCCAGCGGCTGGGCGGCTCAGTCTTCAGGCTGCCCGTGTCGTAGCAGCTGCCGTCCTGCTTGCGGCCGGCCTTGGCCTCCTCACTGTACCAGGAGAGACCACTCTCCACCAGGGAGCGCTTCTCTGCATCCGTACGCAGCTGCACATAGGGAGTCAGATGGCTGAGCGGTTAGAGAATCAGGCTAGTAATCAGAAAGTCGCTGGTTCGATTCCCGGCCGTTGTGTCCTTGGGCAAGGCACTTCACCCTACTTGCCTCGGGGGAATGTCCCTGTACTTACTGTAAGTCGCTCTGGATAAGAGTGTCTGCTAAATGACTAAATGTAAATGTATGGGAAACTTCAGAGGGGGAGGAACATTTTGATTTCATTTCAAAAACTCAAGTGTTAAAAAAAACTTAAAAAAACATGTTTTATAACATGTGCCCAAAACCGACCATAACAACTCTTAAAATATTACCATTAATAATATGATGTGAGCAGAAGTATTATTCACTGAGATGTTACTGAACAGGTGTTTGAGTGAGCTAAAACACACAGCAGAGTGTGTTGGAGTGGACCATACTGTAACTAATGGCCCATCATGTGGTGTTCTGAGGGAGGTGAAGGAAGACAGGGGCCTGTGGTGACCTGGCATCTCTCCTCCTGACAGGATGTGGTGTCACAGATGGCTCTCTCAGGGCTGTAATCCACACACTACCTCCTACCGGGCCGTAAAATAGGCCTGCTTGTCACGGCAACATCCAGAAGTAACCGACCGCTAACAAGTACGTGAGAAGAAGTGGATGTGTTAACGTAGAGTCATCTCTAAACATGGAAGTGAGACCCAGTATGAGTCCCTTGAGAATGTGTTTTATGTTTATTAGAATGTTTATAATGTTTATATGTGTGTGGGGTCAGTTTTCATGTGAAGGACAAGGTCTATAAACTGGATTTGGTTTCAAACTGTCATTTTCAGGGAGCCTGTTCCAGATGTTTCTCAGCGTGGCGTCTGGTCTATCCTGAGGCTGACCGTCAGCCTAATAATATCAGAACTCTGGGATCTCAACCAACATCGTCCAGTGTTACAGTGTTTCCCAATCATTGATGTATTTGTGGCGGCCTGCCTCAATGAAAAATTAACCGTGACAGTGTGTCTGTGTCAAAGTGGGACAGCCAGACCGGGAGACTGGTGACTCAGAGATCTGACATCACACAAAGCAGAGGTCGAAGTGTGTGTGTCGAGTGTGTGCGTGTAGAGTGTGTGTGTGTGTTGTGTGTGTGTGTGTGTAGTGTGTGTGAGTGTAGAGTGTGTGCGTGTAGAGTGTGTGTGTAGTGTGTGTGTGTGTGTAGTGTGTGTGCGTGTAGAGTGTGTGTGTGTGTAGTGTGTGTGTGTGTGTAGTGTGTGTGAGTGTAGAGTGTGTGCGTGTAGAGTGTGTGTGTGTGTAGTGTGTGTGTGTGTAGTGTGTGTGAGTGTAGAGTGTGTGCGTGTAGAGTGTGTGTGTGTGTGTAGTGTGTGTGTAGTGTGTGCGTGTAGAGTGTGTGTGTGTGTGTGTGTAGTGTGTGTGTAGTGTGTGTGAGTGTTTCTGACCATGGCGGAGGAGTTGGTCCTGGAGCCCAGGGGGGTGTTGGGGAGCGAGGTCAGGGAGGAGCTGGCGTTGAACTCCTCAGAGCTGAGGTTGTCTGAGCCCTCGCCCTCACCGTCACTGAGACCACTGCTGATGGAGCTGCTCTCATCCCAGCTGCACACAGAGAGACAGGTACACACACACACACACACACACACACACACACACAGAGACAGGTACACACACACAGAGACAGGTACACACACACACAGAGA
>CM042868.1:1244462-1261962 GCA_023658055.1 Thaleichthys pacificus | reverse complement strand
AAAGACTAGCACTCGGGCAGAAAAAGGAGATTCTACAATCTTGTTTTTACCTTTTGGGGACTCATCCCTACTCCAGACTAAACAACAAAACCTGTTATCAGTCTGCTGGCTGGCTGGCTGGCTGGCTGCTGGCTGGCTGGCTGCTGGCTGCTGGCTGCTGGCTGGCTGGCTGGCTGGCTGGCTGGCTGCTGGCTGGCTGGCTGCTGGCTGGCTGGCTGCTGGCTGGCTGCTGGCTGCTGGCTGGCTGGCGGCTGGCTGGCTGCTGGCTGGCTGGCTGCTGGCTGGCTGGCTGCTGGCTGGCTGCTGGCTGGCTGGCTGCTGGCTGGCTGGCTGGCTGCTGGCTGGCTGCTGGCTGCTGGCTGCTGGCCGTACAAAGATGTGACTCCACAGACGTTTCCAAGTGACTCTGAAGTGATCTACTGTGGTGATAAGAGCATGAAAGAATGTTCTGTCTTTCATGTATTTTGTTATCAAGTATCCTTTCAGTTGAATCTGTCAACAAGGACAACTTATCAACTTTGTATATCCTGTCATGACCAACAACAACTTGCACGTATTTAGACTACATCATCGTTTGTAAATCTTCCTATATTCATTCTGGGTTAACTCTGAACATCTGGTGTTAATCTGAAGATAATCACTGCGTCTGCAGTGTGTCGTTACAATCAAACAACGTGAGATGTCTCTTCCTGTCTCAGGAGGAGAGGATGAAGAGCGAGAGGCTCGCTCCGTCCTGCTGTTTATCTGGCCTGTCCAGACCGCCGCTAAACAAGAAGCCATGTGGTCTCCGATTGGTCATTGATGACCACATGGTCTGTGTGTTTGCTGCATCAGCTGGCTCTGTCTGCTAGATGTTTAAATAGACACTTCCTCTTTACTGAGGGTAGGGTACAGTCACCAGCAAGTGAGTTATTCTCTCTTTCTCCTCCCCCCTCAGTGTGTGTGTGTCTGTGGCCTGGGATTGGAGTGTGTGTGTGTGTGAGAGTGTGTGTGAGTGTGTGGGGGGGTAGGGGGTACAAGCGTGTGGTCCACTACTCCCCTCAGGATCATTCTTAAATATTAATCCAGACTTGACATTCACTGTGACGGTGCATTAAAGCAGGGCTGAAATATTGATGAGGCCAGCTGAGATCTTCACTTTGGCTTGTGAGGGCTCTCTCTCTCTCTCTCCCCCTCTCCCTCTCCCTCTTCCTCTCCCTCTCCCTCTCCCTCTCCCTCTCCCTCTCCCTCTCCCTCTCCGAAACACTCTCCCCCTCAGCCCCTCATCAGAAACACTCACCCCCTCATCAGAAACACTCTCCCCCTCAGCCCCTGCTCATCAAATCTATACTTGGCATCGTACATGTTTTAAGTTCAATTTTTCTTTTTTTCCCCCAAAGGTGCACTGACACAAACCTTCCAGTAGGAGGCACAGTGGGCACAAAAGTAAAAGGCTGTAATTAGTCAAACTGCTGTAGATTAGGATTCGATTTCACTCTTACAATACACAGTACAGTAGACTTTTACGGTAATCATTTATAATGATACATCATTCAAACATTTACATTTCACGGTAGTGACATAAAACCGTACTGTCCCCCTATGGTTCATAAAGTGTGTGCAGGATCATGAGATGGTTTTGAAGATGGTAATCTGGCACACAGACTGAATCCATTTGGCACATCCTCCTCATTTAATTAGTTCAATTCAGAATTCTAGTCAATCAATACATGAGGAGACTGATCCAGTCCAGCCTGCCCTGCCCATGTCTCCATGTCTGTCTGACCACTAGTCTGGAAAAAGAGAGACAAGTCCCTCCATCAGTGTCAGACAGCCCTGAGACCAGCCACCCCTACCCCCCCCCACACACACACACACATCCCCCCCCCCAAAGACACACACACACACCCCCACACACACACACACACACACACCCACAGACACCCCCCCCCACACACACACATCCCCCCCCTCCCAAAGACACACACACACACCCCACACACACACCCCCCTCCCCACACACACACACACACACCACACACCACACACCCCCACAGACACACACACACCACACCACAGGAGGGGCAAACTGTTTCCCTGGCACTTCCCTGCAGACTGTAACATGATGACTGAGCTCAGAGGGGTTCAGTCACTCCAGTGACGTGTGTCTCTCTCACACACACACACACACACACACACACACACACACACACACACACACTCTCTCCCCTGCCTGCCCTCACATCTGATGTGGTCAAAAGAATCAGGACTCAGGATCGTGTTACCTTTTAAATCCCAACCTGCAGCAACACAGTCTAGACCAGGGCTAGGGTTAGATCATTACCAGGGCTAGGGTTAGATCATTACCAGGGCTAGGGTTAGATCATTACCAGGGCTAGGGTTAGATCATTAACATGGCTAGGGTTAGATCATTACCAGGGCTAGGGTTAGATCATTACCAGGGCTAGGGTTAGATCATTACCAGGGCTAGGGTTAGATCATTACCAGGGCTAGGGTTAGATCATTAACATGGCTAGGGTTAGATCATTACCAGGGCTAGGGTTAGATCATTACCAGGGCTAGGGTTAGATCATTACCAGGGCTAGGGTTAGATCATTACCAAGGTCAGATGTATGAAGACACGTACACGCTTACTATGCACTATGTGTGTGTGTGAGAGAGAGAGAGGGAGGGAGAAAGCGGGAAAGAGAGAGAAAGAGAGAGGGAGAGGGGGAGGGAAATAGAGAGCGAGGGAAAGAGAGGCAGAATGTGCGAGAGAGAGAAAAGGAAAATGAGACAGACTGTGAGAGATACAGGAAAGACAGAGAGAAAAGGGAGCTAAAAAGAGACAGAGAGAGAGAGAAAGAAAGAGAGAGAGACAGAGAGAGATATATATGTTAAAATGTCCATTCAATATGGACTGCTTTGCCAAAATTGGTCAACCCGAACTGTCATGCCAATAAAGCATACTGAACTGAACTGAGAGAGAGAGAGACAGGGAGAGAGACAGAGAGAGAGACAGAGAGAGGAAGAGAGTGAGAGAGACAGAGAGAGAGAGAGGAGAGAGAGAGAGAGAGAGAGAGAGAGAGAGAGAGAGAGAGAGAGAGAGAGAGAGAGAGAGAGAGAGAGAGAGAGAATTGTCATATTTGTTGCAGATGTTTGGTTGCATGAGTGTGTCGACATCTGGACCCAGTGATGTCTCCTGGGGTCAGAGGTCACCCCTGCTCTCACTGGACCCATGAAGAAGTGACCCTGACCAGTGGACCATTCAACCAGTCAACCAGTCAACCAGTCAACCAGCGACCAGCCACACAACATCTGGTTTCTACTCAGTGGCAGCGAGGACTCACCACCCTCTCTCTCTCTCTCTCTCTCTCTCTCTCTCTCTCTCGTCTCTCTCTCTCTCTCTCTCTCTCTCTCTGTGTGTCTCTCTGTGTCTCTGTCTCTTCTCTCTCAGTTCAGTATGCTTTATTGGCATGACAGTTTGGGTTGAGCAGATATTCATCTCTCTCTCTCTCTCTCTCTCTCTCTCTCTCTCTCTCTCTCTCTCTCTCTCTCTCACACACACATACTCACAAGTCAAATGGCAACATAATCTGATATTTTCCAACCCTGCCATTGGAATGACACACACACACAGAGCGGAGAGGAGAGGGAAGGAGGAGGTTGCCATGGCAGCACATTCTGATCCATGTGGCGCATGATCAGAATGTGCTGCTGCACCATCTCTCACTCCCTCCTCATCCCTGCCTCCCTCCTCATCCCGGCCTCCCTCCTCATCCCTGCCTCCCTCCTCTTCCCTGCCTCCCTCCTCATCCCTGCCTCCATCCTCATTCCTGCCTCCCTCCTCATCCCTGCCTCCCTCCTCATCCCTGCCTCCCTCCTCATCCCTGCCTCCATCCTCATCCCTGCCTCCCTCCTCATCCCTGCCTCCCTCCTCATCCCTGCCTCCCTCCTCATCCCTGCCTCCCTCCTCCCTCCTCATCCCTGCCTCCCTCCTCCCTCCTCATCCCTGCCTCCGTCCTCATCCCTGCCTCCCAGCTCATCAATCCCTCCATCATCTCTCCTCATCCCTCCTACAGGGTCTCACAGGGTCAGATGGGGGAGGACTGACACCTTTACTAGTCTGTGATCAGCATCCATCACTGTCGAATGAAATGGTAGAATCACAGCTGTGGATTAGGCTGAATGTTTTCAGGCCAGTATTGATCTCAGTGATTGGACTCTGATCTTGGCCTGGCTGATGACACTGACAGTGATGATTGGCTGATGACACTGACAGTGATGACTCTCAATGTGAAGGTCATGAAGAGCAGATAATTGGTTGGAGGGGAGACCAATCAATAACTGTTTGAGTGTTTGAACACTGTGGTTGTGTCGTGAAGACGACACCGCAGCAGAAACCTGGTGTCAACCAACCAAAACACCGTTCAGTAAAGACATGTGACTTCCTGTTTCTCTTATTTGTATGTAACTGAATTCACCAACCAGAACCCCCCTGCTGTGTCTGAGGAAGTCATCAGGAAGTCCAGGTGTCCTCTCATCTGGACTAAAGAGATAAATACAAAGAGAAGCATGATTACCGGCATGGTTACCAGCCTGAACCAGCATCACCACGGTGACGGACATGACTCCTCCTCAGGAGAAGAGTGACCCAGGAAGCAGCTATCAAACCCCCCCTCCGCTCACTGTCCAACCGCCACAAACAAACACAACAACAACATATATATGGATATGTGTGCTCTTGGCTTTGTTTGCAAGTCTCTCTCTCTCTCTGCGTTTGGCGGGAGTGTGATGATAATGTGGGCGAGAGGCGTGGAAGAAGAACAATCATCACACCCCCGTCACCACGGTCGCTCTGAAGCACGTTGCCATGGAGACGCAGGAGGAGCCTGCAGGAGAGCAACTAACGGCTTTGAACGAGCCGCACCGTGTGTGTAGGGGTGTGTGTGTGCACGTGTGTGCATGTGTGTGTGTGTGTGCATGTGTTAGCGGTGTGTGCAAGTGTACGTGTGTGCATCTGTGTGTGCTTAAGTGCGTGTTTGTGTGTCTGTGTGTGTGTCAGTGCGTGTTCGTGTGTGCACATGTGTGCATGAGCCCACATCACGGTGAGCGTCAGAGATCAACGCCAGTAGCAGCTCAGCCTCCTCACAGAGCTCCTTCTCATCGCAGAGGAGAGCAGCAGTAATAATGCTCATGTTTCCTCCTGTGTGCAGATGTGTGTTAGCCTAGCAGGACGCTAGCGCCGCGCTAAACATGTGTGTTAGCCTAGCAGGACGCTAGCGCCACGCTAAACATGTGTGTTAGCCTAGCAGGACGCTAGCGCCGCGCTAAACATGTGTGTTAGCCTAGCAGGACGCTAGCGCCACGCTAAACATGTGTGTTAGCCTATCAGGACGCTAGCGCCACGCTAAACATGTGTGTTAGCCTATCAGGACGCTAGCGCCACGCTAAACAGGAAGTCTAGGACGACATACAGCAGCAAGCAGGACGCTAGCGCCGCGCTAAACATGTGTGTTAGCCTAGCAGGATGCTAGCGCTATGCTAAACATGTGTGTTAGCCTAGCAGGATGCTAGCGCTATGCTAAACAGGAAGTCTAGGACGATGTACAGCAGCAGAGCCAACATGCTGCATCACACGGCTGCTCAGTGCTGTTCCAGTGGTTAAATGTGTCTCTAGGTCTGTAGATGGACAGCAACATTCACAGTGTCAGTTTAACACTGAAGGTGTTTCAACAGAGCCGTCTACAACAGAGTCCCTACAGCATGAGTCGTACAGCTCCTCTGCTCTCCCTGATTAGTATCATGTCCCAGTTAACTGCTCACAGCACAGTTTATAGGGAGACGTTAGAAGGGAAAATGACCTGAAATGATTAATAAGGATTTGTGATTCGCTGATAAGACTGGAGGAACTGTGCCCAGTTAAATCTAGGGCACATTAGATTTGACTAATCTGAACCTTCTCATAGCTACTCTCTCTGGCTTCACTGACACACTCTCTCCACCCCAACCTGCACTATTCTCTAGATGTAACGTGACATAATATCCTTCTCTCCTCATCTCCTCCCCTCCAGGGATGAAGTGCTGGTGAGCTGACAGGGGGCTGCTCTGATCCCCTGCAGAACAGGGAGGAGGGAGCTGGGTGTGACTGCAGAATGTGCTGCAGTGATAAAGAAGCTCTCATCACCAGAGAACTGGCCTGGATTCAGCAGCCCTCTGCCAGCCTTCCAGCGGGGACGAGAATTAGAGAGACACACACTCACTCACACACTCACATCAGACACACACACTCACACAGACTCACACACTTTTTCTCTCTCTTATACACACATGCACATACACACATGCTCTCTCACTCTCTTTCTTACACACACACTTGTACGCACACAGACACACAATTAAATGAGGGTATTGAGCTAGAGAGAAACCAAAAAGAGACAAAAATTGAGAAAATAGGAAATGAACTCAGTGAACTAGATAACTGGAGTCTTGTTCTCAAAGTCACATATTCATGTATAAGAGATACACCAACACACACACACCAACCAGCCTGCTCCTCCAACCAGCCTGCTCCTCCAACCAGCCTGCCGGTCAAAGGTCAGGGGTCAGGCCGGCTCCCCCAGGTCCTAGCAGGACCCTGGTACTAGACACCCAACGCATCAACGACCCGGGTCAAAGGTCACATGAGAAACTGTGGCTTGCCACACCTCCACCGGGAGTCATCACAGAAACAGCAAGATCAAACTGTCCCCGCCTCGAGCCTCTCACCCATTGGCCAGGTTGTCGTCGTCATCGTCCCGCAGGCTCCGCCCCCCCGTCATGTCGCTGTCGCTCAGGTAACCGGACTTCAGCTGCGCCTCCAGCCCCTCCAGCAGGCGGGAGGGGCAGCGGGCCGGCATGGTGTGGGCGGAGTACCTGGCCGAGGCCCCGCCCCCCGGGTACCCGCCCCCAACCCCCCCGCTCCCCGCCGAGGACGGGGCGTCGCCCGCCTGCAGACGGGGGCTGGCCTGACCGTGTCGCCACGACAACGGGGAGGAGCGGTTGGACAGGCTGGAAACACTGCGGGCATTGGTGTCGTCACTGTCGTAACCTAGGTTACTGCTGCTGTCCAGACAACTGGGGGAGGGGGGGGGGGTAGGGAGGGGGGGGATATAGTAAGATGAGAGAAAGAGGATGAAAGGATTCCATTAGTGATGAGGAAAACAAGAATGTATGAACAGGAAAGGGGCATGAGATGCCATTCTGCCTTTTCTTCTATAATCTCTCTGTCAGAAGGTCTTCAACGAAATCCATGCTGGCATTTAGTCTCTGCTGACCCAGATACAGCCCTCTCCTTCTGAGAACTCTGGCACACACATCTCACAAACCAAGGACAAGTCAGAGGAGAGATCATCAGTGTGTGTGTGTATGTGCGTGCGTGTGTGTGTGTGTGCGTGCGTGTGTGCATGTGTGTGTGCCTTCTCTCCATTCAAGCATTCAAGCCGTCCTTGACAGTGATGCTCTGACCATCACGGTCATTTTCACACCAACATGAGTCAGCACCCTGGCCACACACACACACACACTAAGCTCTGGTTAGCTGTGTTTTCTCCAGGTGGGTGAATTCTCCATCTCAGTAGAAGCTCCTGAGCAACAGATCCTTCATTATTCATCCAGCAGCACTTGGTACATCTGGTTATGCAATCTACATACTCAGCATTCACACACATACACACACACACTCACAGACACACACACACACACTCACACACTCACATTTGTGTGTGTGTCTGTTTAACACTGTCACTGCTGACAAACATGCCTGGTGTCAGTGACTTCGGATGAAAAGCGTCTGCTGCAAGACACCACTGGACATGTGAACCGTAAATACTAGATCTGCTTGTTGTGACTGAAGAGGAGGGTTCATGCAGAGAGTAGGGGTGATGAGTCAGCCATGTGGCTGAGCTGTCTGGCAGTCATTTGAGTGAGGAGAGAGATCTTATCCTTCATCACATCTGAGGTGTCTGTCAGTCATTTGAGTGAGGAGAGAGATCTTCTCTTTCATCACATCTGAGGTGTCTGTCAGTCATTTGAGTGAGGAGAGAGATCTTCTCCTTCATCACATCACACGGACAGTCTTGACAGCCAAGCACACCGTCCACACTTTAAAGATGACACAGTCCCACATGAAAGGTAACTACTAGGGGTGGAAACTTTTGGTACCTCACAATTCGATTAGAATCGATTCTTGGGGTCATGATTTTTCCAAGATAAAAAAACAAAACATATATATGTGTATATAAAATAACATATATATAAATAAATACAAATCCCCACCCCTAGTAACTACAGACGACGTGATGGGAACGACAAATGCCTTGTTATTCAGCACCCACCTCCATCGAGTTACTGACAATATACATTTACATTTAGTAATTTAGCAGACGCTATTATCCAGAGCGACTTACAGTAAGTAAAGGGACATTCCCCAAGGACAGTAGGGTGAAGTGCCTTGCCCAAGGACACGTCATTTGCACTGCCGGGGAATCGAACCAGCAACCTTCTGATTACTAGCCCAATTCCCTAACCGCTCAGCCACCTGACTCCCTATACATATACTCTCCTCCCATCCCTTCTACTAAATGTGTTTAGTGTGGATTATAGTTTTTTCAGTTGAGCCTTGTCAAAGGAACATATCTGTCTCTCATCCATCTCTCTGAGGCCTCCTCTCCTCCAGGACCATTAAGCTGGCCTGGTGTGCTGTTCTCCTGGTGTGCTGTTCTCCTGGTGTGCTGTTCTCCTGGTGCGCTGTTCTCCTGGTGCGCTGTTCTCCTGGTGCGCTGTTCTCCTGGCGCGCTGTTCTCCTGGCGCGCTGTTCTCCTGGTGCGCTGTTCTCCTGGTGCGCTGTTCTCCTGGTGCGCTGTTCTCCTGGTGGCGCTGTTCTCCTGGTGCGCTGTTCTCCTGGTGCGCTGTTCTCCTGGTGCGCTGTTCTCCTGGTGCGCTGTTCTCCTGGTGCGCTGTTCTCCTGGTGCGCTGTTCTCCTGGTGCGCTGTTCTCCTGGTGTGCTGTTCTCCTGGTGCGCTGTTCTCCTGGTGCGCTGTTCTCCTGGTGCGTGCGCTGTTCTCCTGGTGCGCTGTTCTCCTGGTGCGTGCGCTGTTCTCCTGGTGCGTGCGCTGTTCTCCTGGTGCGCTGTTCTCCTGGTGCGCTGTTCTCCTGGTGTGCTGTTCTCTTGTTGGGCGGGGGGGGGGGGGGGGTCGCCATGGTGAAGTCACAACCATGAAACTGAAACATTGTGTTTACCAGGGCTTCTCTCCAGGGCTCTGCCTCTCCAGACTGTTTACTCATGATTGTGTTTACCCATCGATCCATCTACAGTGCTTCACCCTGCATGAGAGTCTATTAGGTTTCCTTTTACAAAGAGCTCTATTGTTCTCTATCATTTTCTACTCTTTTCTATCATTTTCAAATCCACATGACATGATTCATTTGATTGGCTTTCTGAGAGCATGAGAATGGTATGATGCATGGGGGGGGGTCAGTGAGAATGGTATTGTCCATGGGGGGGGGTCAGTGAGAATGGTATGGTCCATGGGGGGGTCAGTGAGAATGGTATGGTTCATGGGGGGGGGGGTCAGTGAGAATGGTGTGTCCATGGGGGGGGGTCAGTGAGAATGGTGTGATCCATGGGGGGTCAGTGAGAATGGTGTGGTCCATGGGGGGGAGGTGAGAATGGTATGGTCCATGGGGGGAGGTGAGAATGGTATGGTCCATGGGGGGTCAGTGAGAATGGTGTGGTCCATGGGGGGGGAGGTGAGAATGGTATGGTCCATGGGGGGGAGGTGAGAATGGTATGGTCCATGGGGGGGTCCGTCTCACCTGTGGCTGAGCTGGGCTCCCCTCAGGCTGGACATGGTCTCCTCCAGGTTCTGTCGGAGATCCAGGACGTTCTGCACCGTGCGTTTCCTCTGGGACTCTGGGTCTGCGGGGGAGAGGACCACTCCATCACTACGGTAACCTGAGCTGCATCAGAACTCAACAAACACTACCACGGTAACCGAAGGCCTTTTCAGAGTGTGTGTGTGTGTGTGTGCATCCATGCATGCATGAGAGCATGCCTGTGTGTGCATGTAAGTGTGCATGTATGTGTGTGTTTGTGTGTGCATGTATGTGTGTGTGTATGTGTGTGCATGTGTGTGTGTGTGCATGTGTGTGTGCATGTGTTTGTGTGTGCATGTATGTGTGTGTGTATGTGTGTGCATGTGTGTGTGTGTGCATGTGTGTGTGCATGTGTGTGTGTGTGTGTGTGTGCATGTGTGTGTGTGTGTACTAGTAGAATGCAGTGACAGGTGTTTGGCTGGAGAAACACGTCAAAACCATATTCACATCATTAAGCTGACAAATGTGACTCCCTGGTTCCCTCACCATGGCAACCCTGCCCAACCCCCCCTCGCCTCGCTCACATGGTTCGTTCCGTCAGAGGAACCCAGACTGGCAGGGAGCCGACCACCACACACACACACACACACACACACACACACACACACACGCGCACACACACGCGCACACACACGCACACACACAGGCACGCTGCACACACACACACACGCATGCATATACGGACACACACACAGACACACACACAGCTGCCCTGGACATCCCCCTCCTGCAATAGGGGACAACTGACTGACTGACTGACTGATTGACTGACTGAGTGAGTGATTAATTGACTGACTGACTGACTGACTGACTGATTTGTTCGGCGGTCCATGAATACAGTTGGTCAAATATGACCTTTGGGAATGTACACAATCTTTAATATATAGAACTTTGTGTCCAGGCTTCCGGGTATGAATGTTCCTCTTGAGGACCAATCAGCCCTGTCTCCATAAACAGACTGAACTCACGATCCCGCTCTCGTGGGTAGTTAGTTCTTTCTCCAGCCACATCTGTTTGGGAGCTGGATGTAGGAGACTTCTATAGTTAGACGTTACATCTCATGTGGTTTCTATCCATTACAGCGGTCCAATAGAGACGACTGTATGTGGAGTTACTGGAGATGCTAATCTGCATCTGGGGGTTAGCCTTCAGATGGGAAGGGACAGTGTGTGTGTGTGTGTGTGGCTTTAGTGGTGGTGGTGGTGTGTGTGTGTGTGTGTGTGTGTGTGTGTGTGTGTGTGGCTGTAGTGGTGGTGGTGGTGGGTGGGTGTGTGTGTGTGTGTGTAGTGGTGGTGGTGGTGTGTGTGTGTGTGTGTGTGTAGTGGTGGTGGTGGTGTGTGTGTGTGTGTGGCTGTAGTGGTGGTGTGTGTGTGTGTGTCAGAAGGAAACAAAGTCCTGTTCCATAAACTCCCATGGTTGGTTAATCAAATCAAACAGGCTTTTAAAGCACGGCCTTCCACCAATGAAGTCATGGTCTGTAACAGAAATAGAGTCTCTATATCTGGGACTGAAAACGCTTCCTCTAGCAACCCGACACAGGATGATGACCCTGACGCAGGGAGGAAGAGAAAGGATGGGCTGTTGTTGACTATGCGTAGGGTATGGGTGAATATATCTGACTGATCATTATGTCCGTTATACCATACTAAGTGAAGAGAGAGGGAGGGAGAGAGAGAGACATAGAGAGACAGAGAGAGGGGGGGGGAGGGAGAGAGGGAGAGAAAGAGAGGACAGAGAGGGAGAAGGAGAGAGAGAAAGAGAGAGAGAGAGAAGGAAGGAAGGAAGGAAGGAGAGGGAGGGAGAGAGACGACAGAGAGAGAAAGAGAGGGAGAGAGAGAGAGAGAGAGAGAGAGAGAGAAAGAGAGGGAGAGAGAGAAGGAAACTAGCCTGTCGTCTGTCAGCAGCTGAACATCCTTCATCACCAGTGGAACCTCCAGGACTACCCACAGGAACCCTCCTGTGTGGTACACTGATGCTGTGTGTGGGTAGAACTCTTTACTTTCAGAGGAGGTTTGATCAGCCAGAGAGAGGGAGGGAGGTTTACATTAGTGCTGTCTTTCCCTCCAGCAATAACACATGGAGGATTTCAGGCACAAGTGATTGATCATTACACATGCAAATTAGTATGAATGAAAAGTTTTTCCTGCAGATTTCTTTGATATAGACACCAGAGATCACACAGGGCTGGGATATGTTTTGCAGTAGTTTAAAATAAATAGCTCATCAATCAGAGTGACGAGGGAGAGAGGAGAGTCCTGATCTAACATCTCATGGAGAGCCCACCAGCCCTGAGGCAACATCCTGGTCAGGACAGAGGCAGCTCACACTGAGGATAAGGGGGGCTGGGTGGCCCTGGGCCCCCTAATTAGAGACAGCAGTTTCTGCAGTCTGTGATGCGGGGTGTCCCGTTCTGATAGTGTCATGCGCCCACCCACCCACCTGCTTTCGCATCTTCCACCATCCATCCCATAGTCAAAACACAAACAACAATAATATCTGTGAGAGAAAGGAGAGATTAGTTCCACTAGGAACCCCTCTGCAGGGTCAGCGGCCTGCAAGCAGCTGGTCTGGCCAAGCCGGGGATATACAGCGTCCAATCGTAACCCACAGGATCAGAGGGCGCGCGCACCAGAGCGATGGGCGTTGCCGCGGCAACCGCCGAACAAAAGGCTGGAGTCAGAATTCTGTTTATTTTTGGGGGTGTGTTCGTTTGTTGTCTTTTGGGGGAAGCGTCTTTCAAGGTGACGCCAAACCGTGAACGCCAGGTCAGCCGCACAGCAGACATGGCTCCTGCCAGGGTCTCTGCTGTGGAAACGCCTGCTGAGGGGGTTGTTGTGATAAGGTGTGTCTGTATAATTGCCTCTCTTGCTTGGGTCCACCACTGAAACCATGTCGACAACGGCCTCATTACACACCCAGACATACTTCTGAATAACACTGGCCAGCCAATGAGGAACCCCCTACACTCATTTAAGATAATGACATGCAAACTACACTGTAGCTGAATAACAAGCAGAACCCTTCTCCCTCTCCCTCTCCCTCTCCCTCTCCCTCTCCCTCTCCCCTCTGCCTCTGCCTCTGCCTCTGCCTCTGCCTCTGCCTCTGCCTCTGCCTCTGCCTCTCCCTCTCCCTCTCTCTCTCTCTCTCTCTCCTCTCTCTCTCTCTCTCTCTCTCTCTCTCTCTCACTCTCTCTCTCTTTCTCAACATGGATGAGAACTGAAATTATTGAAATGAATGACGGATGGAGAGATGGAGAGATGCAGTCAGTGTTCCAGGAGCAACAGTACTGACTGGACATCTGTAAACAAAGAGATACACCTCCACTGATAGAGACAGAGACAGACAGATAGAGAGATACAGAGAGATAATGAGAAACGTGCATAGGTAAGAGAGAGAGAGAGAGAGAGACCGAGAGATATAGCCAGATACAGATCTATAGACAGAGAGAAAAAGAGAGAGAGACATTCAGATACAGAGAGAAAGAGAGAGAGAGTGACTTGTGACTGTTTGCTCTCCTGTGCATGCTCACACACACACGCTCACACACACACACACACACACACGCTCACACACACACACACGCACCCACACACTCACACACGCTCACACAGCGCTGAATGGCTATCAGATGCTACGGGGAGTGAGTGGGGCTGGGAGGAGGCTGAATACAACCGCGGCTGCAGAAGATGAATCCAACATGGCCGCCTGGCTGTGCTGTCTCCACTACGGATCACAGCAGGAGCTGGAGGCTAGCGACAGCCCACCACAGAGCAGGGGAGGGGGGGAGGGGGGGAGGGAGGAGGCTGGTGGAGGTGGTGGTGGAGGGTGATGGGGGAGGAGGAATGGAGAACGCTGGGCCAGAGTTTCAGCTGCAGGCTCGTGGGTCATGTGACTGAACAGCAGTGTTAAGCCCTATTCCACATAATCAATCAACCGCATAGTACTTCACACTCTGGATAGACAGAGGGAGCGAGGAGGGGAGGGAGAGGAGAGGAGAGGAGAGGAGAGGAGGGGAGAGGAGAGGAGGGGAGGGGAGAGGAGGGGAGGGAAAATAACGCTGCTGCCCCCCCCCCCCCCCCCCCACAATCATATGACAGGCTTAATCCTGACCCATATCATTCCAGACAGACAGCTTTACACATCAAGCTATGGCAACGATTCCTCATTCCTCATTCATCACTCATTCACAAAACCAAGTCGAGATCATGCAGCATGAATAGGAAAAAAGAGACATTTCCCATCGAAACGTGTTTGGTCTCTCTCTCTCGATGGAGGGATCACCTTAACTCCACCCAGGGGTGGTGAGCCAGGCAGTAGAATAGGTATCACAGGCAGTTGAAGTAAGGGGGCGTGTGCTGTCTGCATGAGCCGCTGACAGATCGAGGGGTGTTTGATTCGCTTGCAGTGGGCAGCAACACTGCGGGTAAGCTCCGGGGTCTTGAGTCGATGAAGAGGAAGGCAAAGCGAAAGCGGCTGTGGAGCTACTCACCCAGCATCTGGCTGAAGAGGAGCTGCTCCAGGTCACCCAGGACCGTCACCACCAGCTCGGGGTCCACCTTCAGGAAGGCCTCCCCTGGGCCCCGGGCCCCAGACCCAGCCTCACCCGCCACCCCGGCCCCAGGCTTCTTCCCGGCCTTGGCCTTGCAGGACAGGATCTCGTCGTCGGAGCGGCCGTCGTCAGAGGCCATGCTGAGGGGCTTGACCTCGGCGTAGGGCGCCCGCGGGATGCGGCTCTGCCTGCCCAGCCCAGCGGGGGGCGCCAGAGGGCTGAAGGGCTTGGGCTTGCCCTGGAAGAGGGAGTGTTCCGACTTGGAGAGGTTACGGGAGAGTGGGGCTCCGCCCCCCACCCCGCCCCCCCACCCCGCCCCCCCCGGTCTTGGTCTTGCCCGTCTTGAGCTGCACCGTGCCGGGCTTGGCCATGTCGTCGCACCAGGTGTGCTCGTACAGGTGCATTTTCTTCTCCGTGTCGGTGAGCACGGCCAGGTTGGTGAGGGAACGCTGTTTGCGGAGGTTGGAGGAGACGGGCAGGCGTCCGGCCTCGGTGCTGCCGGCACGGTACACCCTGAGCTCCCCTCGCTGGACGCCCGAAGACACGCCGGGCTTGGGCTTCTTGGTCGCCATGCCGACCGTCTTGGTGCCGCCGTCAGATCGCTCCATCGCCGGAACCTCAGTCTCTCTCTCTCTCTTTCTCTCTCTTTCTCTCTTTCTCTCTCTGCCGTTCAGCAGGTCGCCCCTGACAACGCCTCCGGCTCGCGGCCGGGGAGAAAACGCATCGACGAGGAGATCAGATGTGCTCTAACGCTCCACACCGTCGCAGCCCAAGGAGAGGAGGGAGAACTATTTAAAAATGCTGCATGAATCCTTAATGCCTTTTGGGAGAGAGACTCATTTTCTTTCTCTTGTTCCGTTTCCCCTCTCCCTCTCTCTCTCTCTCTCTCTCTCTCTCTCTCTCTCTGTGTGTCTGCTTGCAGGCTGCGGCTGCTGCAGCTGTTGCAGTGCTGGCCAACGCTCTCTCCTCCTTTCCCGTTCTCTTCCTGTCCTCCCTCTCTCTCTCTCTCCCTCCGTTCTCCTCTCCTCTCTTCAGCCTCTTGCTGCTCTGCCGCCCAGCAGCGGAATGACAGCAGCAGCCGACGCAAAAACAACCCCTCCCCCTCCTCCTCCTCCTCCATCTCTCTCTCTCCCTCCCTCTCCCCCCCCCCCCTCTCCCTGCCCATTTGAAGGTGCTTTACTGTGCTTGGGTGTGATGTGTAAGGGGGCGATGGTAAATTATAATGCTGCCATTTAAAAACACGCACGCACACTTGCACACATACACACAAACCCAAACACACGGTTCTCCATTTTCACACGCTCTCTTGGCACTTCTTTGTTCCACTCTCTCCCTCTCCCTCTCTTTCTCTCTCTCTCTCCCTCTCTCTCTCTCCCTTTCCCTCTCTCTCTCCCTTTCCCTCTCTCTCCCTCTCTCTCCCTCTCTCTCTCTCTCTCTCTCTCTCTTTCCCTCTCTCCCTATCTCCCTCTCTCCCTCCCAGCAACTCTGGGTGAGATATGTTAATTACAATCACAATTATTGATGATTAGCTTTATTTGTGCTGTGTAAACGGAGGGTGGAGATGGTCATTAGGGACATGTGATGTTTCAAACGGCAGACACCAGAGAGGGGTCCACGTTCAGTCAAGAAGCCAGCGATAAAACAGCAACTGGGAAGCCCAGATTAGCATTTGATCCTGTCTGAGCTCCTTTAATAAACATGATGTCCAACATTTTAAACCTCGCAAATCAAATGCTCCAATATGGCATGGGTCACACGCATGTCACTGAAATAGGCTAGTCTAATGCCATCTCAAAAAGATGAAACATTTAGCGGGTTTTAATGACTCATCAGCATCAAAACACTGATTTCTTGTTCTGTACACGTGTGGAGAGACCACGTGCTTGTATGTGAACATGTAAATCCACTTTTACACCACCCAGAAATTAAAATACCCTAAAAAGAATCAGACCGGGCAATACTCAGACGCTAACCCTCTGTTTAAAAACCCAAAGTACATCATCCAAACGGGTGACATCATCCTCAGACTCGTCTGCCAGTTTGAAGAAGGAGAAACACCCAAAGAATAAGCTTCAGGAAAGAGCCACTGCCCTCAAATATATATAAATACATATGTGTATATTTATATATGTATATATATACATCTACACATATATACACATATCTAGCAGCAAGGCAGTCACATCCAGTTTCTAAGTGTCCTTTGTTGGAATGACAGGATAAAAACATGTTATTTTGAGACAGTCCCTCCCTGTGGCTGCTTGCATGATATCCCACAGAGCCATCTCTCAGGAGTATTATGGGATGCTCCAGAGCACTCGCGCAGGCTGGGAGGCACCATGGAAACGCCACTCTGTGGCTTATTACCTGCATAAGAGCTGCTGCAGCGTACCAGCCAGGAGGAACACACACACAATAGAGATGGAAAAGACTACAATACCCATAATGCTACAGGACTGGGTCTGTGGATTCTTTTGTTGAGATTTTTTGGTTATTTTTCCCTCTTTTTGTCTTCCTTCTTTCTTTCTTCCCTGTTACAATCCTTCCTTCCTTCGTACTTAATGAAACGCTGGGTTTTATAGATGAAACCTTCACCAGAGCAGAGCGGGAGTGCTCAGTAACTGTCTGCTCGAGGTGCTTAAGAACCGGAGGTAGTTTCAAGTGGATGTCTCTAGAACAGGTTGGAACAGACAGCCTTTTTCAGAAGAACCGACCAGCTCAGTGGAGTATATGACCCAGAGCTGTCGACGTGACTGTTTCTCACAATGACTGGAGGGGCTATTGCTGTTCATACGGTATCTTGTTTCTGCCCCTCTCTGACCTGTCTCTCTTATTCCATCTTTAATTCTCTCTCCCTCTCTACCTCCGTGGTAGTCCCCCTGGGGGGCTGGTGTTCACTGGGGGGCTGTTGTCCCCCTGGGGGGGCTGGTGTCCCCCTGGGGGGCTGGTGTGTCCCTGGGGGGCCGGTGTGTCGCTGGGGGGCTGGTGTGTCCCTGGGGGGCTGGTGTGTCCGCTGGGGGGCTGGTGTGTCCCTGGGGGGCTGGTGTCCCCCTGGGG
>CM042868.1:1176962-1239462 GCA_023658055.1 Thaleichthys pacificus | reverse complement strand
ACCTCCATGGAGTCAGACGAGCCGTCGCTCAGATCATCCAGCGAACCGTCCAGGTCCTCCTGAACCTGCAGTCTGCAGGAAACACACACACACACACATCACCCTGCAGTCTGCAGGAAACACACACACATCACCCTGCAGTCTGCAGGAAACACACACACACACACATCACCCTGCAGTCTGCAGGAAACACACACACACACATCACTCTATAGTCTGGAAGAAATACACACACACATCATCACACTACATCACAAAGCACACAGTATGCCTGATTTATGAAGTATATACCGGAGAATATCTACCTAGCTACCTGTCATCTATCTAGCAACCAGTGATCAGATAATGAAACATATTTTGGTGATACAAAATACATAAAATTCAATAGTTTACAGAGGTGAAACACTGCCCTCACCTGCACCTGAAGGGAGCCACAGCAGCCATATTTATCCTGGCTGGCTCGCTTCCTCTGCGCTGCATGTTGAAGCCCTTCCTGTAGGGACAAGGCCCCGGAGTGGAGGCCAGGCCTGGGCCTCGATTAGAGAGCTGCCCTGGCTCCCACCCCCTCTGGTCCAGCAGGGGGCCACAGGAGAACACGTTCCCGTTTCCGGCTGTGTTTTGCTGCGGTCGGGCCTTCTTCCCCTGTCCTGTCTGGCTGCTGGCTGAGAGCCTGGACTGGACGAGCCGTTCCTCCGTGTTGTCGTGGCGATGCCCTCCGAAGGCCCAGTTCCTGTTGCCGTTTCTCCGTGCGTGCAGCTCCTGCAAGGCCTTGTGGGCCAGGGCGCTGGGGCCTCGGAGGTCGAGTGTCTCCCGGGAGCTCGGAGCTTCCTTCCTGGGCGCCTGCGGGCTGCTGTAGGCCGAACGCACCCCGCTCACTCTCTCCCGGCCTCCCTGGGGTGTAGGGGCGGGGCTGGCAGGAGAGACTCCGCCCCTCGGCTGCTGGAGGAAGTGACTTTTAAAGGTTGTTCCTCTCTGGAGGCTGTTGACGGGGTAGGAGGAGGAGGAGGAGCGTGTCCTGGAGGTGGACTGCTGCCTGGGCTCCATCCTGGCTGTCATGCTGCGAGGCAGGGGCAGGCTGGAGCTGAGGGCTGGGCCAGGCTGGGCCAGGGACACGGCCGTGAAGTTCACACTCATGATCCTCAGTACTCACAGGGGCTGTGTCTGGGGGCGGGAAACAGAGGAAGAGCACAGGAACGTTCAAAACACATCCTGTACGTTTATTCAGTTTGCGGATGCTTTTGTCGCTATATGACGACTGCGAGATGAACTTCACTCATTTGTTTTACTTTATACTTATATACTTTTTTTATTTTAATATCTTTCTCTAACCATCAATTCAATACAAAGATGTATTCAGTATTCAGAACCTGTCATGCTTAGTTTTTTTTTCTTCTTTCAACTGTAGACCTTAATATTCTTGTCATTTCAGTATCTTTTTCTGTCGAACAGTGAAGCATGTTAATGTCCATGCTGAAGGGCGCTCAAGGCAAAAATCCAGAAAAAAGACCGATTTCACCGTGACAACAGGTGTACACACCAGCCTGTCTGCCCCCCAGGTAGGATGTAAAGTCTTCTTAGTGGGGGCTACTGCCTACAGACCTACTGCCTGTCCTCCAGTCCTGTAGAGGGGGCTACCATCCATGTGAGGATAACAGCTTGAGAATAATGGATCTGTCAATGCTGTGAAATTTGACAATGCTATGCTGTTCTACGCCGTTTTGTCATGCTATGCTTCATGCTATGCCATGCTATATTGTTATGATGTTATATCATGCTATATGCTAGGCTGCCCTATGTCATGATGTGTTTTGCTAGGCCCTGAAATGGTCTGCTTTGTTATGTTACAGTCGTCTCTACGAATGTCTGTGAGGAAAGAGGGGATCATGATGAAACACATGGCAACAACTACTAACGGACCATCTGGATAGGGTGTTCTGGCTAATTATAATTAGCTACATTGCACCATGATAATCAAAGAAATCAAGCACATACAACCAAGTCTCCTGACCCAACGCTTCTCCCCTGGGCAGGGCGGGCTATCCCTGAGGATGGTTCTACCCTCCAGAGAGATGCATGCTGGGATCTTGGCTCAGGTCGGGGCTGGAGGGTGTGTAGAGGATGCCAGCACGGTCTGGTCTGGCACCCCTACAGCCTGACCCTGCCTGTGTGGTCTGCTGACAGGCTGTTTACAGTGTGTTTACAACATGACTACAGGCTGCTTGCAGGCTGTTACAGAGACCTTACAGACTGTTTACAGGTTTCTAACAGGGTGCTTACAAGCTGCATACGGGTTGTTTGCATGTCAGTTACATGTTGTTGTACAGGTTTTTTACAGGCTGTTTACAAACTGCTTTCTGGCTTATTATAAGCTTCCAATCCTTTCATCTTGTAAGCAGCTGTTTACATTTACATGTAGTCATTTAGCAGACGCTCTTATCCAGAGCGACTTACAGTAAGTACAGGGACATTCCCCCCGAGGCAAGTAGGGTGAAGTGCCTTGCCCAAGAACACAATGTCATTAGGCACGGATAGGAATCGAACCGGCAACCTTCTGATTACTAGCCCGACTCCCTAACCGCTCAGCCACCTGACTCCCCCTGCCTCCCTTCATCTCAAACACTGTAGGCTCTTTCCTCAGTAGTATATGCACATTTGTAAAGATGTGAAACTGAACTAACTATGAAAAGGGAATTGTGTAAAGGTGAGGCACTGCTAGGAACTCAAGTGAAGGTCAGTTGTACATGCAGGTAACTCGCGTGGAGCAACTTTGATCTCCATTGTACATCTCCTGAATGTCCTTGCAACTGTTTAAATTCAACGACTTGCGGTGTGAAATACTTTAAGCTAGCGCTGAACACATGGAGAGATGGCTCTTCTCTCTCTCTGTCTCTTCGTCTCTCTTTTTTTTCTCTCCCTCTCTCTCTCCTGCTCTCCCGCTCTCTCCCTCTCTCCCGCTCGCTCCCTCTCTGTCTCTCTCTCCCTCTCTGTTTGACATTCAGTGTGCAGTGACAAGTACTCCAGGCAATGTATGAAGAAAATATTAATTTAACGGTTTGGAAGCTGTTAGCATCTCCAGATGAAGAACTACGACATGTTCAAAAGTTTCCATCCTTTCATAGGTCAGTTGTATAATAACAGAACAGAATAAAACATATTGTGGCATGAAATACAGAACGCAAACTCTAAAATGCATCCCAGTTTTCTTACCGGATTTGAAACCTGCTGTACCCAGAGGCTGACAGTGCTCCTACGCTGTGCATGTGTCATGAGTCCATCTCTGCTGCTGACGAACCCTCAGCATGCAGCTGCAGCCTCACACTCCAGACCCTCGTCCTCCGCACAGGAGGGGCGGGGCTGGGGCTGCTGGACCAGACTGACCAGCCAATCAGAGAGCTGAGAGGAGACGGAGACTGAATCTCTGTCTCTTCCTTTCTCTCTCCCCCCTCCTTTCGCTCTCTGCCTTGATCTTCTTTCTTAACACTTAAGTGCACACGCAGATAGACATGCGAACACACACATACTGTACACAGCGTACACACACACACACACACACACACACACACACACACACACACACTGTGACTCACTGTCTCATGTTTCTATCCTGTGTGATGCTCTGCCATGCTGTCCCCTTAGGGTTCTCTAGAGGACGACAGCTCTCAGAAGAGCTGGCTGCCACCAGACTCTCCAGCCCCCCTGAGTCTGACCTCCACACACACCAGGTGCTGTTACCTCTCCTGGATCTCTCCATCCCCCAGCACCTGTAAACACCCTCACCTTCCCCCGCAGGTGAACACCAGCAGGCAGGACCGCTCAGACAGACAGAGGAGCTGGTGTGGTTTGGTGTTGCAGCTGGTCACGCTAGTGTATTTATGTAACAGACCTGGGACCTGTTATATTTAGAGCCAGAGTTCCAGATTCTCTCCTCTCCTCCTAACTTCCTCCCCTCCTCTCCTCCTCCCCTCCTCTCCTCCTCTCCTCCTCCCTCCTCTCCTCCTCCTCCCTCCTCCCCTCCTCTCCTCCTCTCCTCCTGCCCTCCTCTCCTCCTGCCCTCCTCCCTGTCTCCTCCCCACTCCTCTCCCCTCCCTGTCTCCTCTCTCCTCCCCCCTCCTCTCCCCTCTCCTCTCTCCTCCCTCCTCTGTCTCTTGTCGTGTCAGATCAGAGCTTGTCAGACAGAAGCAGAGATACACATTAAGCTTTGGGTGATCTCACACACACACACGCGCAGACACACACGCAGACACACACACAAACATGCTCTACCACATACATGCACGCATACCCAAACGATCGCATAACACACTCACATCTGCACAAACACACACACACACAGAGAGCAAGGCGACAGACAGAAAGACATGGTTCATCTTACATAAGACTCAGGGCCCCAGTGAGAAGACACAGCCTGAAAGGAACCAAGCTGCTGTTCGTTCACCAGCGGAGCCTGATCTGTTCCAGCCTCCAGCTACACCTCTCTCTCTCTCTCTCTGACTTCTGTCATGAAAGATGATTGGTAAATGAGTGGGCGGAGAAGGCCGAAGACGACAACGGTATCGTGTTCTGGTGCTTTCCAGGTGTCTGGGATCCCCCTCTTGTCCTCGTGTCTGTGGTCTGATGGGACAGCAGACAGCGAAAGGAGTCAGTGTCTGTGGTCTGATGGGACAGCAGACAGCTAAAGGAGTCAGTGTCTGTGGTCTGATGGGACAACAGACAGCTAAAGGAGTCAGTGTCTGTGGTCTGACTGGACAGCAGACAGCTAAAGGAGTCAGTGTCTGCGGTTCTGCTGCAGGATTGTCCGATGGAAACAGATCGCGAGAGCGTTCGGCATCTCCTCTCATCCTAAACAGCCGTTAGTCAGCGTTTGTTTCTAATCCATGCGTGAATAACAAGGTTTTATGTTCCTGAACAATGCTAGCTTGCAGAAATCTTTAATCAAACAAAATAAATTGCAATTAATCTCTTGAGATGACATGTTGTAAACAATTTCTGGGACCACATGGTTGTATGAAAATACCTTTAATCTTAAATCTGTTTTGCTGAGCAAACTTGCTTTTCATTTTCCTGGTCCTCACTCTGTCCCTGTGGTCCTGGATGAAGAGGGTGAAACTTTATTGTGATACAGATTGTGTATTCTATGTGATACAGATTACAGGCCCCCCCCCCCCAGTCCCCCCAGTCCCCCCCACACACACCCCTCACAGCTGGCTCACTGGGATAGCTTCCTGTTGGCCATGCTGGCTCACTGGGATAGCTTCCTGTTGGCCATGCTGGCTCACTGGGATAGCTTCCTGTTGGCCATGTGGACATACATAATTAGGGGAACAGGGGCTGCAGGGGGGGGGGGGGGGTTGTAAGGGGGGGACTGGGGGGCGGGGCTGATAGTCAGCGCCTCCGTTTCCCAGAACACATCACTCCTAATTCGATTTTCCCTGGGTTATTTCAGATAGTCAGGGCAACCACTCAATCGGTCATGCACTCTAACACAATTACAGCACTTTGCAGCAGGACACTTTTATGAAGGAATGTGTGTGAGTGTGTGTGTGTAGGTGAGTGTGTCTGTGTGTGAGTGAGTGTGTGTGGGTGAGTATGTCTGTGTGAGTGTGTGTGAGTCCTCATGAACGCTCACTCGCGATGCGTTGCTAGTAGCGACAGACTCATGTAAGCATCCCAACAGCATCCCTGCCTCTCACTGGTCATCTCCTTGGCAACCAATCCCAACCACATCATCATGGAGTAACCAAACTACTTATAAGTGATTACAAAACGGCAGACAGGAGGGGATGTGTCCAGGGGGACTAGCAGGCCTGTCTGCCTGCTCTGTCCAGGGCAGACTAGCAGGCCTGTCTGCCTGCTCTGTCCAGGGGGGACTAGCAGGCCTGTCTGCCTGCTCTATCCTGGGCAGACTAGCAGGCCTGTCTGCCTCAGCTCTGTCCAGGGCAGACTAGCAGGCCTGTCTGCCTCAGCTCTGCTCTGGAGCCTGAGTCGGTCTGTCAGAACATCAGAAGTTTCCTCATTAGCCTGAGTTAGCCTCACCAGACCTGGCCAACACTAATGACCACATGGGAAATATCACACGCACACAAACGCACACACAAGCAAGCTCACAAATGCACACGCACGCTCACACACACGTTCACAAAGGCAAAAACACACACCAACATCTGATCAGCTTCAAAGAGCTGATTATGACCAGGGTCGGAGAAACAGCAGTTAGAGGCCTGGTTCACTCTGATCTGCTTCATGTAACAGGCTCAGCTGCTACAGAGGCGTGTTCTCATTAGAGACGGCTCTCAGTAGTGTAAAACCAACACACAAAGAAAATGGATTCCTCTGAAAAATGGGTCAGAAAATCAGTTTTTCATAATATTTGTGATCATTTTGGGCATTTTATGTTGGAGGAGGATGGGTGGGGGTGAGGAGGGAGGAGGATGGGTGGGGGTGAGGAGGGAGGAGGATGGGTGGGGGTGAGGAGGGAGGAGGATGGGTGGGGGTGAGGAGGGAGGAGGATGGGTGGGGGTGAGGAGGGAGGAGGATGGGTGGGGGTGAGGAGGGAGGAGGATGGGTGGGGGTGAGGAGGGAGGAGGATGGGTGTGGGTGAGGAGGGAGGAGGATGGGTGTGGGTGAGGAGGGAGGAGGATGGGTGGGGGTGAGGAGGGAGGAGGATGGGTGTGGGTTTGGGGGAGTAGGTGAGAGGATGGGGGGAGTAGGAGGAGAGAGGAGGGGTGAGGAGGGAGGAGGATGGGTGGGGGTGAGGAGGGAGGAGGATGGGTGGGTGGGGGTTTGGGGGAGTAGGTGAGAGGATGGGGGGAGTAGGAGGAGAGAGGAGGGGTGAGGAGGGAGGAGGAGTGGTGCAGTCACTGTGAATGAGGATCAGCGTCCTAACCTCAGTGTTCACAGTGAGAGGCAGGCAGGCCTGCAGTCAAACTGTTACACAACTGACATACTTCTCTACACATGCTCACAGAGTTCTGCATGGAAACCAGGCTGCTTCCTGTGTGTGTGTGTGTGTGTGTGTGAGTGAGAGAGTGAGAGAGTGAGAGAGTGAGAGAGTGAGAGAGTGAGAGAATGAGAGAGTGAGAGAGTGAGAGAGTGAGAGAGTGAGTGTGAGTGAGAGAGAGAGACCTGAGAGTGCACCTGTGTGTGTGTGTGCGCGTGCGTGTGTGTGTGTGTGAACAGCGATTGTTCATCCCCCCCCCCCGTGTGGGAGGTGGGCCATCATCTTCATCATGAGAGGGCTGGTTGTGGGTGGAGAAGTATGTTAGTATCACAAGAACTGAACGGTTCAGCAGGTCCAGCTGAAAATAGCCAGAGACCCACTCTGACCCCGCCCGCCCCTCTGCACACACACTCTCTCTCTCTCTCCATGCATACGGGATCAAATACAGATTTACTTTCATCCCTGGAGCAGCAGACTCCTCCTCCAGCCTGTCCTGCAGCTGGAGACACTGAAGCCCCTCTGTGGACCAGACAGCCTGCACCAGAACACACACACACCGTACACACACACGCTCACACGTACACACACACACACACGTACACACACAGACATCCCTGCAACGTGGCTTTGACACATTCTTCTGGTGACTTCTTGTGCTTGAACACAAACGGTGGTTTGTGGTGAAGGAGAGAAAACAAACCCGCGTTAACCTCTCTGCTGTAGCTACTTTTAAACTATACTACTTACAAAAAGTGTGCCAAAACTATTATTATTACAAGACTAAATAGCAAGAAAGGATAAGAACTACTTAGAATAAGTGCACCTATGCTTGGCAGTGCAGTGCGACAGGAGACACGGAGCTATCTTTAAAAATAAATAATCACCATCGCTAGATGATAAATCGCTAATGTGACAACCACCCCCCCCGCCCCCTTTATATTCCACTTATATCCTGTGTACTTGCACCCGTCCTTACTCCGATTAACTCAGTCGACTGCGAGGCCGTGTGTCACTAGCTGCTTCAAACGGCAAACATGGAGACGCATAATGCGCTGTCCAGAAGCCCAATAATATCGGCATATCCTACATGTCTTAATCGGAAAATACCGCCTTCGGAATATGGCCTAATTCAGAATATCCAAACAGTATGCTGTTTACCATGACCGTATCAAATTTGGATTATTGTCATGTTCTTAATAAAAGTGGAATATTCGTGCTCCGCGTCGTTCCTGAAGTTCTGAGTGTACTGGGCAGTTTGTGGGGTTCCTGCTCATGACATCATCCCCATTAGTGGAACTCCCCAGGCAAGGTTTTCTGGGGCAGATGGACTTACCAGCGCTACATGATATTGGATTATGAGTGTGTGTGTGAGTGTGTGTCAAGAGGGGGATCACAATACTTTCCCCTTTCACACACACCAACTCCCACACAACCTCCCCCCACACACACACACACACACACACGCCCAACTACATATCACACACACACTTCTGAGGACGGTCATGGAAACTGTGCATTTGGAGGCTGCAACTGAAGCAGAACTTCCTGCTGGGGAATTAGTTCTGCTGGACTTGATCCTCAGTTTGCTGCCTGTCTGCCTGTCTGCCTGTCTGCCTGTCTGTCTGTCTGCCTGTCTGCCTGTCTGCCTGTCTGTCTGTCTGTCTGTCTGTCTGTCTGTCTGTCTGCCTGTCTGCCTGTCTGCCTGTCTGCCTGTCTGCCTGTCTGCCTGTCTGCCTATCTGTCTGTCTATCTAAAGGTTGAAAACAAAGGTTAAAAAGGTTGAAAAATATTTTCAACCTTTCAAAAGGTTGATTTTTTATTCTTCTCAAAACTGTTGACAAAAATGTTTCTAAAGGTTGTAAAACAAATAAAATAATCAAAGGTTTGAAAACAAAGGTTAAAAAGCTTGAAAAAAAGCTTCTAAAGGTTGAAAAATATTTTTCAAAAACGTTTTGGAAAAAAACGTTTCACAAAAAAGGTTTGCATCATTGATGAGTACTTGATGAGGACCCTATTATACTCTACTGTACTCTATTGTAGGATTCTCTGCTCTCCCTCTCCCCTCTCCTCCTCTCTACTCTTTTAAATGTGAAAAAAAGGTTTCTAAAGGTTGAACAATAATTTTGAAAAAAAGTTTGAAAACAAAGGTTAAAAAGGTTTAACAAAAGGGAGATGTTTGAAATAGTCGCCGTCAAAAAGGATTCCTGGCGAATGCGCTGCGTGTCTATAGTGTCTTTTTGTATTCATGTATTAATATGATGTTAGGTCCAGTTACCAGCGTGACACTAAAACAGGTAATGGCTACTTTTTACTTTACTATATGTCGGAGCCCACACAAAATGTGTAGTCAGTACTTTTAACAACGTTTAACAGTTTAAGAGTCTTTTTAAATTTGAGTGTCTGTACTTCTACTTGCGTCAGGATGTGTGTACTTTCGCCATCTCTGGACAGATATAGAATTCGGGTGTCAACGGAGCCAAACTTGAGCCATCAACAGCAGCGTTGTTTGAACACTGGCGCCCTCTCCTGGTCACTCAGAGGAACCGCACCAACAGGCTCCAGCAGAGCAGGGGGTAGGGGTCAGCTAGCCAGCCAGGCCAGCCCTCAGCTAGCGAGGCTGGACAGCAGCCTGGCGGAGAGCTGGGTTCTCCAGACAGAGCGAACCTCCTTCAGATCGCCCTACTCTGGAATCAACGCTGTGACCTCACTTCCTTTTCCTGTCATTCATCTGATAAGCCTTTGTTGGTCGGACACAGAAAAACAAAATTCTTTAAAATGGACGCTGCCTTTCATCCATTTACATTTAGTCATTTAGCAGACGCTCTTATCCAGAGCGACTTACAGTAAGTACAGGGACATTCCCCCCGAGGCAAGTAGGGTGAAGTGCCTTGCCCAAGGACACATCGTCATTTGGCACGGCCGGGAATCGAACTGGCAACCTTCAGATTACTAGCCCGACTCCCTGAGGTGAGGAGTCGCCCCCAAGTATATTGAAAGGTATAATCACAGTTCTCAGTAGGATATGAAACTGGAGTCAGTTTTCAGTGAGGGTGTGTGAGTTAGTGGAGCTCAGTAGTGGAGCACAGGACTACAACTCACAAGGTTGTGGATTTGATTCCTCGTCTGTATGTCTGCATTAAACGCATCTGCAGCATTAACATATCAAGAGTGTGTTTTTAGCTGCTGTTGTTTTGACTTTCAGAGTGTTATCTCCTCTTATCTCCTGAGGTCATTCTCTGTTTCTGGCCTCTTGAAAGGGCCATGATGACACCATGGATGCCAGAACACTGGCAGTGTTGTTTACATTTGCCCCCTAGTGGTGGGAAGGTGTGTCACGCCATGCTGAGGATGATATGGACGTGATATGATGCTGCTGATGCGATGCCGTCTTCCCTCCACCAACCATCAGCCGAGATAACATCCATGTCACCATGTCACCATGTCACCATGTCACCATGTCACCAGACACATCCTGTCAGGCACTGGAAATAGGATTTGATGACAATCCAATCATCAACTAATCACACTGACAACATCACTACAGGGTCCAGTTGCTATGAACCCAGAAGCGTCTGACTCTAACTGCAACAGCTTCATCACAGAGTCAGCAGGGTTATCATTAACAACGTGTTCCACATTAGAGCAGGGTTATCACAGCATGGGATGGGATGCCCGAAGATTCCCCAGTTAAAACACTCCCACACAAATACAACGTTCACACACACACGCACCTACCCACACACACACACACGCACCTACCCACACACACACGCACCTACCCACACACACACGCACCTACCCACACATACACCTACCCACACACACACCTACCCACACACACACACACCTACCCACACACACACACACCTACCCACACACACACCTACCCACACACACACAATCTTTGTTGCAAAAACAGCAAGAAACCCGCCCTAAACAGCCCCAGAGAGGAAGGTTAGCTGTGTCTCTGCTGAGCCCAGCCATGCCAGAGACAGACTCACCAGCAGACTCCGGTTCCTCCAGACACGGGAAGCTGAGAGTCTGATCACAGCGTCGCCCTCATCATCATCATCACATCTCCCTGATCACAGCCCAGGCGTCGCCCTCATCATCATCATCACATCTCCTCCTTTGTCTGAACAGGACTGGGCCAAAGCTCAATCCCATCTACTCTACTATCCTATATCCTGGCTCTTGTTCAATCTATTGATTCTCTCCCTCTCAGTCTTTCTCTCTCTCTCTCTCCCTCCCTCTCCCTCTCTCTCCCTCTCTCTCTCTCTCCCGGATGTCCACAGGACAGTAACAGAGAGCCAGTGTTGGTGAGGAGAGTATGTCCTATAAATAGCCTTCCTCAGTGTAGCATGTCTCTTCCACTCATGATGAGATGCCTGGAGGCTGAAAGGATGAGAGGCTGGGGTTCTTGGAGGCCTGGGGGTCTGAGGCTGGGGAATCTGGGAGGCTTGGGAGGTTGGAGGAGAGGCTGGGGAACTGGGAGCTTTGGGTCTGAGGTTGGGATCTGGGAGGCTGGGAGGTTGGGAGGCTTGGGAGGTCCAGTCCTGTGTTGAAGGGAGCCCTGGGCTGGGGGGCAGGGGGGACAAGAGACAGGGATTGTAGTCTGTGATGTGGAGGCAGTATATTGTATTCAGACAGTGAAGGTCTGACTCACACTCCTGGCTTCACCTTCCCTGCCTGCTCTCCCTGTTTCACCTCTACTGATCTCCTTCCACAGGAGGAGTCTGGTCTGGTATGGAGATCACATCATGAATAATCAAAAGAATGAATATAATAAATAAAATGAAATGAGCAGCGTGTAAAATATCCACTGCCGCTTATCAGTAGCGTTTCTGTGGTTTGAAAGTTAGTCCTCAACCAGATGCTTCATGTGTCTGTTCCTGCTCGGGTGCTGCTGTTATTACTCTCTAATGAGGCAGGGAGAGGGAGGAATCTCGCCTCCCTCACACACACACACACATATCCTGATGCTCTCCCTCACCATCACCTTGTAAGGTAGTGTGTCTTCTTCTTGGCTGCAGGGACACTGTCCAGCTCCATGCCACACATCATTAGAGACTCACTGTTGTCTCTGAGGTGGTGAATCACTGTTCCCCCACCAGCTGTCTCTGCTTCCGTCTGTCTCTGTCTGTCTGTCTCCATCCTGCTCAGTCCCTCTCTCCCATCGCTCTCTCCCCCTTCTCTCTCCCCCCTCTCCCCCCCCCTCTCTCCCTCTCTCCCCCCCCTCTCTCTCCCTCTTGCTCAGTCTCTGTCTATCTCATAGATCTCTGTTTCTCTTTTTTCTCTCTCTCTCCCTCTCCTCCCTCTCTCTCCCTTCTTCTTCTCTGTTTATCTGCTTGTCCATGCTATCAAACTCCTCCCACAGTTCCAGTGCTGCTTCTCTCTCAGCCTCCCTCCACTTCTCTTCTCTGCCTTCACATCTCTGGAGCAGCTTGTGTCCTCGTCTCCCCAGCCGCTGCCTGTCCTCCCGGCCCAGGACCAGCCTGTCCTCCCAGCCCAGGACCAGCCTGTCCTCCCAGCCCAGGACCAGCCTTCCTCCCAGCCCAGGACCAGCCTTCCTCCCAGCCCAGGACCAGCCTTCCCCCCAGCCCAGGACCAGCCTTCCTCCCAGCCCAGGACCAGCCTTCCTCCCAGCCCAGGACCAGCCTTCCTCCCAGCCCAGGACCAGCCTTCCCCCAGCCCAGGACCAGCCTTCCTCCCAGCCCAGGACCAGCCTTCCTCCTCTCTCCAGGTAAAAAAAACTTCCTCAGCTACCTCACTGCAACACAGAGTCAACAGCACATAGAATCTGGCATTGTAGAACGTGACATTCTAGAATGAGACATTGGAATGAGAGTTGTGCTAGCTCTGAGTGTTAACACACTCCGACTAGTGTTCTAGAATGTAGAAGATGGATAGGAAAACCTACACATTTAATGATAATAATAATAAAGTTCCTTCTTCACTGGTGAAATAGTCTTTTAGCTGTGATATTATTCCTGAATGTTTTTCCAGACTTCTGAGTTTAAGCGGTGTCGAGATGGAAGCTAACTTAACTGAAGGACGAGAGATTCTCATATTAACAAAAGTGTATCAAAACAATTCAGCAGAATTCTGTGAAACGTCTTTTGAATGTCATCTGAAGCATATTTTCGAATCCCCTCCCTTCTAGCTCACACAGGGTGCTTGTGCTGTAGTCTGTCTTGAGGGAACATGGTTCAGGGCTGGATGTGGGCATTTTCAGGTTCATCGCTAAGTGTTTGATCACTGCTGTGCTGGACATGCAAACCACCACAGTGTCATAACAGCTTCCTACAACCCGCTGAACAAAAGACACACATACTGAACTCTACACTTCTCATCAATGCAAAGTTTAACCACCGTACGCAAATGACTCATTTGAAGTGGTCAGGAAACGGAGGGAAGACTATCTCGGCTGGCCGACCTTGTTTAACCTGGGAGTGTGTTGCCTGTTTCCTGAATACCTTGACTGGTCTTTCCTGTGCAGTAATAATAATAACTGTTATTGATACAGTACAGCCCTTTTCTCAAACTCTAAACCTAGTAGCCCAGGGTCAGGGAGGGCTAGCATGGTGTGTCACATCAAGATAAAATGCTGAGTATTTCCTGTTTACCCTGTGAACAGGCAGATTAGTATCGCTGTTTGTCTGTGTGAAACAGCTGTGATGTGGTGACTTGGTAGAGCGCTGTCCCCAAGTCCTGTTACAGCCAGACAGTGGTTCCTATCCAGTCCTGTTACAGCCAGACTGTGGTTCCTATCCAGTCCTGTTACAGCCAGACTGGAGCTGTGTGAGTGAACAGACCACAGTGTTGAAGTCAGAGGTTAACTGAATGTGTGGTGTGGCAGATCCTTTTGCAGGGCCATGTTTACACAAACAGACTCACACACATGCATACACTCACTAACACATGCATACACACACATGCATACATACACGTGCATACACAGACAGTACACCTACTCAACTGTCTGTCACAGGCTACATGTGGTTTAGTCTGTGGGTAGGGCCGAAGAGGAAAGAGATGGACACGGGTCTGGCCTGACCTACTGAGCCGTTTCATGGGAGTCTGTCCTTGTATCTGTAAAGAACGCAACAGAGATACGGTTCATACAAATTAAAGTTTACGAAATTCTGTATTTTCTGTGACAGCGACAATGCCATAAAAAAAGACGTGTGTTTCTTGTGAAACTTAATCGTTTCTTAATTCCCTTTCATCCGTCTGTTGCCGACATTTCTCCCTCTCAGATCTGCCCTTCACGCGTCGCCAGGATGCCGTTCGGTGGAGGCAACAAGTGCGGCTGTTGCCAAAAGACGGTGTACTTCGCCGAGGAGATGCAGTGTGAGGGCAAGAGCTTCCACAAGTCCTGCTTCCTCTGCAGTGAGTACAACCCGCTGAGATCTCGTCGTTATCGCCATGACCGCGGAACGCGAGCGTTCTCAGATGCGCCGAGAGGTGCAGGAATGGAATGCAGAGTATTTGGCACAGGAGGCCGTCCAGAGGCTCTCTCTTTCGTCTCCCTTTCCTCTCCCTTTCCTCTCCCTTTCCTCTCCCTTTCCTCTCCCTTTCCTCTCCCTTTCCGTCTCCCTTTCCTCTCCATGACCGTATTTGGAGACGGCGTTTGCGTGTGACACGAGACTAGTTTTCCTTATACGGTAGAGAGAAGGTAGCCTACTGAGCCTGTCCATTTGAAGTCGGCTGTTTGTGTGAACTTCTGTGAGCCCTGCCTACCGCCCACACATCCCCGACGCACAGAATGATTTTGTTTCACAACATGACGTTCAGCACAGCGGTGAGATCATGGTTCCAGCGTCCTAACACCAACCCTGGCGTGGTGAAAGAGGGAAGGGTGGGGGCGTCGGTTTGTTTTCAAATGTGGGTGGGACAGACTTTTTTCATAAGTGCCTGTAACCTACACCCCTGGGGGAGGGTACGAAGCATTTAGAGAACGTGACTGACAATCAAGAGGTTGCCGGTTCAAATACCTTCCCCCCTATACTGTATGTTGCTTTGTATTCAAGCATCTGCTAAATTAATACATTACAATTATGAATAGTCTCACTTTACCGTGCCTGCTCTGTTCGAAAACTGCAGAAAAAAATCATCTTAGAACCAAGATTCCAACCTTCCCCCTGACGTGTTCAGAGGCTTGTTGACTGACGGTCTGTCCCTGGTCTGTCCCTGGTCTGTGTCCTTGTTGACTGACGGTCTGTCCCTGGTCTGTCCCTGGTCCTCCCGCTCCAGTGGCGTGTAAGAAGAACCTGGACAGCACCACTGTGGCCGTGCACGTGGACGAGATCTACTGCAAGTCCTGCTACGGCAAGAAGTACGGGCCAAAAGGCTACGGGTTTGGAGGCGGAGCTGGAACACTGAGCATGGACACAGGAGAAGGACTGGGGATCAAGCCTGAACAGTGAGACACACACACACACACTGCACGTCTGCACTAGCGATAACAACAGGGACAAATATATACACACTGTACACACCTACACCCGTCTTTGACAGAACTATGAAAAAATTGTCCCCAGGTTCAAATCCCCCTCTTCATGAATATGAAAATGTTTTATCCTGTGACAGCAGTGTGTGTGAACATCCTTCCAGTAAACTAACCTCCGACACCTTCTCTAATCTGTGATCAGATCATCATGGTGTGTTTCTCTTCGCAGACCTCAAGCCCACCGGCCCACCAACAACCCCAACGCGTCCAAGTTCGCCCAGAGCAGCGGGGGGGCCGATGTCTGTCCTCGCTGTGGCAAAAGTGTGTACGCAGCAGAGAAGGTGGTCGCGGGAGGAAATGTAAGACCTCCAGTTCCTCTGTGTGGTGTGAGAGAGAGAGACAGAGAGAGAGAGACAGAGAGAGAGAGAGAGAGAGAGAGAGACAGAGAGAGAGAGACAGAGAGAGAGAGACAGAGAGAGTTTTTCATAGGGACATTCTGTCTGAAGTTTGTTGATGCGAAATAAATATCTTAGGAAATATGTTCTAGAAAAATAATGTTCTTCAGATGAAGAGAACGACAGATTGTGGGTTTTGGCTTGTTGTTATGTACTGAAGGACTGGAGACAAGCCTACTTATATAACTCTCCTCCCCTCTCTCTGTGTCCACCCTCCCCCTTTCTGTCTCTTCTTTCCCCCTTCCTCTCCCTCTCCCTCTCTCCCATCCCTCCCTCCCTCTCTCCATCCCTCCATCCCTCTCTCCGTCCCTCCATCCCTCTCTCCATCCCTCCCTCCATCTCCCCATCCTCCCTCCATCTCCCCCATCCTTCCTCCCTCTCTCCGTCCCTCCCTCCCTCTCTCTGTCCCTCCCTCTCTCTCTCCCTCCCTCCCTCCCTCCATCTCCCCCATCCTTCCTCCCTCTCTCCGTCCCTCCCTCCCTCTCTCTGTCCCTCCCTCTCTCTCTCCATCCCTCCCTCCATCTCCCCCATCCTCCCTCCATCTCCCCCATCCTTCCTCCCTCTCTCCGTCCCTCCCTCCCTCTCTCTGTCCCTCCCTCTCCTCTCTCCCTCCCTCCCTCCATCTCCCCCATCCTTCCTCCCTCTCTCCGTCCCTCCCTCCCTCTCTCTGTCCCTCCCTCTCTCTCTCCATCCCTCCCTCCATCTCCCCCATCCTCCCTCCATCTCCCACATCCTTCCTCCCTCTCTCCGTCCCTCCCTCCCTCTCTCTGTCCCTCCCTCTCTCTCTCCCTCCCTCCCTCCATCTCCCCCATCCTTCCTCCCTCTCTCCGTCCCTCCCTCCCTCTCTCTGTCCCTCCCTCTCTCTCTCCCTCCCTCCCTCCATCTCCCCCATCCTTCCTCCCTCTCTCTCCCTCCCTCCCTCCATCTCCCCCATCCTTCCTCCCTCTCTCCGTCCCTCCCTCCCTCTCTCTGTCCCTCCCTCTCTCTCTCCCTCCCTCCCTCCATCTCCCCCATCCTTCCTCCCTCCCTCTCTCCGTCCCTCCCTCCCTCTCTCTGTCCCTCCCTCTCTCTCTCCCTCCCTCCCTCCATCTCCCCCATCCTCCCTCCATCTCCCCCATCCTTCCTCCCTCTCTCTCCCTCCCTCCCTCCATCTCCCCCATCCTTCCTCCCCCATCCTCCCTCTCTCTCTCTCTCGCCCTCCCTCCCTCTCTCTCTCCCTCCCTCTCTCTCTCCTCCCTCCCCCTCCTCTCTCGCCCTCCCTCTCTCTCGCCCTCCCTTCCTCCCTCTCCTCTCCTAGTCGTGGCACAAAAGTTGTTTCCGCTGTGCCAAATGTGGCAAAGGTCTGGAATCCACCACCCCTGGCAGACAAAGATGGAGAGATCTACTGTAAAGGTCAGCTCTCTCCCTCTGCCAGCTTCCCCCTGACTGACTGGAAACGCTCTGTACGAGCTAGCCTGGCGTGTTACTGAAGCGTTTGTTTACATGGTGCAGTCCCTGCAGCCAGATGTGCTTATGGAATAAACTCCAACTGTGTTTTTACTGACTCTATATTTGCGCCTATAACCTGAGATTATTTACCTTCACAGCATGTTACGCCAAGAACTTTGGTCCCAAGGGCTTCGGGTTCGGCCAGGGGGCAGGAGCGCTGGCTCACGCCCAGTAGAGCCCTCCCCCCTCCTCTCACACACAGACACCAGGAGGACCGCACTTCCCAGGATGCACCAGTCCGCCTCCAGCCAACGCTACAGTCTCACACCCCAGCTACAACCGCAGAGGCGCCACGGCAACAGAGACGGCTCTCGTTGACCTTGTTCGTACCAGCAGCTGTGGCTCAGTGTGGCTTCTCTGCTACATTCTCTGCTCTCACGACACACAGCACAGTTCAGAGTGGTCATTTAGCACCAGACGTGTTTGTGTAGGTCATGACAAGTGGACCTGTATAGTATAAACACTTACTCAACGTTCGTTGAACACTCCTGGTGTGAAGCGAACACTTTGAACTGTGCTGCACTAGCTTTAGCACTGAGCAGACTAACACTGCATGGCGGGCCGCTAAAACTAAACAAATAACTGAAAAATAACTAACTAATGATCTTGGTTTGCCATATTGACCCGGCCTTAACCCGGTACTGTATTTGTGTCACAAGATAAGCTTGATATACAATGTGACTTGGCTCTTCTTTAAGATTGTTTGGTTTAGAGATTTGAAACAGTCAAAGCTGATATAGAGACACACCCTGTTTTCACAGAGTCCAGTATAGAAGTAGATTTTTTCAGCAGATGCTTTCATGCAAAGCACTGCACTATTTGCTACATCGATTTGGATTAAAAACTCTGCTAAATGAATCAAATGTCATGTCAAGTCTCCTTGTGTCTTCCTCACGAACAACAATAACGGCAACACAGCCTGAGGACTGAGCCCTTTTGTCCTTTACATCTGTTCAACTGAACAACACAACACAAACTCTCTCTCTCTCTCTCTCTCTCTCTCACTCTCACACTCTCACACACCTTCTCTCTGTCTCACACAAACACACACACATTCTCTCTCTCTCTTTCTCTCTCACACTCACACACACCTTCTCTCTGTCTCACACACTCACACACACCTTCTCTCTCTCTCACACTCTCACACTCACACACACCTTCTCTCTGTCTCACACACACACACACACACACACACACACACCTTCTCTCTTTCACACACACCCCCTATCCCTTTCCCCCTCTCTCCCTCACACACACACACCCTCTCTCTCACACACACACAGTCCCATTATTTAAGGAGGAGTCATTAACAAAAGATCATCCAGCTCTGATGAGACACAGCAGTCAGTTAGGGTCAGCTAACACACAGGCCTTCGTTATCGCCATGGTAACACAAACAAAAGGTGGGGGGGGCGGGGGTGCGGAGGGCTGATAACTGTGGCGGGAAACAACAGAAGCCTATTTCCTCGCTCCTGTCTCTGCCCGCTACACAGGGCTGGCACAGTGGGCACTGCAGCAGACAGCTGGTGAGAGGGTGGGGGATGGGACAGGGGGGGAGAGAGGGGGGGTGAGAGGGTGGGGGATGGGACAGGGGGTGAGAGAGGGGGGGTGAGAGGGTGGTAGGATGGGACAGGGGGTGAGAGAGGGGGGGTGAGAGGGTGGGGGATGGGACAGGGGGTGAGAGAGGGGGGGTGAGAGGGTGGGGGATGGGACAGGGGGTAAGAGAGGGGGGGTGAGAGGGTGGGGGATGGGACTGGGGGTAAGAGAGGGGGGGTGAGAGGGTGGTAGGATGGGACAGGGGGTGAGAGAGGGGGGGTGAGTGGGGTGAGAGGGTGGCAGGGGGTGAGAGAGGGGGGGTGAGAGGGTGGGGGATGGGACAGGGGGTGAGAGAGGGGGGGTGAGAGGGTGGTAGGATGGGACATGGGGGTGAGAGAGGGGGGGTGAGTGGGGTGAGAGGGTGGAGGGGGTGAGAGGGTTGTTAACAACAACATCTCAGAGAAACAACAGAAACGTGGTGAGTCATCTGCCTATCAACCACCGTCCCCAGGTCACTACCCACCTTTCACCACGAGGGGGCGATGTAGAGACCCACCCTGGGCTCACCCTCTCCGGTGCCTTCCATACATTCTGCTGTCCTCTTTCATGAGGTTCCAGAGTACCTGAAACAACACGTGCGCTCCTCTATAATCCCTGTAGAAACACGAGGCGCTCTTGTTTCCACAGAAGGATGACGTGATGAAGTGAACTGACCCAGCTGTCACAAGCTCAGAAAGTCTTCAGCTGTCACAGCCACACGCTAGTTCCCCTGAACACTCACAGGACACACACCCACAGGCCTGGGCTCCAGTAGGACAGAGCAGAGCAGCATGTTTGATGCTCTGGCTCACACCAGCCCTGGCAGACGCTGAACATTCTAGAACCAGCACCACTCTAGAAGCTGCGCATTCTAGAACCTACCCACTCTAGAAGCTGCGCATTCTAGAACCTACCCACTCTAGAAGCTGCGCATTCTAGAACCTACCCACTCTGGAAGCTGCGCATGGTAGAACCTACACTTTCCAGGACCTGTACATTCTTGAAATGCACATCTAGAACCTGTACACTCCCCCCCAAAAAATACACTTGATCCTGTACACTCCAGAACCTGCGCATGATGTTTGGTGTTGTGTGAAAAATAAATTAAAAATAAATAATAATAATTAGTTTAGAAACTAATTGAAAGATTTAAAAAATATTGTCGGAAATACTCCAACTGTACTCCAAGTTTTTAAAAGTTATTAATATGTATAAGGTTGAAGAGAAAATTCGAAAGAAAATGTTGAAAGGTTAAAAAAAAGAAGTTTTTAAAGTACAAAAAATAAAGTTGCATCATTGATTGGTACTTGATGAGGACTACTATACTCAATTCTCTGCTTTAATTTGGTGTTTTAGGCTTCTCTGTTCTCTTCTCCTCTCTACTTTCCATTCACTGCATGTGTGAAATAAAATAAGCTATGGATGAGACAGAGGGAGTTAGCAATGTCAACATGACTGAGAATAGAGACATTCCTGATCACCCATGGCCATATATGAGGGAGATGTTTATCTATGATGTCCAGTTACCAGTGTGACACTAAAACAGTTAGTAGTAATGGCTACTTTTTACTTAAGTACAGTATATGTCAGAGCCCATACTTTAACTTGAGTGAAAAAGTGTAGTGGGTACTTTTAAACATGAGTCTCTGAACTTCTACTTGAGTTAAGGATGTGTGTACTTTTGCCATGTCTGATGATAGAATCAGCACATCCTAGGACCTGTAACATTCTAAAACCTCACATTCTACAACCTGCACCTTCTAGAATGTTTGCTGGCATAGTCCGACATCACGATAGACGTCAACTGACAATCTCACATGTTTGAGATGGTGGCTCTGAAGACCAGCCTGCCAGCGGAGGAGTCGACCAGCCTGCCGGCAGGGGAGTCGACCAGCCAGGCTGGGAATCTGGCTCCTTTCCATGGGGGGGCTGGGGTGGGGGGTGCAGGGAGATAACCTGAACCGAGACCACATCTACAGGAGATAGGGTACAAGTACAAGATAACTCAGACCTCGCAGGCAGCCACGGGAATCGCTCGTAAAAATAGCAGTGTGGTTTACTGTAATGTTATCTGCAGTGGAGGCTGTGCTTGTGTGATGGTGTGTAATGGTCACCCCTGTCCTGTGGGCTCAGAGGGGTTAAGTATGTGCGCATGCAGGGAGAGGAGACAGGACAGGATTTCTAACCCAAACACTGACCAGACCGTTCTAGTCTCTGCCTTCAACACTGACCACACATGCATGTACGCACGTACACACTGCCCACACACACACACGTGCATTCACATGTACACACACTCGTGCACACACGTCTTTCCGCATAGACATACACAAGGGCACACACACACACACACACACACACACACACACACACACACACACACACACACACACACACACACACACACACACACACACACACACACACACACACATAACTAGACTGGCAGCGTCAGATGCTGGAACTGACTATGTATAGACTGCAGTTTACTTTCCATTGTGTGTTTGGATGCTGCATTCCTGTGCTGCGGCCCGGGTTATTCCCGTCTCTGGTTAATATGCTAATTGGGCGTCAGACAGTCCAGGCTCTCGCAGGGGTCAAAGGTCACGTCTGGGGAATTCCCACTCTGATTGCTGAACTCTAGACAGTGGGAAGGAGACCAGATGGAACCCACTGGAACATCTCTCACTGGGGTGCCCCTGGAGAGATACCATCTGGTAGGTTTATACTCCAAACCAGGTGGGTATCTCTCCAGGAGCAGGTTTGGAGTGTAACCCTACAGGAGGGTATCTCTCCAGGAGCAGGGTTGGAGTGTAACCCTACAGGAGGGTATCTCTCCAGGAGCAGGTTTGGAGTGTAACCCTACAGGAGGGTATCTCTCCAGGAGCAGGGTTGGTCAGCTCTGTTTTAGACTACCTCAATCTCTTTTCAGACACCAGCACAGAAGCCAGACAGTCTGCAAGGCTGCCCTGGAAGACATCTACGTACATCTCCATGGAAACGAACAAGAGCATTCTCTTGGGCGCCTCTCCCTTCTACCTCACCTAGTCTAGAACCTTCCATCTCTGTCACTAAGCCTATTGCGTCCGAGGCTGGACATGTAAGGATACGTCTGGGCATACGTGAAGCCCTCTGTGACATTGCTTGTAAAAAGGTCCGTACAAATAACATTTGATTTGATACAATACTACAGCTGACCTAGTTACAAAGCAGATCAACACCAGGCTGGCAGGCTGGTGTTGATCTGCTGCTGGCTGTGGCTCCTAGGGGGAGAGCTGCGAGTTCACAACCTGTCATCACCACGGGAACGCTACACAGGGGAGTCACTGGATAACAGAGGCCACTCCCTCGCTGTGTGTGTGTGTGTGTGTGTGTGTGTGTGTGTGTGTGTGTGTGTGTGTGTGTGTGTGTGTGTGTGTGTGCGCGCGTGTTTGGTGAGAGTGAACAATGTGTGTTTGTGTAAGTGTGTGTTTGGTGGGAGGGACTGTGTGTGTATCTATATTAAGTCTCCCTGTGACAGACAGGATGGACATTAAGAGGCAGAGTTAAATAGCCCAGTGCATTCCTCTCTACATCCCTCTGTCTCTCTCTCCATCCCCCAAACAACCAGACCACGGTAAGTTTTCTACTAGAACTTTCTGAGTACTCTCTGAAAAATGATCGAATGTTTTTGTTTTGCCATAACTAGTTTCACTTTTGTAATTTTTTTAAAGTACAGGGGCATTGGGACAACAGTTTCTTATATCTACAGTTTTTAAGAAAGTCGGTTGCCTGAAATGAAGTACTGAAAGATGTATGTAGCTACTGTAGATCCATACAGTACTGTGTGCTGTGAAAGTCTGACACTGAAAGGGTTTAGTTCTGTGTTTGTAACTGTATTGAGGCATATCACATAGTCGAATATGTTATTTTTCCCCTTTATGAACATTTATATAAGTTTCCATGTCGTGCGTAGTGTGTAGTTCTGTCCTGAAATGCATAACATCATTCTCTTTGAAGAAACTGACAGTTGGACTGTATATCATTCATCATTAAACATCAGATTAATTTCTTCATGGAGGGAGTAGCTACTGTCAGCACTGTGGGGTGACAGGGTTAATCAGGCCAGCAGACCTGTGTGTGTGTGTGTGTGTGTGTGTGTGTGTGTGTGTGTGTGTGTGTGTGTGTGTGTGTGTGTGTGCGTGTGTGTGTGTGTGTGTGTGTGTGCGAGAGACAGAACGAGAGACTGTATGCGTATCAAACCCACTTGAGATAACACTGCAGTATTAGGCAAAAACACTGACCAAATACCTCACCGTAAACAGCTGGACCAGAACAAGCGCCAGCATGAGAGCGGGGAGACACGGCTCTGAATCCCTGCTTAGCTGTCAGGAGAAACAAGGTTAGGTTGAAAAGCACACAGGTCCTGAGGAGTGCCCTCGCGTTGTGGGAATGAAGACTCTAAACTAAAGCATTTATTCCTTGTAGCTTGAAGTGCGGCGAATGAATGGCTTGTACATATTTTTTTCTTTCGTTTTATTTCCTAATATTTTACAAGTCTCGGTTCAGCAGAAAAGAGAAGCAGAGGTTCTCGTTGCTAATTGACGGGTTTCTTCTCCGGCGATGCCGGTTGTGCTATCGTTGCACTAGTACGCCTACGGAAATGTACTAATTGGCTTCTAATTATTTTTCTTGTTCCGTTTTCTGTGCTAGTTTTGAGTTTCCACATTCCTGTCTTCCAGAGGGGAATCAGCACAGCCAAGATGCCAGAGCAGGGGTGTGTACGGTTCTGTTTCCACACCTGTTCATGAGCGGTTTCAGACAGTGCAGTGTCCCTCTATTTGTAGAATGAACATCTATAGCCTACATTGCATCTATATGTATATCTATAAACTGGATCTATAAAATATATATCCATATAATATGGATGTTTTATCGATTATACATCTATATAAGGGTAGAATGTATGTATATAGAATGTATACATCTCCTAATGTATAGTTTGTAGGCCTATATCTACAGTAGAAACTGTATGGAATATAAAGAAAACTAATATTTATCTATCTACTCTATAAAGGAAATCATATTGTATGTTGATGGAAGGTCATAAAACTATAACATCCAAGAAGAAAAATATTAACCGTCTTCATTTTGTCCCCATTTTAAATGTCCTTTCCTCCTGTTAGACCAGAGGTAAGATCTCTCTGACAAAACACACTATTTCAACATTACAGAACACAATGCAAACCTATTTGATAATAATGTAAACTGATGAATCAAACGTATGATTTGATAGTGATTGTGTGTTTGTTGTGTCACTCAGCGGAAGTCTAAGATCTCAGCCTCCAGGAAGCTGATGCTGAAGGTATCTGTGATTCGTGTGATTTGGGCTTTTGATGCGGTTGAACGTTAATGTCAAGTGCTGCTCTGAAATGCTTTACTCTACACTGATCTACTCTACACTGATCTACTCTACACTGATCTACTCTACACTGATCTACTCTACACTGATCTACTCTACACTGATCTACTCTACACTGATCTACTCTTCACTGATCTACTCTACACTGATCTACTCTACACTGATCTACTGTACACTGATCTACTCTACACTGATCTACTCTACACTGATCTACTCTACACTGATCTACTCTACACTGATCTACTCTACACTGATCTACTCTACTCTGATCTACTCTACACTGATCTACTCTACACTGATCTACTCTGCTCTCATCTACTCTGCTCTCATCTACTCAACTTCCACCTACTCTATGATGTGCTCTGCTCTGCTGTACTCTACACTGCTCTGCTCTACTGTACTCTACACTGCTCTGCTCTACACTGCTCTGCTCTGCTCTACTGTACTCTACACTGCTCTGCTCTACTGTACTCTACACTGCTCTGCTCTACTGTACTCTACACTGCTCTGGTCTACACTGCTCTGCTCTGCTCTACTGTACTCTACACTGCTCTGCTCTACTGTACTCTACACTGCTCTGCTCTACTGTACTCTACACTGCTCTGGTCTACACTGCTCTGCTCTGCTCTACTGTACTCTACACTGCTCTGCTCTACTGTACTCTACACTGCTCTGCTCTACTGTACTCTACACTGCTCTGCTCTACTGTACTCTACACTGCTCCACTGTGGTGCAGTTCTCCCAGCAGTAACACCTCCATCTTACCTGCTATCTCCTCGGCCGTGCTGCCTGTGCTGCGGTGGTGTGCTGCTCCAGAGTCTGATGGTGGCCAGGGCCAAGGAGGACCTGGAGCAGGAGCAGGAGGAGAAGGAGAAGGAAAAGGAGAAGTACCTGGAGGAGAGAACTCCTCCTCTGGCGCTCAGTGGGATGTCCTCAGCAGAGCTCCAGGTAGACGCCTCACCTGAGCCCAGGTGTGACCCCAGGTGTGACCCCCGAGCCCAGGTGTGACCCCTGAGCCCAGGTGTGACCCCCGAGCCCAGGTGTGACCCTTGAGCCCGGGAGTGACCCCTGAGCCCAGGTGTGACCCCCGAGCCCAGGTGTGACTCCAGGTGTGACCCCCTCGGCCCTGTGTCTCCTCAGGAGCTGTGTGCAGAGCTTCATGCCAAGGTGGACGTTGTGGACGAGGAACGCTACGACATCGAGGCCAAAGTCCTCCACAACTCCAGAGAGGTAGAACTGGCCTGTCAGGATACCTCAGAACCTGAAATTCAGTTATAGCTTTTGATTTTGGTGTGCCACCCCAAGAGCTTCAGTGCCCCCTGTGGCCCCCCTCCCCCCTCTGGGGGTGCCACTGATAAAACTGTGTGTGTCTCATGCTCGCGTTCCTTCGTCCTCGTCCAGATTAAGGACCTGAACATCAAGGTTCTGGATCTGCGGGGGAAGTTCAAGAGGCCCAACCTCAGGAGGGTGAGGGTGTCTGCGGATGCCATCTTGCGCTCGCTCCTTGGCTCCAAACACAAGGTGTCCATGGACCTGAGGGCCAACCTCAAGTCTGTCAAGAAGGAGGACACAGAGAAGGTGGGCCTGGCCCGAGGGAGGGAGGGAGGGAGGGAGGGAGGGAGGGAGGGAGGGAGGGAGGGAGGGTGGGAGGGAGGGAGGGATAAGAGATGTAGAGAAAGTAAAACAGTGAGACAAGAGAAAGAAAACGATAGAATAAGAGATAGAGAAAGTAAAAGATAAATATAGAAAGTTAAGAAGTTCTGAATCAAGCTAGTTACAACTGGGCTTGGAGCAAAAACCTACAGGAAGGCAGCTCTTCGAGAGCAGGGTTAGAGAGACTTGCTTTAGGGACAGGTCTTGATTAGGTGTATTGTCCCTTTAACCGTTGGTCTGCTGGGGGCTTGCAGGAGAAGACTGTGGAGGTGAGCGACTGGAGGAAGAATGTGGAGGCCATGTCGGGCATGGAGGGCAGGAAGAAGATGTTTGATGCAGCCAAAGGCCCCAACCAATAGACAGAAAGGATGCCGCTGAGGAACCTGGGAAATGTAGTTGTTTGTTCTACTCACTTCATCAGTCTGCATGAAAATACAGAATATGTGTATGGTCCAATTGTTATTATTTTTAAACCTTTTTTGGTTATTCTCATGGAGATAAATCTCTTTCAAGAGAGACTTATCCCATAATTATTTAAACATTGAAAAGGCTTACTAGTACATACATGTAAATTGCCTTTAAAGGAGTAAGGATTTAATCAATTCTCTTTTCGTCCACAGAAAATGTCCACATTATTATATGGACCGGTTTTCTTTTCTACTGGTTATGGACAATCACGTTATAAATTCTTACTTTTGTGTTGTTGTGTACCCGTTTTATACACCATTTTAATAAAAGCAGTTTGTGTTGACCTCTGTGTTTTTAATAACGTTAAAGTATAAGCTATAGAGAAGAACTGGACGAATGTCACTGGTCATTGCTGCTAGCACTAATAACCACCTGCCACTAGATGGCAGTGTTTCTTTAGTGCTACGTGCTGCTTGAGTACCGATCCTCCAACCAGAGATGGCAAAAGTACACAACATCCTTCACTCAAGTACAGATACTCCTGTTTGAAAAGACTGAAAGTACTGACTACACGTTTTCACTCAAGTTAAAGTAAAGAAGTATGGGCTCTGACACTTACGTAAAAAATCCTGGCGGATTCGTCAGGAATCTTTTGAGACCGACAGTTTCGAACATCTCCCTCATATATGGCCATGGATGGAATCAGGAATGTCTCTATTCTCAGTCATGTCGACATCGCTAACTCCCTCTCATCAATAACGTAGGCTACCTTTATTTTCAAAGTAGGCTATTTTTTCAACCTTTCAAAAATATTTATTCAACCTTTCGAAACTTTTTTTGTCAGAACTTTACCCCGAACATAAGAACATACCCCGCTGGCTGCACACACGAAGAGGGGATGAGATGAGTCCACTTGAACGACTTAAAACAACAGTACAAACCCAACACTTTTAGCAGAGTAGCCTACAAACACAACACCTTAACACTAATGATTCACCTCTCACCTGGTGATGTGTTGCATTTGTATAAGTCCCTAGTGAACCCAATTCCTGCCTACAGCACGGGACTAGACCCACATACATATACAAACAATACACAAACATCTCAAAACACAATAAGTCAAATATAATAATTTAGTAATTCAATAATACATGTTGTCATGGAAGCTAAAACGAGTGTTCCTGCTTCTCTTTGTGATGCCCTCATCTTTGCTGTTGAAACCAAAATACTAACCAAGGGGGACGTTGCCTCACAATACTTTTTCAACCTTTCAAAACCTGTTTTTCGAAACTTTTGGGGGAAATATATTTTTTCCAGCTTTCAAAACCTCTTTTTCGTTCATTTTTGTTTTTTGTTTTTCAACCTTTCAAAAATATTTTTTCAACCTTTTGAATAATAGTGAAGTAAAGTACTGATAAATAGATTTTTCTGGTAAGTACAGTAACAAAGTATTTATACTTCATTATTTTCCATCTCTGACTGTAGCCTACTTGTGCTTATTTTGTACTTGTCTTACCTGGCAACTTTTATACAGAACTAGTAACACTTGGGTTGATGCACCTGTGTTTTCTTTGTATCCAACTTCAAATAATGCGCATCTCAACCTCACTATCCCTGTGTTCAAACAACCCCAGGCCTCAACATGAGACAGCCCAAACTAACAAAGGTCAGAAGCTATTCACACACACTCACGTACATCCTGCCCAAACATGCACACACACACACACACATCCTGCCCAAACATGCACACACACAGTATTAGAAAACACCCACAGACCACAACAATACACTGTGAATAACTGCAGCAACATGAGTACCTGGAAATAGTCAATCAAAGCCTCTGGTATGTGTCAGGGGAAAGGAGGTGTGTGTGTGTGTGTGTGTGTGTGTGTGTGTGTGTGTGTGTGTGTCGGTAGAGAATGCTGGGGTTTATTAAAAGACTTGGCGAGGAGATGGAGAGTGGTGGTAGTGTGTGGGACCCAGGAGCAGAGAGGAGCTGCTGGGGCAGAGAAGACGTTCCAGCAGGCACCTGAAAACACACAACTCTCCTGCACTGGTGCTTCAGTTCCTCTACTGATTATGATACCATGAGAAATAGTGAGGTGAAAGAGTGAGGGTGAGAGAGTGAGGGTGAAAGAGTGAGGGTGAAAGTGAGTGAGGGTGAAAGAGTGAGGGTGAAAGAGTGAGGGTGAGAGAGTGAGGGTGAAAGAGTGAGGGTGAAAGAGAGTGAGAGAGTGAGGGTGAAAGAGAGTGAGGGTGAAGAGAGTGAGGGTGAGAGAGAGTGAGGGTGAAAGAGAGTGAGGGTGAAAGAGTGAGGGTGAAAGAGTGAGGGTGAAAGAGTGAGGGTGAAGAGAGTGAGGGTGAGAGAGTGAGGGTGAGAGAGTGAGGGTGAGAGAGAGTGAGGGTGAAAGAGAGTGAGGGTGAGAGAGTGAGGTGAGAGAGTGAGGGTGAAAGAGAGTGAGGGTGAAAGAGTGAGGGTGAAAGAGAGTGAGGGTGAGAGAGTGAGGGTGAGAGAGTGAGGGTGAGAGAGAGTGAGGGTGAAAGAGAGTGAGGGTGAGAGAGTGAGAGAGTGAGGGTGAAAGAGAGTGAGGGTGAGAGAGTGAGGGTGAAAGAGAGTGAGGGTGAGAGAGTGAGGGTGAAAGAGAGTGAGGGTGAGAGAGTGAGGGTGAGAGAGAGTGAGGATGAGAGAGTGAGATAAAAGTATCAGGGAGATGCAACTCGTTGCTTCCACTTGGTCTGTCAAACCTCAGGCCTGGTTCAGGACAGTTCCTACACAGCTGGGCATGTATAAATAGACAACACAAGAGTCCATGTAAAACTGTTGTTTATCCAGGGTTCTGGCCATGGGGTTGGCTGGCCTCGGGTGCCAGGGATGTGCCCACTCGTGTCACATGATCACGTCAGGGTTTAAAAGCTTACGGCGCTGACTGAGAGAGAGCAGCATACGTTTATCACAGTCGACATCCCGAACCATCACTACGCACCTCTGGGTGAGTCTTCCCGTGACCTGGACACTGTTTGGTGTATCGATCACTGTTTGGTGTATCGATCGTGCTTCATTAGTTGCTTCTCGGTCTTGTCGTGTCCTGTATGTATCGCGCAACCTTGAAAAGTGTAGTGGTGATTGTGTCACTGTTCAATGACAAAGTGCATCAGAGATATTGTTAAATCACAGTGAATGTAACTTTCATAATCCTTCATGCAGGAGGGTTTTAAACATGTCCGACACAGAGGAAGTTGAATATCAGTGAGTGAAATTCAAATGTATATTTTCAAAGAATTTAAAGATAAAACTAATGATGTACAGTTCCAATATAGCAGACTATTGTTTAAAACAAGTATTTTTGTTTTTCTTTACCCTGTCACTTTTTCAGGGAAAATGAAAGTAAGTCTTTGCACAACTTCTGCTGGATGAATAATAACACACAGGTCTGTCCTGGGGTAGTGTGGAGGTCCAGGCATGACTAAAAGCCTAACTAAAACTCAAAGCGCATATGTAAATACATACAATATCTCCTGGTAATATATGTTGTATGTGTACTGTGTGTGACTGACGCAGTTGTAAGCGCTCGTGTTGAAAGTGTTCATGTATACTGGTGGCTAACTGTCTCCTCTCTGGGTGTGTCCTGCGAAGGAGACGACGATATTGTGGGTATGTACTACAAACAATATCTCAGCATGTAATCTTTCATCTAAAATTATAATATGTTAAGAAAAAAATCTAAAGTCAATCTTGAGGCATTCTCCAGTTCCTCTTTTGGAGGAGTATAACCCGCTTGTTGCCGGGGTGATGGGATGTTGCACAGACAGAAGTAGAGTGCGCAAGTTTTAATTTATTTTGTTCAATCCTGCACCTCTGAGATCTGTTGATCTGGTCTGCCTCTGGGTCATCAGCTTCCTGGTTAACCCCTCTGGGTCATCAGCTTCCTGGCTAACCCCTCTGGTAGCTCAGCTTCCTGGCTAACCCCTCTGGGTCATCAGCTTCCTGGCTAACCCCTCTGGTAGCTCAGCTTCCTGGCTAACCCCTCTGGGTCATCAGCTTCCTGGCTAACCCCTCTGGGTCATCAGCTTCCTGGCTAACCCCTCTGGTAGCTCAGCTTCCTGGCTAACCCCTCTGGGTCATCAGCTTCCTGGCTAACCCCTCTGGTAGCTCCACCACAACACAGGTCTGGTTTCCTCCTCTGCCAGCTGGGTCACCTGGCCTCCCCAGCCTCTCTTTCTGTTCACCTGGCCTCCCCAGCCTCTCTTTCTGTTCACCTGGCCTCCCCAGCCTCTCTTTCTGTTCACCTGGCCTCCCCAGCCTCTCTTTCTGTTCCTCCATCTCCTCTGTTGGTCCCTTCCCTCTATCACTGTCTCTCCTCTTTCGGTCTCCTCTCCCTTCTCTCTCCCACTTCTTTTCTCTGTCCCTCCTTTATCCTTAGTCTCCCCTCTCTCCTGTTACCCTCCCTCTCCTCTCCCTTCTCTCCTGTTACCCTCCCTCTCCTCTCCCCTCTCTCCTGTTACCCTCCCTCTCCTCTCCCCTCTCTCCTGTTACCCTCGCTCTCCTCTCCCTTCTCTCCTGTTACCCTCGCTCTCCTCTCCCCTCTCTCCTGTTACCCTCTCCTCTCCCCTCTCTCCTGTTACCCTCCCTCTCCTCTCTCATTTTCTCTTTCTCCTCGCTCCTTCCCCTACTGTGTGTCTCTGTGTCTCTAGAGGGGGGCCCAGGTCCCCACCACAGACAAAGGGCCCGCTGTCTCTATTTCTGTCCCTTCCTGTGGCTCTTCTACTGGGCCAGAACAGAGCCCCCTGCCCCTCGCTGCCCAGCACCTGCCCCCCGCCACAGAGGCAGGGGTATTAGAGAGCCACACTGTTAGCGATGTAGGTCAGGTTGATCTGAGAAGAGGACCTTGGGGGCAGGCTGGTGTTAGCACAATGCCCCCTTTGCCTTTTTGTGCCAATTAAAAGTGTTGGAGGAGAGGTGTGTGTTACCAGCGAAGCAAGGACTGGAGTCTCGTTACCAGGGAGCTTGTGGTGTCTGGAACCTGACAGTCTAGTTACCAGGGAGCTTGTGGTGTCTGTAACCTGACAGTCTAGTTACCAGGGAGCTTGTGGTGTCTGTAAGCTGACAGTCTAGTTACCAGGGAGCTTGTGGTGTCTGTAACCTGACAGTCTAGTTACCAGGGAGCTTGTGGTGTCTGTAACCTGACAGTCTAGTTACCAGGGAGCTTGTGGTGTCTGTAAGCTGACAGTCTAGTTACCAGGGAGCTTGTGGTGTCTGTAACCTGACAGTCTAGTTACCAGGGAGCTTGTGGTGTCTGTAAGCTGACAGTCTAGTTACCAGGGAGCTTGTGGTGTCTGTAAGCTGACAGTCTCGTTACCAGGGAGCTTGTGGTGTCTGTAAACTGACAGTCTCGTTACCAGGGAGCTTGTGGTGTCTGTAAGCTGACAGTCTAGTTACCAGGGAGCTTGTGGTGTCTGTAAGCTGACAGTCTAGTTACCAGGGAGCTTGTGGTGTCTGTAAACTGACAGTCTAGTTACCAGGGAGCTTGTGGTGTCTGTAAGCTGACATTCTAGTTACCAGGGAGCTTGTGGTGTCTGGAACCTGACAGTCTAGTTACCAGGGAGCTTGTGGTGTCTGGAACCTGACAGTCTAGTTACCAGGGAGCTTGTGGTGTCTGTAAACTGACAGTCTCGTTACCAGGGAGCTTGTGGTGTCTGTAACCTGACAGTCTAGTTACCAGGGAGCTTGTGGTGTCTGGAACCTGACAGAAAATGCCTCAAATGCCATTTAAGATATGGTGGCTGTCTCCCTTGTGTGATTCTGGTACTGGGATTGGTACAGTTCAGTGGTTAGAGTGTTAGACTGCAAATCAAGTGGCTGCAGGTTTTAATCCCCCCAACTCTGGTTTTGGATAAAAGCCTTTACTAGATATCTGATTACAGAACACTTCAAATGTGGTTTAAAACCTTGTCTGTGTGGATCTGGGCAACTCGATTATAAAGCTGAGCAAGGATGACTCAGAGGAGGAACAAACCAACCGACCAAGACAAAGCATCGGTTTCTGACCAGATAATAGAATGCTGACTAGACTGACTTTGTTTTTTTTTTATTGATGCTGTTAAGTCAGCGAGTGCATTGGTTTGAAACATTGCCATCATAACCAACTCATGATGGCTGACTGACTGCTTACCTTGGGTACTTGTACTGCACAGATGAGGAGGAGGAGGAGTTGAAGGGAGTGACAGAGGAGGAGCAGGAGGAGGAGGAGGAGTTGAAGGGAGTGACAGAGGAGGAGGAGGAAGGTAGTACTGGTGCTGAAACTCGTGTTGGCACACGAGCGTCGGTTTCATTATACATGTTACATACCACCCCCCCCCCCCCCCCGCCCACCCACACACTTTGAATTAAGAAAATCTTATTATTGACCAGAGGCCTGTTCCATAAAGTGAGTTTACCGAATAAGCCAGGCTTATGTCAGTTAGTCTGACTAATTTCTAGTTCATTCGGTTCCATAAATCCAGCTCAAAGTAAAGGTCTATAAAAAAGGACCTCGACCTACGTAGCCTATCGTTCACGTCAATCATGACGTGTCGTTTCATTTTGATGAAGCGGTGGACGAGGGAGCTGTCATAGTACAAGGCTTAAAGGGAACGTTCTTTCTGGAAGGAGTCACGTGGCCGTGTGCATTGCTTTTGCCGTGGTGGATTGTATGATCCATGTTTTACCTCTCGGGCTGTTTAAGAATAGGGTGCACCCGCAATTATCTTCACTTCTTGAATCTGACTTGGATTAGTAGGAGTACGTGAACTAGAATAGGCCTCTATGAAACCGCTTTAGCCCCGACTGACTTAATAGGTTAATTCAAGTCAGGTTTGAGATTTTAAGTCCAGCTTTTTTGAGCGGCCTTTATGGAACAGGCTTCTGATCCACAGTTAAATCAGCCCCTCCCACATTTACAAACAAACCTCGGCACGTGTCTGCATGCCGGCATGCCCTCACAGACATTCACAGAACCGATCTTAACACACCCACCCCTCTCGCCGCCTGCCTGGTCGCCATCACGACAGCCGCTACGCCTCGTGTTGATGATCTGAAGCCCCTTAACCAGCAGCTGTGCTGTGAACACTCAGCTTCTCTCCGGGTGTCGATCTGAGGCAGGAGAGGAATACGCTCCCTCCACGGCCGACACTCTCTCCGCTCGGCCAGATCAGATAACGTGTTCAGTCCTGGAGGAATTTCAAAGCTTTCAACATAGTTATGCGAGAATTGTTTTACATTTACATTTAGCAGACGCTCTTATCCAGAGCGACTTACAGTAAGTACAGGGACATTCTCCCCGAGGCAAGTAGGGTGAAGTGTCTTGCCCAAGGACACAACGTCATTTGACACGGCCGGGAATCGAACTGGCAACCTTCAGATTACTAGCCCGACTCCCTCACCGCTCAGACACCTGACTCCCTCAGATAACGTGTTCACTCCTGGAGGAATTTCAAAGCTTTCAACATAGTTATGCGAGAATTGTTTTCTGTATGTTTTGGTTGTTAGTGTGAACCCAGTCCATCCTCAGGTGACAGAGAGGGGAGGTAGATGGATGGTGGCGATGTGGGTGAGTCACTAATGGGCGTGTCTCTCTCCAGGGTCTCTGGAGGAATCGCACCCTGCAGGTATGACCACACCTGGTGACAAACCACACCCTTCTTGAACCACGTCTTATCCAAACGATCTAAAGCCCTCAGGCTTAGGATGGTCCCTGCAGAACATGACCTGGGGATTAAACAGTGTTGTCTGTTCACACTGACAACATCTGTTCACATGCTAGACTATTTCCATGTCTCAGAAACTTTTCTTTGTTTTTAGAAGAAAAAAAAAATGTTGTCCCTGTGGAGTTTAGATTTGATAATCAGCCTTAACATTGAGGCTACATTAACTACCGAGAAACTCCATAGGACTACCTGTAGAGGAGATCATGTGTGTGTGTGTGGGGAGAGAAAGTGTGTTTTGTGTGTGTGTGTGAGTCTGTTGGAGCTGAGCAGAGTGTGTGTGGGGGGTGATTGTGTGTGGGGGGAGTGTGTGAGTGTGTGTGGGGAGTGTGTGTGTGGGGCTGGGCAGTGTGTGTGGGGGGAGAGTGTGTGAGTGTGGGGAGAGAGTGAGTGTGTGTGTGGGGAGAGTGTGTGTGTGTGTGGGGCTGGGCAGGTCATCTCGTATGGATCAGCCAGGTCACAGGCCTCTCTCTAAACTGGTTTAGCTGCGTCTCTCTGGGCTTATAACAGCTCTATTTCAGACTGCCCTCTCTGCACCTTCTGGAACGGCTGAGGGTGTTGATGTCCTGACCGGTCTCTTGTCTGTACTGACCTGTCTCTCTCTCTACTGTCTCCTGTCTCTCTCTAATGTCTCCTGTCTCTCTCTCTACTGTCTCCTGTCTCTCTCTAATGTCTCCTGTCTCTCTCTCTCTACTGTCTCCTGTCTCTCTCTCTCTACTGTCTCTCTCTCTACTGTCTCCTGTCTCTCTCTCTAATGTCTCCTGTCTCTCTCTCTCTGTCTCCTGTCTCTCTCTCTACTGTCTCCTGTCTCTCTCTCTCTACTGTCTCTCTCTCTACTGTCTCTCTCTCTACTGTCTCCTGTCTCTCTCTAATGTCTCCTGTCTCTCTCTCTCTGTCTCCTGTCTCTCTCTCTAATGTCTCCTGTCTCTCTCTCTCTGTCTCCTGTCTCTCTCTCTACTGTCTCCTGTCTCTCTCTCTCTACTGTCTCTCTCTCTACTGTCTCCTGTCTCTCTCTCTACTGTCTCCTGTCTCTCTCTCTCTGTCTCCTGTCTCTCTCTCTACTGTCTCCTGTCTCTCTCTCTCTACTGTCTCTCTCTCTACTGTCTCCTGTCTCTCTCTAATGTCTCCTGTCTCTCTCTCTCTGTCTCCTGTCTCTCTCTCTACTGTCTCCTGTCTCTCTCTCTCTACTGTCTCTCTCTCTACTGTCTCTCTCTCTACTGTCTCCTGTCTCTCTCTAATGTCTCCTGTCTCTCTCTCTCTGTCTCCTGTCTCTCTCTCTACTGTCTCCTGTCTCTCTCTCTCTCTCTCTACTGTCTCTCTCTCTACTGTCTCTCTCTCTACTGTCTCCTGTCTCTCTCTAATGTCTCCTGTCTCTCTCTCTCTGTCTCCTGTCTCTCTCTCTCTGTCTCCTGTCTCTCTCTCTACTGTCTCCTGTCTCTCTCTCTCTACTGTCTCTCTCTCTACTGTCTCCTGTCTCTCTCTAATGTCTCCTGTCTCTCTCTCTCTGTCTCCTGTCTCTCTCTCTACTGTCTCCTGTCTCTCTCTCTCTACTGTCTCTCTCTCTACTGTCTCTCTCTCTACTGTCTCCTGTCTCTCTCTCTCTGTCTCCTGTCTCTCTCTCTACTGTCTCCTGTCTCTCTCTCTCTACTGTCTCTCTCTCTACTGTCTCCTGTCTCTCTCTCTACTGTCTCCTGTCTCTCTCTCTCTACTGTCTCCTGTCTCTCTCTCTCTACTGTCTCTCTCTCTACTGTCTCCTGTCTCTCTCTCTACTGTCTCCTGTCTCTCTCTAATGTCTCCTGTCTCTCTCTCTCTACTGTCTCTCTCTCTACTGTCTCCTGTCTCTCTCTCTACTGTCTCCTGTCTCTCTCTAATGTCTCCTGTCTCTCTCTCTCTACTGTCTCCTGTCTCTCTCTCTACTGTCTCCTGTCTCTCTCTAATGTCTCCTGTCTCTCTCTCTCTGTCTCCTGTCTCTCTCTCTACTGTCTCCTGTCTCTCTCTCTCTGTCTCCTGTCTCTCTCTCTACTGTCTCCTGTCTCTCTCTCTAATGTCTCCTGTCTCTCTCTCTCTACTGTCTCTCTCTCTACTGTCTCTCTCTCTACTGTCTCCTGTCTCTCTCTCTCTACTGTCTCCTGTCTCTCTCTCTCTGTCTCCTGTCTCTCTCTCTACTGTCTCCTGTCTCTCTCTCTACTGTCTCCTGTCTCTCTCTCTAATGTCTCCTGTCTCTCTCTCTCTGTCTCCTGTCTCTCTCTCTCTACTGTCTCCTGTCTCTCTCTCTCTGTCTCCTGTCTCTCTCTCTACTGTCTCTCTCTCTACTGTCTCCTGTCTCTCTCTCTACTGTCTCCTGTCTCTCTCTCTCTACTGTCTCTCTCTCTCTGTCTCCTGTCTCTCTCATCAGATGCTGGGGAGGGGCTGGAGGAAGGAGGTAGGGAGGGGATGGTCACACTTCTTACTGCAGGGTGTGTGTGTGTGTGTGACTTTGTGATGGGTCAAATGACAATGCATTTCTGTGACCTCCCTCTTCCATCATCACTGTCAAGAGGATGCAAAGCCCAAAGCAAAGTGAGTACAGGAAACCTCTTGAAAATGTTGAACCTTTGGAAGAAAGAAGCTGTGTGAGTCTGAGGTGAACCCATGTGTGTGTGTGCGTGTTGCCCAGACCAGGGTTCATCCAGGGTCTGGTTCCACCCAAGATCCCAGATGGAGATAAAGTGGACTTTGATGTGAGTCCGTGTTCCTCAAAACTTCTTACCGGACAGAGGTTGTCTCCTCTGAAACTTGATAACCATGGCTGGCCCTCCCCTCCCCCTGCAGGACATCCATCGTAAGCGGATGGAGAAGGACCTGACGGAGCTGCAGACTCTGATCGAGGTTCACTTCGAGAGCAGGAAGAAGGAGGAAGAGGAGCTCATCAGCCTCACCGACCGCATCGTAAGAACCCGCGCTGCAGCTTAGTGGTTAGAGCATTTCACTGCAGGTCAAGAGGTTGCAGGTTCAAATGAAATACAAGCGTGAGAATCTCCTGATTGTTCACCTCATGCTGGTCCATGTGTCCTAGGAAGCTACTTCTAAACATATCATTTAACTGCGATACGATAACACAACATCTATACCAAACACCTTGTTTATGTGATGAAACTGAGCGCGCCTAAGCGCCAGGCCTTGAGCAATGGAACTGAGATTAGCCACCTGCTGTCACATGAGCAGGGGGCTGTGTTTGACGGAGGGGCTGTCTGGGGGGGTAATCCTGCCGTGTCTCTCTGCTCCAGGACAAGCGACGGTCAGAGAGAGCCGAGCAGGTGAGGATCAGGACGGAGAGAGAGAGGGAGAGACAAAACAAGCTGGCGGTGAGTAACGCAGGGGTCAGAGGTCACGGGGGAGGAGGGCGGGGAAGGAGGAAGAGAACTAGGGGGGAGGAGGAAGAGGAGGAGAAGGACTGGTGGAGGAAGAGGAGGAGAGAGGAGAAGGACTGGTGGAGGAGAGAAGAGGAGAAGGGGGGGAGGAAGAAGAGGAGGAGAAGGGGGGAGGAGGAAGAGGAGGAGAGAGGAGGAGGAGAAGGGGGGAGGAGGAAGAGGAGGAGGGTGTAACGGCTGTCGTTGCGTCTTCCCAGGAGGAGAAGGCGAGGAAGGAGGATGAGGAAGCGAAGAAGAAAGCTGAAGATGATGCCAAGAAGAAGAAAGTTCTGACCAGCCTGAACTTCTCTGGGTACAAGGTGACTATGACCTCATGACCTGGCTGTGGACACACCCTCACACACTGTTTCTCTCTCCCCCCTCACACACTCCTCTCTCACACACACACACACCTCTCATCCTACATAATGCTGCTCTGTAGCTAACAGCGTGTCCTCCAACTCCAGACTGAGAAGAAGGGAGGGATGAAAAAGCAGACGGAGCGAGAGAAGAAGAGAAAGATCCTGAGTGATCGACGAAAGGAGTTGCATGTCGATCACCTGAAGGAGGACAAGCTCAGGTGAGGTTACACTACATCAGTTACTCAACAACTTTTTCCTCTTTCTTAATTTCTTGCTGCGACTACTGGGTCGGTCAGCAGCATGGTTGCAGCTATCATTTACACATTTACATTTTAGTCATTTAGCAGACGCTCTTATCCAGAGCGACTTACAGTAAGTACAGGGACATTCCCCTCGAGGCAAGCAGGGTGAAGTGCCTCGCCCAAGGACACAACGTCATTCGCACGGCCGGGAATCAAACCGGCAACCTTCTGATTAGTAGCCCGATTCCCGAACCGCTCAGCCATCTGACTCCCTATCATGAATTCACTCGTTTCCATCTCTCTCTCCTTTCATCCTTTTATTTTCCTCCTCCTCCTGCCATGAGCAGAGAGAAGGCTGGGGACCTGTGGCAGTGGATCCATCAACTTGAAGCAGAGAAATTTGAGCTTCAGTACCAGCACACTCGTCAGAAATATGAAGTGAGCCACTGCCTGAACTCTCTCTTCGTACCTTGCTTCATGTACACATGCTTATCTGGCCATCTCAAAAAACACATTCTGTAGGACGATAAAGACAAAGAATTCAAGGACCTAGGCCAAGGTATTCATGAACAGCGGCCAATTGTAAGTGACAAGAGATGGACTAGATTAGATAAACACTTCTTAAGGAAATAAAAACTAAAAGTACGTGTGGTTGCTGTGAAAACATTGGAAACATGTATAGATGGATGGATGTGATATTGTCGTCAGATTTGACACCTTCACACGGTACCTGAGGGCATGCAGGTGAGAAGGATCCGGGTGTGACTGCGGCTGTCATTATCTCTCCTTCACCAGGTCACTGTGTTGAGAAATCGAGTGAGCGATCATCAAAAGAAGTGAGTATTATCTCTGACTCATACACCTCCCTTCTCTGTCTGTCTCTCTCTCTCTCACACACACACACACACACACACACACACTCACATGCAAAGACACACACAGAAACATCAACACACCCACTCATGCACACACACACATACACCAACACATGCCAGAACAATCTTAATCTAATCACTGGACTACACTACAGATTGATGATTGACGACAGAGGTACAGCAGTAGTGTGTATGCTGGCCGCCTTCCAGAGGTGATCCAGGCATGGTGACCCCCCGGTCAGGCTGGTAAGACCAGCCCAGCGAGGAGCCTCATCTTGGGCCTCATCTGGGGTGCAGGACACTCCTGAGCTCCACCCCTCTCCGTTTGAAGTGTCCCCCCTAACAGCTGCCTGCCGTTCCTGTGGAGGCCAGGGGGACAGGGGCTGGGGAGGGGCTCAGGGGGGCTGGGGAGGGGCTCAGGGGGACTGGGGGGGGGGGCAGGGGGGCTGGGGAGGGGCTCAGGGGGGCTGGGGAGGGGCTCAGGGGGGCTGGGGAGGGGCTCAGGGAGACTGGGGGGGGGGGGGGGGGGGGGCAGAAAAGGTGGTGGGCTGGGGGGCCAGGGATCCATTGCTAACCCCAGAAGCCTGGAGGGATTGGAAGTTCAAAGGGACGGGATTATAGAACGATGTCTCAGTCACCTGGACAACAACTGTGTCCCACACACTCAAACACAAAGACACGCACACACACAATAGGTGAGGGACCCCAAAACCGGGTGTGATGTCATCGCCACTAAAATGTCCTGGATGCTGACAGTGAGAAGTTGGGCTGGAAGTGGCCCAGTGTGGCCCTGTGTCTCTGGGGGGGGGGGGGTTTTGTCCGGATCCCGGCGCTAAGACAGCAGATCACTCACCACAGTCCACACATACACATGGCTATGGACTGGCTTTCAGCCTGTCAATCCTGGCTAATCCCTCAACGATGGACAGCTTTCAGCAGCTTTTATTGGCTGGTTGTCCCTCAGGGACAAAGTGTTCTTCTGAGTTAACAGGCTCCAGGCTGCCTGTCCAGGGGAACACGGTGAGTCACACACATCCTGCTTTCTTGTCAGGAGTTCAAGTTAAGCAGGTCAGGATGGAGAGTGTGTGTATGGTGAGTCTCACTTCCCCTCCTCTCCTCTCCCCTCCTCTCCTCTCCCCTCCTCTCCCCTCCTCTCCTCTCCTCTCCTCTCCTCTCCCCTCCCCTCTCAGCACCAAGGGCAGCAGAAGCAAGAGAGGTTTGAGGAAGTAGACATGTTCATCCTGGGCCTGGGTCTGGGTCTGGGCCTGGGTCTGGGTCTAGGCCTGGGTCTAGGCCTGGGCCTGGGTCTAGGCCTGGGCCTGGGCCTGGGTCTGGGTCTGGGTCTGGGTCTGGGCCTGGGCCTGGGTCTGGGCCAGACCACCTCTTTCCAGAAGACCACTCATCTGCAGCGCCTTCAACAGACATGTACCTGACTGACAAATGGAATGTTTTTCTAAGGGAATATTAAGGAAGTACTTAAGCCTTAGACTTGGTTGTTACTTAAAAAAAAAAACACTTATCTTTGTTATTAAAACAATTGATAAAAGTATTTTTGTTTTGTGTATTTATTCATAATCATGAATCAGGAGTTTGAAGCAGTTGATTGCAGGTACTTACTTTAACTCATTATTCTTATTAGTTCTTCAGCCACTGGACACTTTGGGTAAGAAATGAGTCAGAAATGATGTAGAGTGGTGCTTTGATCTATAAGTAACAATTCAGGTCCACTCAGATCGTTGGTGCTACTGAACGTGACTCACAGGCTATTTAAATGAAGGATCACAGAGAATGTTAACTCAAAGGGTTTAAAAACAACATTTAAAGAAGTACAAAAGCCTGTTCATGCCTTTAACTGCTGCTAATAGCATATCTTAATCCCGGGTGTGGCCCTACAGCAGATGGTGGAGTAATCTCCCAGAGAAACACAACACGATCTGGGAGCCCGGGTCACGAACCTACTGTAGCAGGACCTGGAAAGCTACCGCATGCAAACAAACTACAGTGTACGATTTCTGGGGCAGTTTATTTTAAGTACGTCACCAACAACCATCATCTGCAGATGACGTAGTTGCGGTGTTTCTGGCAACTATCAAATCGGCAGAAAGCTTCCCTCCGTATGCCTGCGCCATTAATTGTATATAGCGGGACAATTTATCCCTTCTCAGCGTGAGAAATGGTTGAAATGCATGACAAATACAAGGTGTTGCGTGACAGCGTGAGAGATGTTTGAAATGCGTGATTCTCACGGGCGTTTCTATGAGCAATTTGATTTGATGCTGTGCCAGGGGAGGTTTGTTCTCAGATGTGGGTGGGGTTTTTTTTTTTATTACTGAGGATGCAGCCGTTATGATTATTTAGATTTTTGAGTGAGTGAGTAGGACATGTCCTACCCATGGATGATGGAACATATATTAGGTGGCCGTTTTCATAATCGATTTGTCCCACCAGGATACTAGCTGAGAAACAGAGTCAGCGGGTAGAACAAAACCAAAGAGGTATTCAGCTAACTGGCTGGTAGCTAAATATTGTAGAGCTAGCTATTGTCGATCCACATTTTAGCCAAATCAAACCGCAACGTTTGCAGAACACAAGCAAAGCACGGCTCTGGAGAACTAACATGTTAGCAGCTAGGCTAGTGCACATGCTTGCTGGCAAGCACAAACATTTTCAAAAGTTTCTATCTAGCCTAGCCGTGTTAGCCACAGCACCGAAGTACCTACTGACCTGAGGCCGGCTGTAGTCGTGGTCCTTCGCCGCATTCGGGTCCCACTTCTAACTATATAGTCCACAAGATCACAAGTTGTGGTCCACAACATCGTGTTTCTGCATGGACTCCACAGAACCAGACTGGTACTGCAGGCATGTTGCTAACGCCACAAGCGCCGAGTTGTGACGTTTGCAACTGTGGCTAGCAAGCTAGCGTTGCATTTTGCCACACATTTGAAATATTTCCTAAACCAGGCAACGGAATCTTCCAAAGTTACAGAAACTCTTTCGGGAACGACATGTCTACGTACTGCAAAAACTGACGAGTTATTGCGTCTATAATTATAATAATATTAAAAGGCCTAAACACAGACTGTTTGGGGGAGTCTCCCGCATTTTAGTAGCGGCCGCGTATTTTGCAATATCCCGGGGACAAGTCGACCGCTCCTTGAAATGAGTTTTTGCATGTTTGTAAATAAATAATAGATGTTCTATGTGAGATAACGATAGTGTGTCTTGCTGATAGAAAGCACACTAATAAATCAAATTAAACCAGACTAGTTCCATTAAAAAAAAAAAATAAAAAATGGACTCCTTTTAACATTTTTATTTCCATTTAGTCAGTACATTCAGTGTTATCTTATTCAATACTCCCCCCCAAAAAAACATGTCATAATGTTGCCTAATATCGAAAGGAGTGCAGTGCATTTGTAAAAAGAATCACCTGGCCGTACAACTAAGATTCATAGTGCATGTAAATACGTGTCAGTGTTACAAAGTGCAACAGTTTCCATCAGTGATGAGTCCATGCATCTCTAAAGAAAGAGCATGGCTAAACCAACACTTCCTGACACTTTATCTACATACAGCAGAAATGAGTTTATTATGGTAACTGAGTGACATTACACTTGTGAAAGCAGACAGATCCTTGGTCCTTGTGTGTGTGTGTTGTGATGTGTGTGTGGTGTAGGTTGTGAGGGTGTAAGTTGTGGTGTGTTGAGTCAGTGTGTGGTGTAGGTTTTGGTCATTTATTTATGTCTCCGAACAGCAATTGGTTTTGCAATAAGACCAGCATAAAAACAGTTATGTTGGACATTACATACATTACATACATGAAAAATACCATTAAAATACCATACAAAACTATTAAAAACACAACAAAACCACCCACAACATCATCACCACCCCCCCCCACCACCCCACATTCAGTAGAGAAGTGGTCCGGTGTCAAGAGTGTTGAGGGGGGCTGTGTTGTGTGTGCGTGTGCTGTGTGTGTGTGTGTGTGCTGTGAGTGTGTGTGTGTGCTGTGTGTGTGCTGTGAGTGTGTGCTGTGTGTGTGTGTGTGTTGTGAGTGTGTGCTGTGAGTGTGTGTGTGTTGTGAAAGTGGTGAGCAGGACCAGCTGTTACTGTACCATCTGACTAGACCTGATGACGGCTGTGGTGACGTCATTCACAAAGGAAGCCTTGGTCATCCCTTGCTGTGGGACAAGTACAGAACCATACTCTAATTAATACATGTATTTAGACTGTATTTAACTTTGTTATATAATAATAATATGCATTTTGATATATATATAGACACACACACACACAGAGAATACTTGAGATGAGAGATGTATATAAATGTACATAAAATCTTCTGCTGGATGATAATGATTCTGCCTGTGGTATCTCTGAGGCATTTCTGTTGTATCTAAATGACTTCACTACTTGGCTTGTAGAATGTTTATCATGAAAGTCAATTCCAAGGACGGGGGATCGGGTAGAGAAAAAGAAAGCAAACCATAGAAAAAGTATTAGGCTGAACTGGTCTAAACAGGTCTAAACGGGTCTAAACGGGTCTAAAAGAGTTTGACCTATCAGATGGACTGATCATGTTGAGTGAACCTGCAACACAGGATTCCTCAGCCTCTGTGATCTGGCACATTGGCCTGCTTCCTCCTGAACTAACCCTCCAGCCCTCCACACCAAGTCCTCTGCTCTCTGAAAATATCTCTGTGGGGCGTGGTGTAGAGTGAGAGAGAGTAAAGTACAATCTCACGCACACCCTGCCACACCCTTCTGAAAGAGATGGAGACAGATACTCATCCACATTACGAAATGATAGAAGAGTCAGAGACTCAGAGAGAAATCTACCATTGTGTCTTTTAGCTAATCTTGTCTGTTAGCTATTGTGTCTGTCGTGCCAGTAGCTACTGCTAGTGTCACTGATGGACTGAGGACGATTTTGCTTTCATGGGAACTCAGTGGCCACATTTTTTTTTATTTTAAATCTTAGCGATTTAAAGATAAATGCTAATCCCTGTCGTCAGACAGGGTGAAGTACTGTGATTCAGTGGGACTCACCTTTTTGAGGAAACTCTGTATGTCCTTATCAGACCAGAGGCTGTTAAGAAGCAACGCTGCTGCTTTGCTGGATTTGGGAAAGTACCTTACAGAAGACAAAACTGTTAAAACAGGCACCTCTTTCAGAAAACATTTACCAGTTGCAAAACAGCCTAAACAAAAAAATAGCTGTCAGCTAGCCAAACTAGTAATGTAATAATTTATTCATCTAGAAGATGCTTTTCTCCAAATCTCACAAATACATAACTAATAAGTAGACGAACCGGAAAGTTTATCTTAAATTACATCTATATCATACACAAACGCTTTAATCTAAAGTGGCGTGGAATTAGTGCGTCTAGAAAGCCCAGCAGTCCTCAAGCCCTGCAGCCCTACTTGTTCCTGCTCAGGTCGTTGAGGGAGGTGACCAGGGGTCGGGTGAGGAGGCGCTTGCCCAGGTCGGTCTCCTTCAGGATCAGGGAGTGGGCCGTCTGGCAGGCCACACCCAGGGTGTCATCCGACTCCGTCCCCTCCTTGGTCCCAGAGCTGAGGACGCCAGCCAGGTCAGGGAGAGACTGGCGAGCTGTGAGGAGGCACAGACACCGAACACTCACCATCATTAACAAGGTCATCATCATCACCACATCATCATCATCAAAACAGTGAGAACAGAGAACCGCGGTGCCCTGCGAGAGAGCGGTTCCCTGTCTGGTTCCCCATCCGGTTCCCCCGTACTCACCGATGGCGGTGTGCAGGCGTGGATTCCGGGCCAGGTTCCCCAGCAGGCTGATGGCTCCGCGCTGGAGGCTGGGTTTGGGCGAGCGCAGCAGAGGGGAGATGACTCTCAGACCGTTCAGCTTCTGGACCACAGTCTGGCTCATGACGTGGGACACCTGCCGATACACACACACACACACACACACAAACACAGGAGACATCTGGAACTTCTGGCCACATCCATTTCCTAATTTTCCTTAAAAAAAAATGTTCTCCATTTTCCTCTGTATTTGTCTGGCACAGTAGAACATGACTACATCTCAGCTACCAGAAGCAAATACAGCCAACTAGTTTATAAGACCTATATATACATATACCCATCCTCTTGTAGGTCTACACTCCAACCCTACTCCTGGAGAGATAGCCCTCCTGTAGGGTTACACTCCAACCCTGCTCCTGGAGAGATACCCTCCTGTAGAGGTTACACTGCCAACCCTGCTCCTGGAGAGATACCCTCCTGTAGGAGTTACACTCCAACCCTGCCTCCTGGAGAGATACCCTCCTGTAGGGTTACACTCCAACCCTGCCTCCTGGAGAGATACCCTCCTGTAGAGGTTACACTGCAAACCCTGCTCCTGGAGAGATACCCTCCTGTAGGGTTACACTCCAACCCTGCCTCCTGGAGAGATACCCTCCTGTAGGGTTACACTCCAACCCTCCTCCTGGAGAGATACCCTCCTGTAGGGTTACACTCCAACCCTGCTCCTGGAGAGATACCCTCCTGTAGGGTTACACTCCAACCCTCCTCCTGGAGAGATACCCTCCTGTAGGGTTAACACTCCAACCCTCCTCCTGGAGAGATACCCTCCTGTAGGGTTACACTCCAACCCTCCTCCTGGAGAGATACCCTCCTGTAGGGTTACACTCCAACCCCAGTTCAACAAGCATGACTCCGCTTGTCAGCCAGCTAATTATTAGAATCCGGTGTGCTGGATTAAGGTTTGAATGAAAATGAATGTAAACATAAAACTGTAATCTCTCCAGGAGCAGGCTTGAACAGCCCTGATCCAGACCTTAACTTCTGAAAGCCAGAGAGGCTTTAGAGGAAGCTTTCCCTGTAGCTGGTGTCCCTGTGTGAGGCCTGTGAAGGTGTGTGGGGCGTGGCCTGGTCTTACGATGCCCTGGCCGGAGGTGAGGTTCTGCAGGGCTCCGCAGGACGCCTCCAGTGTGTCGTCCTGACGGCTGGACTCCAGCAGAGACAGGTACATCTGGAGAGTCTTGGAGTGAAGCAGCCAGCCAGCTCCAGAGGGACGCTGCTCCTCCAGGACAGGGTAGTCAAAGTGGCTCTGGGGAGAGGGAGAGGAGGGAGGAGTGGAGGGAGAGGTGGGGAGAGGAGGGAGGAGTGGAGGGAGAGGTGGGGAGAGGGGGGAGGAGTGGAGGGAGAGGTGGGGAGGAGAGGGGGAGGAGTGGAGGGAGAGGTGGGGAGAGGGGGGAGAGGTGGGGAGAGGGGGGAGGAGTGGAGGGAGAGGTGGGGAGAGGGGGAGGAGTGGAGGGAGAGGTGGGGAGAGGGGGAGGAGTGGAGGGAGAGGTGGGGAGAGGGGGAGGAGTGGAGGGAGAGGTGGGGAGAGGGGGAGGAGTGGAGGGAGAGGTGGGGAGAGGGGGGAGGAGTGGAGGGAGAGGTGGGGAGAGGGGGGAGGAGTGGAGGGAGAGGTGGGGAGAGGGGGGAGGAGTGGAGGGAGAGGTGGGGAGAGGGGGGAGGAGTGGAGGGAGAGGTGGGGAGAGGGGGAGGAGTGGAGGGAGAGGTGGGGAGAGGGGGGAGGAGTGGAGGGAGAGGTGGGGAGAGGTGGGGAGAGGGGGGAGAGGGGGATGAGCAGGAGAGGGGAGAAGGGAAGCAGGTTAGCAGGAGAGGGGAGGAGGGAAGCAGGTTAGCAGGAGAGGGGAGAAGGGAAGCAGGTTAGCAGGAGAGGGGAGGAGGCGTCTTCTCCAGCTAGAGAGACTTCAGTGAGATTTGTGGGACTGATCTGATCTGGTGTGGACTGGTCTGGTCTGAACTGGTCTAAACAGGATCTGGTCTAAACAGGATCTGGTCTAAACAGGATCTGGTCTGGACTAGTTTGACCTGGTCTGTCCTAATCTGGTCTGGACTTATCTGGTCTGGACTTATCTGGTCTGGACTTATCTGGCCTGGATTGGTTTGTTCCAGACAGAGGGCCTCACCTCCTGCTCCAGCTTGTTGCTCTGCTGGCTGAAGCAGCCAATGGGGCTGGTGTCCCCCTGGCTGCTGGCCCTGCAGGGGAGCCTGCCCAGAGCCGTGATCCTGCTGAACAGGGCCGGAGCCTCCGCCTCCAGCTGGAAGGTCAGGTTGTGGAGCACGCACACACAGTTCTCCACAGACTGCAACAGCCGGGAATACAACAGTGTTTGTTAGAAGCCCGGTTGTGCAGCTCTCCTACTGCTGGGCAGGTTTTCCAGAGCAGGATTAAGCCCAGGCTTAGTTAAGCCCAGGCTTAGTTAGCGACTAGAGTGTTTCTTCAAAAGGAGTCTCAATAAGACCCATGGGATGGGTCTTATTGATCTCTAGGCTTAATCTTTTTCCATACTGTGTAGTCTCTTACGATAAAGTTTCAAGTAAATCATCAGACAGACAAACAAAGGAGGAAAAGGACTGGGACCTTGTCGTCGGGGCGGTCGGCGTCCACGCAGTCCTGGACGTAGCTGAGCAGGGACTCTACCAGGCCGCGGCACTTCCGCATGGCCTGCCTGTTGTTCTGCTTGGCACAGCTCAGGTTCCTGCGGGGAAATGAGAGGGAGCAGGGACCCCCTTACGTTAATCACATGTGTAACGAGTGTTGGGGGAAGTCACTCAAAAAAGTAATATATTAGTTATTACTTATTATTGTTCAGTAAGAGTAGTGTGATTAAGTTACATTATTACTTTCTGTACTTATTATATTATTTAACTCTTACTTTTAATAGTAGTGATTTTGACTTCGTACAAAATTTGTAAGAACATTTTACACACAAATAGTGTTTCTTTAAAGAAGAACGTTTATTTCAAACAATGTTAAGCATCAAGAAGGCTTATAAATTCAAAAATATTAATATATTTGTGTGAATAAATTATACTATGGTAGCAGCCACTTGTGGAAACATGTCAGCATCTCTCTTAAGGTTTAAAGTGGATTTTTCGCTAGCTTCCAGCTTCGTTTCTCTGTGGACACTTTCGAGGTGTTTTTTGTTTTGAAGTGCTGCTTTTGGCAGTAGATAGTATTTTGTTGGGGCGCAGTTTGCAGTTCACTTCAATGTTTTTTCCTATATCTTCAATGAAAGCGAAATAGTGTGAATATTTCCACCCCGAAAACGTAACACGTTCTGCTGTCCTTGAGGGTTTAGGTTGGTTGAGGGGCAGTTCTAGGGGCGTATGTGAAGCCCTCTGTGACATGCTTGCGTGTAAAAAGGGCTATACAAATACATTTGATTTGACTGTCATGATTGCTGTTGCCTCAAGCGTGAATCAAAGGCAAACTAGTAGGCTACTGCGCCAGGAAGTGTTGTTTAGGCAATAATCTGTATTTATAAGGCTCCTTATAAGGCTTGTTGAATTCATGCAGTAACTAGCACAAGTTACTTAAATAAGTAACTGTAATAATATTACTTTTTACAGTTTATATTACTTATTATTTAATTATGTCAAAAATTACATGTTATATTACTTCTTTACTCACTTAAGTAATAATATTAACAACACTGTGTGTAACTGGTTAATCACATGTATAACCGGTTAATCACATGTGCTTCAGTTGACCTGCTATATTCAATCACAATCATTACATCAGTTATTGTTGATCAGCAGTTTCTTTCAGGGCGTGTGGCTCTGAGAAGGACTGGGCACAGAGAGAGCTGAGAGTCTGTTCAGCCTGTTCAAACAGCTCTGGGACTGGAAAACACTTCTGAACACCCAGATTTACAAGCTTGGCATCTCAAAATCCCTTACAATTAAAACTAGAGAGAGCTCAGTGTCCAGCTGTCATTAATGAGTATCTGGGTAAATGTGTGAGCGCTGCGGGGGGTCACCTGAGGCAGCCGGTGGTATGGTAGAACACCTCGGGGTCCATGATGGTGAGCTGGTCCGCTTGACCGGTGAACGGCAGCACCACGGTCTCCATGAGGACCGGCAGGGCGCTGCCCACCAGCTCCGGCTTCAGCTCGTCAACAGAGGACAGGTTCCACAGCAGGCCTGGACACACACGCACACATCGTAAAAACACACACATCATAAACATGAACACACACATCGTAAACACACACACATCATAAACATGAACACACACATCGTAAACATGGACACACACACACACATACAGACCATAAACACAGTGGATCGGTGTTTTGGGAGGAAGTCGGGCTAGTAATCGGAAGGTTGCCAGTTCGATTCCCGGCTGTGTCAAAATGACGTTGTGTCCTTGGGCAAGGCACTTCACCCTACTTGCCTCGGGGAGAATGTCCCTGTACTTACTGTAAGTCGCTCTGGATAAGAGCGTCTGCTAAATGACTAAATGTAAATGTAAATGTTTTATAGCCTCATCAGATTAATCTTCTCTTTCTTATTCCTCTGTAATGAATCCATTGACGTGAGAAAGGTGCTAAATATAAGAGATATGAAAACACTGATACTAGTAGGAAAGCTCAGGAATTAAAATAATCAACTTCCTGTTTTCTAATCTTTGTTTGACTTCAGGTCTGTTGAGACAGTGTTGCATGAAGGCACCATGGCAACAGGAAAACTGCCTCGGACTCAACTCATCATCAGACACCTCAGCGTGTCTGCCTCTGTCTGCCTCTACGCTGTGGTAACACGCTGCTTTACGCATCGTTGGACTTCCATCAAGGAAGGTGATGACTGTACCTGTGCAATGTGTAACACCTGTCATTGTCCGTCATGGAAGGTGATGACTGTACCTGTGCAATGTGTAACACCTGTCATTGTCCGTCATGGAAGGTGATGACTGTACCTGTGCAATGTGTAACACCTGTCATTGTCCATCATGGAAGGTGATGACTGTACCCGTGCAATGTGTAACACCTGTCATTGTCCATCATGGAAGGTGATGAGGGTTAACCCTAGCCCAACACCTGTTATTGTGCCAGCAGCATTGTGGACAAAACCACAAGATCAATATTGGACGACTTCCTTTGAACAAATGTGATTCACAGCCATGGAAACACAGGACAATGGAGTAGGCACCGTACACCGATAAGACAACACGCGTGCGCTTGACAGAACAGCCAGGCTCTACCTCGGAGAAGCCCTCAACATCAACCGCATGAACTTTATGTGAGTCCTGCAGGAATTCAACCAACTCAGAGACCAGTGTGCTTGTAAAATCTGCACTGTACATATCCAGCAGAGGCGTCGAAAGTAGAAGCCAGATATTCAGGAGAGTCCGGCAGCAAAACAAGGCTAACCCAACAGACTTCCCAACTCCCTCTGACACAACACCACCACTGCACATGTGCAACAACTGTCTGGTCGAGAAGGAGCAGGACCAAGCAACTCAAACGTACGTGTACTTGTTACAAATTGCGAATAAACTGCTACAACTTGTCTGTCTGTGTACAAGTCTGACAGGCAGTACTGGGACACAGGACACGTCTGTGTGCTGATGGATAGGGAGATTCCAGGGGGATTCATCTGAGAGTGATGTGTTTGTTCCTGTCTGCATTACCTGTGAGGTGTTTCTGCGTCTCTGAGGACGGTGTCTCTCTGAGCACAGCCAGGGCTTCGCTGACTCCCCCGTAGCGCTGGACCTGGGAGGGCACAGCAGGAGCGTTATGGCTGGGACTAAAACGCTCTGTCCCACGCAACGAGTTCATATATGTCCCCAGCGTACCTAGACTGCAAAAGATCACAGCCGAACAAGTGTTTGAGGAAGTCCCAAAATGATCGTTCATAAAAATCCCCCGCTCGCAACTTTTCAAAATGTTTGGTAAACCTTGAGGGGGAGATGAAGGGGTTCAGTAACGCCTGAGGTTGTGCGGAGAGCAGAGCAGCGATAGCGTACCTCCTCCTTGTTGCTGCTGTCTCTGAAGGCCAGGTTCCTGAGGGCGGCGGAGGCGGTCTGCTGGACCTGCTCATTGGGGCTGCGCAGCAGGGCCACCAGGGGGGCGATGCCCTTCAGCGTCCGCACCTGCACACAGGTAGGGTTATACACCTGCTTCTACATCTGCACACAGGTAGGGTTATACACCTGCTTCTACACCTGCACACAGCTAGGGTTATACACCTGCTTCTACACCTGCACACAGGTAGGGTTATACACCTGCTTCTACATCTGCACACAGGTCCCCTCTTTTACAGCAGTCAATCTGGTCTTAAAATCCAATCAGAATGATAGAGTGATTTCACCTGGCTAGAACTAGTTCACACTTTCCCCTGTGCTGATGATATGACTTACTGAAATTATGTTAGCAGTCATTTTATGCCAAGGCCCAGCAAGCTTTGCAAACACAAAATGTATGTCGCTCCCAATACTTTTGGCCACAGCTGTACACCTGCTACTACACCTCCACCCAGGTAGGGTTAGACACCTTGTTATAGATCTGGACACAGGTAGGGTTAGACACCTTGTTATAGATCTGGACACAGGTAGGGTTATAGATTGGTAGACAAGTTAGGGCTACAGGCGGCTGGATGGATTTATGGATAGATAGATGAATGCATTGATGACTCTATAGATCCAAAGTGAACTAAGCATGCAAACACATCATGCATCATGCCAAACCGTCCCAGTTAAGGAGTAAAAGAGTGTTGGTGTGGCAGGTGCTGGTCCAGACCTCCTGCTTGGCCTTGTCCTCGGTGAAGGTGTTGTGCTGGATGAAGGATGCCCCACAGTGCTGGTAGTTCTCATCTTCACTGGACAAGAAGTCCACGGCCTCCTTCATGGTGAGGTCCATCATCTTGATGTCTCTGCGAACAGGAAGCAGGTCCCAGGATATGCACACAACTGAGCACTACACACACACACTCACAAGTAAACACACACAGGCAAAACCAACCCAGCACAAACACACACGTATACACACAGCCACACAACACCTGCATACACATACTTAAAAAAAACACATTTTAGCCATAACTAAAAACATCACATTATATTCAGTCCATTCATTTCACTCACCGTGCATCCTTGCTCTTAGCTCCAGAAGTCTTGGTCTCCACCACAGAATGTTTGGACGGGACTCTCTCCACAGGCTTCTGACTGGAGACCAGCTGCCGGTTCACCTTGATCAGGCCCCCGCCCTCCACCGCCCACACATCCACCAGGCGAGAGTTCCTGTTGGTGGCCACCAGAGTGGATCTCTTCTGGTCCAGGTAGGTGGAGGAGCGGTTGACCCGAGCCTGCTGGCTGGCTGCTGGGCGCTTGGCCCGGGGGAACCGCCCTAGGTCTGGCTCACTGCGGCTGCTGTTGGTCTTGCCCATCGGGAGAGGGTGGGGGGAGGTCAGAGTGCCCTCCCATTGGCTGCTGTTGGTCTGGCTCATCGGGAGAGGGTGGGGGGAGGTCAGAGTGCCCTCCCATTGGCTGCTGGTGCGGGCAAGCTTCCGTGTGCACGAGCCCTGCAAGGAGAAGGCGGAGCTTCGTTGTGATGTCACAAGGAAGGATAACTGACGGCAAACTTTCACAGCAAAAAAATTAAAAGTTTAAATATGAAACGTTGAGTTTGAGAGAGAGAGACTTTGATGATTCATGATGAGGTCATGTTTAGGTCCTGTTCAGAGGATTTACAGAGTTTAAAACGTATTTGTATTTTGAATATGGTCAACTAGGAGTGTGGAGGGGAGTAAAGAGAAGCCAATCCAGAGAGGTGTGTGTGTGTGTGTGTGGGTGTGTGTGTGTGTGTGTGAGTGTGTGCGCGCGTGCGTATCTCCACGTCAGGAAGTTTTCCAACTAGATATCAGTTGTTCCTATCCAGCCCTTAGGAGGGGCACCATAGAAAATACATCATTCTTGTTTACTGTCACTGGCCTGTAATCAGCACCAGACTTCGACTTGGGTCAAACACACAGTCAAAACTAATCATAGCTCTGGGACGTTTTAAATATGACCCTGCTCCAAATATCAAACAGTATTTTACAGCGGTAGGAACCTCGGCTAGACTGTTAGCAAGTACCAATAGCAAGTGCAATGGTGTAACTCATGGGAGAAAAGTTATTACAATTTTTAATAGGCTAGCATTAACTACGTACCGTTTTTGAGACGCCGTTTGCAGAAAAGGTTGGTGGTAAATAGTAATTTCCATTGAGCGTGTCCGGCAGTGATTTGAAGGACTTGGTGAAGAGGCCTGTATAGTTATATATAGGACCTGGGAGAATGAATGGAGAAGGTGTTTGACAATTCAATCTGTAGGATTTCCAGTGGTGTCCGTTTCTTTAAACAGTTTAAACAATTTTAGTTTACCCGTTTAAAATGAATTGCAAATAAACTACAATCAATTTCTCTAACAATCACCACGCAAAAGCTTCAGGCTATGGAAAGTTGGAAAAAAGTGCTGAGTTAGACATTATTGGTAATTCAAGAGCCTATTCTTTTGTGCTAACGTTCGTCAAAAAGACAACAAAATCCAATGACATGGATATGAAAAAATCCAATATGACATTTTACATGTCATAAGAACATTGACATGCAATTTTTATTGTAAACTGTATGATAAAGTTAGTCCGTTAAACTGCTAGAAAAACTATCCTGTTCTATTTAAAATCTTACTCGCAGGAGAAATTGATCCCGAGGAACTTTTGATGACGTTTCTCGACTTGGTTCTCTTGATGGTTTGAACTTGATCGAGGACGCGCTGCCGACCGGAACCGAATTGATTACTTGACGGTAAGGCCAGCGACGTTTCCTCTCGGTCCCCAAGAGCGAGGACGGACTTCAGTGGAGCTAGCATCATGGTTGGATCTTTCTTCTCTGCAGTGTACGCATCCGAAGCGGTAGCCTTCAACCGGGATACTGAGGCGTTTAGTGAACCGAATACACCTTACCCTGCCCTGAGCGATTAAACCACGCCTATTGTGAGTGAATGTGTGGCACTTTCTTACAACAACCTGGTGACATGCAGAGCAGGATAGGGTTCTTGTGTTCTCAGCGTGGGAAACACTTTTCCTAGAATTTAAATTGATTAATGACATAGTTTAAATTAGATTGATAGCCATTGTCAACTCTGATCTGAACTGTCCTTTAACGTTAGTTATGAACCCTAAATCACCTTGATAATGATCTTGAGAAAAGACCACTACCGCCACAATAATAACATCTCAATGAAGAACATAGCCTACCACTGTCTGACTATCAGATAGCAGGCTGGAAGGTAGCCGAATTGGTGCTGGGCCAGATTATTCATAATTCCTGGTAGAATTACCGGCTGAGCAGAGACACACCCGTAACCACGATGTATGGCGCAGAGGGTGAGCCAGACCCGCCATCTACTTTGGCAGGCTAATTTCACCTAACAGTTGACTGCCTAAATAATACGGTGTTGAGACATGTTCTTCTGTCTGGTTGCCAGGTTGGCTGTACGTAGGCCAATTTGAGGCTAAAATAGACATCCTCAAAAGTTGTCGACGTAGGCCTTCTCATACATTAACGAAAGGCTACTTTATGTATATTTGTAAACAATAATATCTCACAAGTGTTATAAACAAGAAACGGTTTCTAAGTTGTAACATGGTTGAAACGTATTTATATCAACTGGATTCATATCAACTGGATGCAACGCTGCCCTCTAGTGGTGAAAGTCATGATGAAGACACTGATGTTGTAGGCCCACACTACAGCATCACTACTGAATTTGCATAGTTTGACCTCTAAGCATGCCGCCAAACTAAATTGTGTTCTTCTACTTATCAACTGAACTCTCATTAAATCATTAAATTAAACAACAAATCACAAAAGCAAAATACTGCACCATAACCTACATTCTTTATTATTGCCTTAACATCATTCGATTGTCAACAGGAACGAAATTGTGAAGTGTTACCGACCTTGATACGGTGAATTTGGGTAATATGGGACATTTTTGCATGCATTTTCTCATGGGAAGTTCTTTGATTGACAGTTGCCCCTTTCTGTGACACCACACCAATCAAAGTTTGTGATTTCAGTCACATGACATCCATGCCAAACCTAGAGTAAAAGTTCTGTAGACTAGACATTGTCATAGCAGGAAAAAACACACTCTGGAGTTTAGGTGTCCCACATTACACAATGTCCCAGATTACCCGAATAACCCTATATAGCCTAGGCTGTCAAGTTATGCTTCATAGACGGTTGTGTTTTAGCAATAGTGCTACATTCATTTTGAACTACAATTGTGAGGATTTATGCCCGAGTAGAAGTAACATGAAATGAAAATCAGTGAATCATTCAGAAGTGGATTCACAGGTTGGTAGACTGCATGTGTGTCATGGACAATGCCCATCTCTCAGCATAGAAAGCTTTTAAAAAGCAAAACATGTTATCGTCCAAAACACGGACTTAAAAGGTGTTTTTCTAACGTACGTTTGTACAGCACAGTATGGTGAGGACGTATTTGCAGCAACACTGTATTATATTCACTGATTTAATCAACAATAATTTAATTTAATCTAATAAATCATCGCTATGTACGTTCACTAAAGTGCTTCCCCTGTCCTTTCAACACTTCCACTGTAGCCTCAGTCCGGACGCCTGATTGTTCCTGTGACAACCCTCTGGAATCCCCCCCAGCTCTAACCTCTGTGGGGTCGAAGCTGTGGGGTGCACCTGCTCCTGGCTGTCTGGTCCTCAGGAACAGGTCTGATCAGATAGAACAGTCTGGTCCTCAGGAACAGGTCTGATCAGATAGAACAGTCTGGTCCTCAGGAACAGGTCTGATCAGATAGAACAGTCTGGTCCTCAGGAACAGGTCTGATCAGATAGAACAGTCTGGGTTCTAAGATGACGAGGACGCTACCCTTGTTTAACAAATGGAGTCTACCACTCAAGTCAGCCAGTCAGCCAGGTGTTCAACCAGAAAGCCAGTCAGCCAGCAAGTCAGTCAGTCAGCCAGGTGTTCAACCAGAAAGCCAGTCAGTCAGCCAGCAAGTCAGTCAGTCAGCCAGGTGTTCAACCAGAAAGCCAGTCAGTCAGCCAGCAAGTCAGTCAGCCAGTCCGGTGTTCAACCAGTCAAGTCAGTCTAACACTCAAGTCAGACAGTCAGACAGTCAGCCAGCCAGTCAGCCAGCCAAGCCCTGGAGCTGCAGGACTGGTATGGCTCAGAACAACAGAACCTCATCAGTTCAATGATCTTACTGAACTTTGACCTTCAGCACCTTAAAATTAGTACATTTCCTCTTCTCACACAAAAATGTGGGAATTCAAACTGGCATCCAGCTGTCTTCACAGTCAAAGACATTCTAAACGAGAAGAACACAGGATATGATGGATATGATTGGTTCGCACCAAGACTGTAAGAAGCTGGTGGAGGAATGCAATAGGAACTTATTATCTACAGCCTGTTATCATTATAAGGCTGAACTGTAAAAAAAAAAAAACTAAAACTAGCTTAGAGTATAAAACTAGCTTAAACATAAAAACATTTTAAGATTGGAATAGGGTTAGACTTAGGGATAACCCTATCTTATTGTGTCAGCTCACAGCCAAGTTTACATGTTATGAGGTTATGAGCTTTGTGTTGGAAGGGAAATATGAGTAAGTGCAGTTACATCCAAAGATTAGCTAGTAGAATAAATGGGTGCATAGAGGTAAACTACACTGCAGTGCCACACAGTAGCCTGTAGAGGGCACTTTTTCAGGAAGCGCCCTCCACACCTCCCTGGAGCGTTCCTTCAGTCAAAGAGCACACGATGAACCGCAGGGGAGTGGGTCTCCCAGCAGAACCCTGACCGGGGCAGGGGACCCACATTCATCCTGGGTCCCGCCGATCAGTTCACAGCTGCTGGTGTGGACATGAGACACCTACCTCCTCCTCCACCACCTCCTCCTCCACCTCTTCTCCTCACCCTCCTCCTCCTCCACCTCTTCTCCTCACCCTCCTCCTCCACCTCCTCTTCCATCCCTAGCTGCTGCTCTGCCTCCAGCTCTCCTATCCCCCCGGGGAGGGGGGGGGGGGGCTCAACCTCCTCCTCCTCTACCTCCTGCAACCTCCACCTCCCACTCCTCCTACCTCCACCTTCCACTCCTTCTACCTTCATCTCCTCCTCCTACCTCCACCCACTCCTCCTACCTCCACCTCCCACTCCTCCTACCTCCACCTCCTCCCATTCCTCCTACCTCCACCTTCCACTCCTTCTACCTCCATCTCCTCCTCCCACCTCCACCTCCTCCCATTCCTCCTCCTCTACCTACTCCTCCGCCTCCAGGGGCGTCCTCTTCGTGTCCACCCCCCTCAGCCTCTCCTGCAGGCTCCCCACGGCCAGCCTCATGTGGTCCTCGGCCCCCTGCAGGGCCTTCAGCTCCGTGGTGTAGAAGAGGTAGAGCATGCTGGTGACCAGCAGGGAGGCCAGGCCCAGCGCCCCCAGCAGGTAGAAGGAGGCGCTGGGGAAGGGCTGAGGGCCGCCCAGCCAGGGCACGGCAGCCATCACCACCTCCAGGAGCAGCAGGGCCACGCCCATCACCCCCGTACGAGCCGCCGTGTGGCGCCGCCTCTCAGCGCAGTGCAGCCCCACCTTCACCTCTGTACGGGCCTCTGTCACCAGGTCCACCAGCTCCGCCACGCGCCCTGGGGGGTGGGGGGGGTGGGTAGAGAGAAGGTGAAGGGGACGACGACAGGAGTTGGGGGTGGGGGTGAGAGAGAAGGTGGGGGGGTGACAGGGGTTAGGGTTAGACTAGATCTATTGACTATTTGAAGGTGCTTCCATGCATCGCATTCACGACTGACGGAGGGCCGTGGAGGCCCCGGAGGGGGCTGAGTACCTGCAGCACAGTCTGGCCCAGACCCCCCGTCCTCCACCCCCGCCCGGGGGCCCCTGGGTCCCAGCCTCAGCGCCACGCTCAGGGCCTCGTGGTCGGAGTAGGGGTGGGGCTGGTCCGGGACCGAGCCCTGGGTGGTGGACATGGACTCACACTGGAGCTCCACCCTGGACGAACCCTGAAACACAACAACACAGTGAGGAGTCACGACCTGTACATGACTGGAAACTGTATATGACACCGACCATGACAACAGTAGCCCTGCTTCCTGTCCAGGGCAGGTGTGTGGCTCACCTTGATAAGGATGTAGTCTATGCGTATGCCCTTCTCGAAGGGCACCAGATCCTTCTTGTTGATGAAGCAGTTGTCGGCTATCAGGGTGATGCCATCCTCACACCCCTGCAAAACAAGAAGTGGTGAAGACAATCACACCCCTGCAAACATCAGCCCCCCCTCCCAGATGTGAGCGCTGGGGTAAGTCTCACCTCGAACACGTCTGTCTCGGTGTAGCAGTCCCTCAGGCCGGTGGAGGCCATCAGCAGTCTGGTGCCCAGGTCCTGGGGGTGCATGTTCAGGTCCCCCCCCAGGATCACCACATCCGCCCCGCTGGACGTGTGTCTGGAACAACCACACCCTCGTCTCAGTATCAACTATTTACCTAGTTTAGTGACTGTCTGTCTGTCTGTCTGTCCATCAGAGACTTCTTCCTTCTTGCAGACATACCTGATGAAGTGCTGCAGCTCCCAGGCCTGGACCACTCTGTGAGGGAGGTAGGTGTCCCTCTCCCTGCTGTACTCTGCATGGAGCTACACACAACACACACTCGGATTACAGCTGGTAGGAGAGGAGGAGGAAAAGAGAGGATGAGAGGAGAGGAGAGGTGGGTAAAGGGGTGGGGAGGTTAGGGAGGAGAGATTAGACAGGGGAGAGGTGAGGTGAGGAGACATGGTGAGGGGTGAGGACAGGAGAGGAGGAGAGGGGAGAGGATGGGAGGAGAGAGGAGGAGAGGGGAGAGGATGGGAGGAGAGGATGGGAGGAGAGGAGGAGGAGAGGGAAAAATAGGACTTACATGTGTGAGATAAACATGTGCTTTCAGTCTGCCTATCTCCAAAATGACCATGCCAACAGCTTTCCCACCAAACCAGTCTCCTTGGTGGACCTGTAGTTGGTGAGTCACAGACAGGTGGGGTAAACACAAACTGTCCTCAAATCATGACTCAGGGGATAATAACACGATACAGAGAACAGCACAGGGTAAGACTGGAGTAACTCACATAAACGTTTTTCAACACATAAATCACCCGTCCCAGACTGAGAGCTCTGTGTTGGGTCCTGACTCACCATGTAAGGGTAACCGTTTAAGGAGTAGCAGTACAGAAAGGCATCGTGGATTCTGTGTTTGGAGAAGGTGGCCAGTCCACTTCCTATGACACCACTGGAAGCCAAATGATCAACATGGGGTCATGAAACCCAAAAGAACACTGTCCAGCAAAACCTAAGTAGAATCTATACAAGAGTAGAATCCATAGGAGAGTAGAATCTAAATGCAGTAGAATGTGTACAATCTAAGTAGAACCTTAGAAATGTAATGCTGTGAAGTGGGCAAGGGCAAGAGTGTTGTAGCTGTCTGTGGACATCTTCTGCTATACGACACTACTTTGTATTTGTTTATAGTCGTCTCTTCGGACATGGTCGACGAAGAAAAGAAAACGGTTGGCTCTCAGTGATTTGTGCGAATAAACACAAATGAGCACGAAAATTTGCTTCATTCGCGCGAATAATTTGCTTTGCGTTTGGTGTGAACGCAACATAAGTAGAATGTAAAGTCAAATCTAAATACAGTAGAATCTGTGCATAATCTAAGTAGGGGAGTCAGATGGCTGAGCGGTGAGGGAGTCGGGCTAGTAATCTGAAGGTTGCCAGTTCAATTCCCAGCCGTGCCAAATGACGTTGTGTCCTTGGGCAAGGCACTTCACCCTACTTGCCTCGGGGGGAATGTCCCTGTACTTACTGTAAGTCGCTCTGGATAAGAGCGTCTGCTAAAAGACTAAATGTAAATGTAAGTAGAAATCTAAGAAAGTACAGCTCTGTCAATCTAACATGTGGCTTTTGCAGAACACACTAATGATTTAGTGAGGAGGATTAGAACAAGGTGAGGGGGAACTACACTTTGATTAATCCGAAACTTGTGCCCCGGTGAGGAGGTCAGGGAAGTATTAAGAGAAGCTTGGGAAAATTCCTCTGTGTCTGGGAAAAACACACAGACACCCACAAAACGAACATACCTTTTGAAGTAATGAGAGTGAGGGTGGCTACACGGCAAGCTTATTTTTCAAGAAGAGGTAGTCTTTTTCACTCCACACCTGAGTGGAAAGAATGAAGACACAGCTCAACACAAAACACATATTAGTGAAGCAATTTAGAATACATCTGTGGTGAACTGATGCTTGAAAGATAAGGAGGGAGATTTTAAGGCCTTGGCTGTACGCCAAAACAGCGATGACAGCTGGGAGACTGAGAGAATGGAGGTGTCTTTAAGCAACATACCAACATATCTCTTGAACTGATGGGTATGAACAGGTTTGTGAGTGTGTGTCTGTGTGAGTGTGTATGTATGTGTGTGTGCGTGTATATGTGTGTGTCTGTTTGTTTGTGTGTGTGTGAGACAGAGAGATAGCCTGACAGGGAGAGAGTGCAAATATTTAGAGTGACTGAGTGTGACCACAAAAAGGAGAAAGATAAATAGTGTGTGTGTGTGTGCGCGCACGAGTGTGTGTTAGCCAACCTCCTGCAGCAAGACGATATCATACCCCTCCCTGCTCAGCAGTTCCGCAACCATAGCATAGCGCTGAGAACAGTGTTTGCTGAGGTAACGGATGCCCCTGAGAAGAGGAACAAAGTACACAGCATGAACAACTGCACTGTGGGCTTGGACCCACTGCACTGTGGGCTTGGACCCACTGCACTGTGGGCTTGGGCCCACTGCACTGTGGGCTTGGACCCACTGCACTGTGAGCATGGACCCACTGCACTGTGAGCATGGACCCACTGCACTGTGGGCTTGGACCCACTGCACTGTGAGCATGGGCTCACTGCACTGTGGGCATGGGCTCACTGCACTGTGGGCATGGGCTCACTGCACTGTGGGCTTGGACCCACTGCACTGTGGGCTTGGGCTCACTGCACTGTGGGCTTGGGCCCACTGCACTGTGGGCTTGGGCTCACTGCACTGTGGGCTTGGACCCACTGCACTGTGGGCTTGGGCTCACTGCACTGTGGGCATGGACCCACTGCACTGTGGGCTTGGACCCACTGCACTGTGGGCTTGGACCCACTGCACTGTGGGCTTGGGCCCACTGCACTGTGGGCTTGGACCCACTGCACTGTGAGCATGGGCTCACTGCACTGTGGGCATGGGCTCACTGCACTGTGGGCTTGGGCTCACTGCACTGTGGGCTTGGACCCACTGCACTGTGAGCATGGGCTCACTGCACTGTGGGCATGGGCTCACTGCACTGTGGGCTTGGGCTCACTGCACTGTGGGCATGGGCTCACTGGACTGTGGGCTTGGGCTCACTGCACTGTGGGCTTGGACCCACTGCACTGTGGGCTTGGGCTCACTGCACTGTGGGCTTGGGCCCACTGCACTGTGGGCTTGGGCTCACTGCACTGTGGGCTTGGACCCACTGCACTGTGGGCTTGGGCTCACTGCACTGTGGGCTTGGGCCCACTGCACTGTGGGCTTGGACCCACTGCACTGTGGGCTTGGACCCACTGCACTGTGGGCTTGGGCTCACTGCACTGTGGGCTTGGACCCACTGCACTGTGGGCATTGGGCCCACTGCACTGTGGGCAGTCCAGACGTATCTGTACCCAGATCACCGTTTAGTCTGAATTTGTGGCATCAATATTATTTCTTGTCATTACGTGCCTTTTTTCAATTTCCTGGCTAACATGCTCGTCTGCGATGCTACCATGTACCAAGTTTCAAAGAATGTTTCTAAAGGTTGAAAAAATATTTTTGAAAAAATAATTCTAATCAAAAGTTTCTAAAGTTTGAAAATATTTTGGGGGGAAAAGTTCAGAAAAATGTGGGGGGGCAGGTTTTTAATAAATATTTTTGAAAGGTTGAAAATATTAAAACGTTTGAGGACTCTTTACTCTGCTGTACTCTGTTCTGCTTTACTCTGTTTTATGGTTCTCTGTTCTCCTCTCCCATCTTCCTTTCCCTGTATGAAGCAAGCATGACACTAAAACAGGTAGTAGTAATGGCTACTTTTTACTTAAGTATATGTCAGTCCCACACTTCTTTACGTTAACTTGAGTGAAAAAGTGTTCGGTACTTCCAACTTTTACCAGGGTCTTTTTAAACATGAGTACTTCTACTTGAGTGAAGGGTGTGTTTTGCCATCTCTGGTAATACTTAGGATAATACTTCAGAGTAGCTACTCAGTAACGTCATAATACTTAGCATCCTCATTTTACTCAGAAACGTAATAATACTTACGAGGACCATCACAGTACTCACCAGCAGTTGAGAGAGAACACTCTCAACCTGAGCGGGTCTATCGCTGCCATCGGAGCACTCGGGTCAGCAGTCATAGTGAACAACCGCAGAGCTTGGTTCCTGGAGAGAACACAAAACTGACGACGTCAGTCAGAGAAGACAACGATAATAAACACTTACGATGCACATGAATGACCTCTGATACATAATTCTAGTTTTTACAGTCACCTTTAAATGTGCTACACGGTGCAAAATGAAGAATGCCAGACAAGCATTATTTTTTGTAAAACTTTACATAGAGCTACAAAATTCGACGTAAACAGG